>OU342742.1:216702687-217132885 GCA_910589775.1 Avena eriantha
ACGGAATTAAATCAGATATGCAATAAGGAAATACAAAGATACATATTATCAGTATGTGTACTTACATATTTCAATGCTCTGAATTCCTCAATGTTATGTTTCTGTCTGTCCTTCTTCACAATGGATGACAATAATTCATTGTCAAGAACATGTAGCCGTGGTGTTTCAATCGTGTTGATTGAATTCTCACACCTTTTAGTGTCCAGATAGACTATTAAAGGCAGAATTGCGCATCCCTCGACTCATTTGGTATTTGTTTTTTTAACAGGACCCTTACCCTTTTTCTTGTTTCTGTTTTTATTTTCTGCAAAAAAATTCTGAACTCCTCTCTTAAGTTCATCCACTACTACGCAGCAGATATCCATTTTTTGAAGCTTCTTGTAGTCTACATTGTGTATCATTCCAACCTCTCGGCTTATCCTTGCGTGTAGAGTGGGGCAGATAATACTCTTAAAAATGACCAGAAATATGCATTGCATTGTGAAAGGACTTGTGCCACCTTTCTTTATTTGCTTATACAAATCATTAAGTTGAACTTCTTTTGTCGTTGTTATTCCAAGTTCTTTCTTTAGCCATTTTAGAGCTTCTGTGTTACCATCCACTGATGGTAATGGAGCTGTGTTAGGTCCGCCAGGGAAGCTTATAGCATCCTATCTGTCTAACATCTGTAATGCTACATGGTCTAATAATAAAATTCTACTTCCTACATATAATTTTTGCATCATAATTATATCATGCTCATGTCATCATGCCACCTTGCATTTGAGCATCATATAAAACCCTTTTTCTTTTGGATCTTGTCTCATATGCATTTATCAATTCTATTTGGTTCTTAATAAATTGTATTTGGTTCTTGATAAATGCTTGGTGCCCAAGTTGAGTTGGGGGCATATCTCTTATTAACTCCACCACCTTTTTTAGTCCCCACCCCCTTTAATTCTACCATCCAACTATATGTGAGCTTGGCATTTTAATTGGGTTTACCTCTAGCTCATGTGGGTTGGGATGGATCCACTTCTACTTCCACATGCTCCCATATATGCATCATGTTGTTTTCACAATGTTGATATGTGGAGAGCCACATGGCCAGCTTTGCATGTTATGTGAGTATTTTTCCTTGTCTAGATTCCATATGGTTTGGTTTGGAGTATTTGATCATGTATGAATATAATTGTCGCTATATACTTACCTAGTGGAACATACACACTAGCATGCCCTCATTATATTCAAATATGAGCATATGCATCTATTCCACTCAGGACACAACTCCTTTCTTTTTGCTTGGCCTTAATTCCATATTTTGGGAGTGCATGTGTTAACAAATGCCATGGTCATCCACAATTGTTTTCACAATAATAAATACGGCAATTACTAACTATGCATGGGCCATGCAAGATCATCTTCTTTTCTTTTTCTTTGGTTGTATTCGGTTTTGAGTGGGGCATGGGTATTTTCCCCAGGATCCAACTTAGTTTCTCTCCCTATCTTCATCTATGTTGGAACCATCCTCTAAACCTCACCATCACCTCCAAAATCTCCACAACCCATGCATGTCCCCACCCCTTTCTATCTCTTGTCTTTGAATAGATGGAGTTTTAATTGTTGAATCATGTTCTTTTGGATCAGTTCAAATTTCAAATCTCTATCTATTCAAAAAATACCAATCCTAAATTCCTATCTATCCTACCTAGCTACACATCCACCCTAAACCCTACACATCCATAAGCTAGCTACACCCCTCACCATCCCCTCACCCTTGCCGAGCCACCTAGCCCTTCCTACCCGGGGCCACCAGCCTTGTGGCCTGGTTCAGCCCCAACCCACCCCCCTAACCTAACCTGGCACGAGCCAAACCCCCATGCTCGACACCACCTTGGCTAGGCCAAACCTAGACGAGCCCCTCCCCTCTCTGTTTTCTCTCCCTCTGCCAAGCTAGGCCCCCACCCGAGCCACCTTGCCTTGCTGCCGTCTGGTCCCAACTGCAGGCACCCAGCCCCTCCCGATCCCCGTTGAACACGTGAGGAGGAGGAGAAGGAAAGATGCACGCCACCTTTTTCCACCCCGCCACCATCCACCCCATGTGCTCTTCCTCCCCTGCCCTTATCTACTCCCCCTCTGCCATGTGTCATTCCCCAGATCCCCAACGCTCTGCCGCCGCAGCCCTTCCCCATCTACCTGCTACCCCTCTCTCTTCCATCTCTGTTCGGCCACCATCGGCTTCGACTCGCCACAGTAGCTAGGAGGAGGCGGGCGTGGAGTTGAGGTGACGAGGAAGACCAAGCGGATCTTCTGCATCGCCCCTGTGCGCCAGACAAGGAGGAGACGGCCGTACCCGCTGCACCCCGACGCGATCCGACGAGCAAACCCTAGCCCCGGAACCCCAGCTACCCCGTCGATCCGCTGCGCTTTGGATCGATCCACCACCACCAACCCACTCCCGGTGAGACTCCGCTTCCCCCTAACATCCTCCCGCTGGCGATCTCTTCCTGTACGCGTCAGTCCATCCATCGAGCGCTCTTTGCGCACCGCGCTCGCGTTCGCCACCCCGTCGTTGCGCCGCAGATACATCACCTAGCCACGCCGTTGAATCCCATCACTGATCCGAGCCGTCCCAGCGGTCGCAGCCGCTGCGCGCGTGCTAGGTCGAGGGATCGATCCCCCCCGACGCGTTGGTGTGGTTTTGTCAGTTTCATCAGAAACAGACGAGAAGAAAAACAGTAGCGTGGTGGCCTTTTTCCCTTTACCTCCCTGGCTTTTTGTTTCACTCAACCCACGCTCCACCTGGTCCCACATGTATGCCTCCGTGTGACATTTACAATAAGGCACCCGTTAGACCTTGTCCTCAACCCGCGGTCCTCGTCTGCGCCACGTGGCAGCTGCACTCTCAACCTCTGGCTTGTGGGGCCGTTTGAGGGACGGGCCCGCTTGTCAGCTGCTGTAGCTGGCTGAACGCGCGGTGAGAAAAGTCTGTCGCGCGCCATTTTCGCCAGCTCAGTGTGACCCCACCTGTCTGTGACTCGGGCTAGATCCCTCTGTGTACAAAAAGTCTCTGCTCTTTTTCTGTTTAATAAAAATGATTTCAGAAATTGTTAAATATGTTTTAAATCCGGGAAATAATATCTCTTAATTGACTTATTCAAATAATACAAATGATATATGTTTTTGAATCAGGAAAATGTGAGGAATTCAAATATGCCATCCAAAATAATGTTTGACTAATTTAAATTTTCGAAATTGTTGAAATTGCAATAAAAATGCCTTTTCTCAATTAATTAATAACTTTAAATCTATAACTCCAAATTTGACAAATAATATGTCTAAATCGATCAGTGCCACGAGCCCGTTATGATTATGCATTCCTTGATATGAATTGAAGCATGAATCATGTCATTATTAAAAATCAGAACTGTTTATGGTAATAAAATTTGACTAAAAACTTAATAAAATGATTTATTCTTGTCCACACACCTCACCCTTGCCATGCTACTTTATTGGCATGTAAATTGTGCATCATTCATCATGGCATGCTTGTTTGCTTGTCGCATTTTATTCATATGCTTGTGCACTTTATTTATGTTGGCCCTTGTTTGTTTGGTTCTTCTTTCGAATAGACGCCGAGCAGGGGAAATATCAGGAATCCCAGGAGTACTATCCAGATCCATCCCTCGCTTCAACTGAGCTGCCAGGAAAGCACTACCACATTCTTGCATACATATAGTACATATTGCCTCTATCTTATTCTTGCATCATTGAGTCGCGATTGCATTAAATTGAATCCCAAGTACTGCATAGCCTTTACTTTTAAACCCCACCGAGCTTGTTCCTCCGTCCCATGAACCATTAATACAGGAGTTGTTTGAGCCATGCGATTCGTAGAACAGCATGTGTAGGGTATGTGAGAGTCTGATGGATAACGAGGTACCTAAACAACTTAACCTGAGTAGTATGGGATAACTAATGAAAGAGGCACCGGTGGGCAATATTTGTTATTTGGTTTTTCATGCTCACTTGTGTCTCGTAGGACCCCGAGTACTTGATTCCTGTTTCTTGACTATTCGCACTATCCACATCCGGAGGCCTTATGAACCCCCCCCCTCCCCGAGCCAGAGCTTGATTCATTTCTATTTCTTGGGGCCACAAAGTAGTTTGGGTTTTATTACTATCCTGTACTTATGCCATGCTTTACTGCTTTATTTAAGATTGTGCGTGGAGCACCTGTACTGTTTTGGATCGTGACACGTTTTTGCTATATCGACAAGCCCAGTCACACTTTCGGGTTCCCAGTCGTTTACCACCGTCCACACAAACCCTGGGTCCGTTCCGGAGCCGGCCAACTTCGTTGCGGGTAGCTTAGTGGGGTGCCCCTCTGAAATATTTTATGAATCCTGTGATCGCTTTCTCGTGAATGCCTCGTTGGGTTTTGAGTTGGTTTTTCCGAGGTTGATCGAGTGTGTGTTGCTATTTGTGCACCCCTGCAGGGTAAATCTTTCTGAAAGCCGTGTCCACGGTTATGGACAACTTGGAGCACAATTTCTTGATCATAGACAAGTATAACTAAAGTACCGCTTTTAATTGACTAAATACCTGACTAGTAAATAGTGCAATATTCATGGAATCAGTAATAAAATTGCCAACAGATGGGTTGTTCGTCCGCTTTCTCGTTGGTAAGCGAGAAGGAGGATGGATCTATTACTTTATACTGTTATAACTATTGTTTCTAATTGACGGACATCCGTCTATCATTGGTTAGGCGGATGGTTAGCGAGTATCTATAGACTTGTTAGTTATTATCTTTTGCTGCAATTGCGTCACCCCAGATTATGTCCCCTTTAGAGGCATAAAGACTTGCTGAGTACCTCTAGGGTATCACACGATAAATTGTTTGATTCAGATGAACAGGTGTATTCGCAAGATGGATACTAGGTGGAGGAGACAGATGATGTTGGCAACGATCACTCGGTGTAGAGATTCTGGGGATGGGGATCCGTGAGATCTGTGGGCGGGATGTGCTTATTTATGTGGCATCTTATGCCGATTTGCTTCTTATCCATACTCGGATCTTGTTCCCCGCTTCCCCTTGATACTCTGTTGATTGATGTATGAGGAGCTATCCTACACTATTATCTATATCTAGGATATTTGGATCTTGCCGTATAGCGTTGCAATATTTCTATTTCTTTTAGATGGCATGGCTCTGAGAACTGTTGTAAGGTAGCTTGCATACATACTCACTTGTGTATGTATTTGATCTCTTCGCTTGTTGCCTACGCCGCTCGCTCTTGTCCCGATGTTCTTGGAAGTGGTTAGGACGGCCGACGGGTCTACACGTGGGTGGCCCCTGGGCCCCCGCTATACTATTTTAACCACTTTTGGTTCATCCAGGCTTGAACTTAGAGCGTAGGGTCCGAGGTTGTTACAAAGCCGAACACTGATTTGACAACTTCTGGTGTTATTTCAATGTCCACGTCGGCTCCAAGTTCCATTACCATTGTAACTCTATCAATTTTCTCGTATAACCACAAGATCATTGGCCGTGACAGGTTTAATGTTACTCTGTAATTAAACAGGAATCCCCACCCAACATTTGATAGCTCGTTTGTTTATCTTTGCTAAGGACCTCTGTAAGCAATTTGTTGAGCTCTTTGAGTGAACACCTTACTGTGTAGTTTGTGCATGTGTCCTTGCGTAGATTTTTGTCACCTATTGTCAAGGTTCCTTGAATCATATTCTTGCTCTGATCCTTGCATTTGCGTTTTCTCCCAGTTTGCTGCATGTAAGATTTTATGCTGTCAGTTCATGCTATGGATTTTCCAAAATGAATGTCATATGGTTAATTTATTTATATAAATCTTTACTAACCTGATTATCCAATTCTCCTTCATTTTCTTCCGTATCACCTGCAGCATCATCATCTTCTGTTTCAGATTGTATTCCTTCTGGAAGAATGTTGTAGTCTTCATCGTCGTTGTCACTGCTCTCATCCTCATCTGTGTTGTTCTCTTGCTCTTTCAGATGTCCTTTTTCTTCCTTTGATATTCTAGATGCTCTACTCTTTTTTCCTGAGGGTTATCTTACTCTTCTGGTACTATTGCTTTCCTCGTCTTCAATCTTCTTGTACTGGACTGTAAATCTACTGTGGTACTGCTGCCTGGAAGCTGAACACTCAGTGGGAATGGGTCATCCTGGGGTATGTTTTGTTCATTTTTTCATCGTCCACACTTTATTCAGAGGTTGATGCAAGAGGTAGTTTATTCTTAACTTTATCCAGGTTCAATTTCCTTTTTTACTGCTTTCTTATTCTTTTTATGCTCTTCCTCTTCTGCTAGTTGATCTTCCACTTGCCATTCCTGTGTGGGTGTTTCTGTGCAGTCCACACTTTGTGAGGGTGTTATTGATAGCTGTCTGGTGTGGACCTGACTGCTGTCCTGGTTATCTGTTTTGGGGCAATATTTTTCCTTACTACATGAAGAAGAAACACTAATAATATGTACTTTTACTTTGTTTTACAGCATTACCTTGGGTCAGCAATGACTTTTTTTCCGTCAACATCCGTATTATTAGGTATGCTTTGCAAAGAAGTTGTATTAAATAAATGCTATTTCTATATTTATGTTAGTGATGACTACAAGGTATGTTGTATATTGCTCTATACCTTCCCAGGACTAGGACTTCTATTGTCCTCCATTTCACCTAATAATTAAATAATATTTTTAGCATAAGACAATTCTTAATAAGTGTGGTAGAAAATTAGTTATTCTTTATGCAATCTTCTAATCCTTAGTAATTATTTTCACTGATTTGATGTTTTAATATATTTGTCTATCCTTTCTATATACGAATTCTATTTCCCTATTTTTCTCAATAATTACTTACGAAAAACAACTTTACATATGTAATCTCTAAACTATTAGTCACATATGCTTTGTATGGCGATAAGGAACTGAAATGAATGAATTAAAAGTGGAGTTAGATAGTATGTACTATAAATTTTACTTTCTGTTACAGATTTGTGAAGAATCTAGTGTTAAACAGGAATTTTATGATTTTGATTGATATGAATTCGGCGTACCTCTTGTTGTAGGTTCCTATGCTTACTTGTTTCTTGAATAAGAGGAAGCAGGGGCCTTCCGCCGCGCTCTCACCTTCTATCGTTTACCTTTTTTGTGAACGTATCCTCTCTATCGAGATCGCCGGGGAGTTCCGTTCCAAATCGGTGCAGGTTGCTGAGGATGAACTTGCTACCGTCGGAGGATTGTTTGGTGCGGGCGGTTGATGGCTCAGTGTCGATGCTAGGAAAATGCTGGAGCGATGTTGATGCAGAGCTCGTTGGGAACCCCAAGAGGAAGGTATGATGAGCACAGCAGCAAGTTTCCCTCAATTATGAAACCAAGGTTTAATCGAACCAGTTGGAGCAAGGAAACACCCCAAAGGTGTTGCTAGATGAGCCTTGGTAGGGCGCACTACCGGTGCTAGTAGCAACGTGGAGACCTGCACAACACAACCACAGAACTTTGTCCCCAACTTGCGATGAGGTTATCAATCTCACCGTGTTTTGCGGAAAACAAAGGATTAAACGCATCGAATGGAAGGAAGTAAAAGTTTGCAGAAATTAAACACAAAGCAGTAAAAGATTGTAGATTTTATGTAAAAGACAAGGACCGGGATCCATAGTTCACTAGAGGTGGCTCTCCTTAAGATAGATAACATGCTAGGTGAAAAAATTACAGCGGGGCAATTGACAACGAGAAAGCAATACATGCATATACTAATCATATTGACTCCTTTGGAACTTGATTGGGCATTACAACATTATACATAGACCGCCATCCAACTGCATCTATGACTAATAATCCACCTTCAGGTTATCATCGGAGCCCCCCTCTAGTATTAAGTTGCAAGCAACAGATTATTGCTTTACGAACTGCGTGTAAAGTAAACAATACGATTGTTCTGTGAATAAAGGATTGTTGTTTTCTCCCTAGTAGCAACAACACATCTAGTACCTTAGAGATTTTTGTCACTTCCCCAGATTACCAGAGGCATGAACCCACTATCGAGCATAAATACTAACTCTTGGAGTTGCTAGCATCTACTTGGCCAAGATAGCTACTAACAACGGAGAGCATGCAAGATCACAAATAAAAAAGACATGATAGAATCAATAATGAATCTGAAATAGCATCTCAATATCCATCGGATCCTCGCAAGCACAACATGAAGAATTACAAATAGATGATCTTGATCATGAACGGAGCTCACAAGATCTATACATGAAAGCACAAAGGAGGAGAACCAGCCATCTAGCTACTACATGGATCCGCAGTCCAAGGATGAACTACTACACATCACACCGGAGGCTTGCATGATGATGAAGAAGGCCTCTAGGGTGAATTCCCCTCTCCGGCAGGGTGCCGGGAAGAGCTTCAAATCCCTCCCGATCTAGGGATGGAGATGACGGCGGCTACAGACTCTTTCATGGATTTTTGATCGGGTACTTAATATTTTCGTCCCGAGGGCATCTTATAGGCGGAAGGAGAGGCTAAGGGGGTGCCTGGGCTGGCCACACCACCCCCTGGCGCGGCCAGGCCTGGCCCGCGCGGCCAGGTGGTGTGGTGGCCCCCTGGCTCCTCTCCGTCTCGTATTCTAGCATCTGATGACTTCCGGAAAAATAGGCACTTTGGCTTTTGTCCCGTCCAATTCTGAGAATATTCATTTTCTGACCTTCCTGGAACCAAAAACAGCAGAAAACAGGCTGCTGGCACTATGGCTCTTGTTAATAAGTTAGTCCAAGAAATCATATGAAAAGTACTCCAAAGTGTGGACAAAACACAAGAAAGTGGATAAAACCAAGCATGGAACATCAAAAATTATGGATACATTTGCAATGTATCAACATCCACAAGCTTAACTCATGTTCGTCCTCGAGTAGGTAAGTGATAAAAAGAAAGAATAATTTTTGAGGTGACATGCACCATCAAATACTTGATCAAAGTATTTTGCAAAACATTCAAAGCTTGGATCATAGTACTTCAACCATAACATGAAAGACAAAGTTCTAGCAATAAGCAAAGAAACTATGATGCAACATGAAAAGGCACAAACAAAAGATTCATGAATAACAATGCTTTGCAAGACGTTTGTTTGTTTCACATAAAGAAAACATAGCATAATAGCATTCAGCTTGTCCCTCAATAGAGTAGCAAATGTAAATGCATAGGACACCTTCAAAGTTCATAAGAGTGACTAGATACAATAGTTTAAAACAAGCAATATCAAGTTATGCATCAATCAACTAGTCTTGGGACAATGCACATAGAACTAAGAATGGCCACTATGCTCTCAAAGTAGTGCATAAAGATAGAAGGTGGAGACTCAATATAATGGTGGAAGAAAGGCCTTTTATAAAAGGAAGTAGGGATTCAAGTCTCATAAAGAGCTTCCAAAAATTATGGTACTTATAGCTTTCAGCTCTCATTGCCCCTAGCATAAGCATCTTGAAGTGATTAAGGTTAAAGTGAACAAACTATGGTGTACATGCTTGACGAAGTATAAGTTAGAAATCTCATGTCCCTTGTATACGAGGACCGCTCCTCATGCTACTCAAGTTTAGTCACCGGTAAGTTCTTCTCATCGTAAGTACATGTGTATCATAGAGAACCGCCAACGGGGTACCCCTTGCCCGATGATACAGAAGAATCCCCATATCAAAATGACAAGGCAAGAAGACAACGAGCATCTCAGCAATCTTCTTATTTACCATGGGAATATGGTGCTTTTTTCTCTCTTTCCTCTTTTCATAATCTCTTTTTTTCTCTTTTCTCTTTTTTTCTCAATATAGGACTCTTTTTTTATAAGAAGAATGATTCATAGATAGCTCATTATGGTTACGTTGCAGGTTTCCACCATGTCAGCATGGATTAGACCAGCGGCCCAGGCGTTTCTCTAACACATATACATAACTCCATGGACTTACAAGCTCCCCTTTCATTTCACACCGACGACATCCATATACAAAAGAGCATGATATCAACTAGGTACAAGTACCAAGTGCAATGTTGAAAGCGTTCCCCATGAAAGCATGGTTCTGCTAATTCCCAACAAATAAGTGTAAGCATATACAACATAGATGACACAATGGTTCAAGTTTATTAAGGGCAAGAAAATTAAAGTGTGCCATCAAGTTCGTGAGAGCTTTAATCACTAGTTTTCTCATAACAAGTTTAATTTGGAAGGTAAACAAAAGCATGAATATACTTGGAATAGCATAAGCTAGTAGGTAGGTATGGCGAACTCTTTGGAATAACTTGGTTTAGGGAGTTGGATGCATGAGTGGAACTCATACTTGGTTGTGGAGGCTAGGAAAAGACTGGGAGCGACAAACTAAGAGAGCAATAATGGCCATAATCATGCAGAGCGACAAAACATAATTGATCAAAGCATAAAGTGATACTACAAGTTGAAAACTAAAGGATCATAAAGGCTATGGTGACTTGATATATTCATAACATGGTGTGAGCATGCGCCAAGTCAACCCAAATAAAGCATCAAAGGAGAATACCACTATACTATGCTTTAATATGCTAAAACAACGCATGATTCATCCAAGGCACATTAAGCAATCTCAATTGTTTATAACAAGTCATGCTACAGCAAATAATACTAAGCATAAAGCCAAAACAATATCAAGCATGCCATGACAAAGCATAGGCCGCAGTCAAAAACGAGCTCTTTTTACCACATAAGCATGAACTTTCCTACTCTTTTCCAAACCAAACCAAACTATTTGCAAACCAATGTATGAAAGAGGGGGTCCAACCAATTTATTCAGAAAACTAAGCAAACCAAAGAAAACAAAAAATCAAAATGAAAATGAAGACGCTCCAAGAAAATCACAACTGTGCATGAAACAATAAAAATGAAGCGTTTGGAAGAAACCTGAGATTTTTACTGATGAAGAAGGGGATGCCTTGGGCATCCCCAGGCTTTGACACTTGTAATTCTTGGATGTTTCTTGGGGTGACACGCGTGGCATCCCCAAGCTTGAGCTTTAGTCCATCCTTCATCTCATTACTCATTGCTTCCATACACCTGGAATTTTTCCTTCATACAAAACTTCACACAATCTTTCTTAGCAACATTAGTGCACTCAAGGTAAATAAGTCTTAAGGTTCAGTTCTAACACCAAATAAACTTCTATTAGTATACTAGATACTGTATCACTTCCCTCAAAAAGCTCAATTCCCCAAAAGAACTCAAAAAGGAACCAACAAGAAGCAAATGCAGAAAATGGCAGAAATCTGTCAAAATAGACCAACAGGTAAAGACGAATTTGTTCGAAGATCTTATGTTGCTCAAATCAAAAAGTGTTGCACTAACGAAAGTTAGATAACAACCTAGGGCAGAGGTAAAAAAATTCACGCCTCCAAAAGATGTTCAGATATTTTACACGAATTTTTGCGGTGAAGCACAGAAATCTGTTTCGGGACAGCAACTTTCCCAGTCATTACTTCTCTCTCATTAGAGGTTACTCTTGGCACAAAAAGCAAATAAAAAGGACAAGGAGAGTTTATTACAGAGGTAATAACTTCCAACACTCATCTAAAACTTTTGGGTTATCTCCCAATAAGTACTTTTCTTTAACGCCTTTAAGTTAGGCATAAGAAGCAAGAAAAAGAATCAAGTGTTCTCAAATGAAGAAGCATTAAGACCAAATTTTGTTTTCATAGGAGAGGCAAAAGAAATCTTCTCTCTCTTCTTGGGGAAGTGTTCTATACCTTTCTTGAGTGGGATTTGATATTTAATGGTGCCTTCTTTCATATCAATGATGGCACAAACAGTTCTAAGAAAAGGTCTTCCCAAAAGTAATAGGACAAGAAGCATTGCATTCAACATCGAAAACATAGAAATCAACAGGGACATAGGCATTGTTAATGTCGTGGTGGTGTCACGGCAGATGCCATGGATAGGCTAAAGGTGGGAACTAATACATGCTAGGGGAATCCAGGGAGGGATAGTGAAGTGATTCTTCACACAGAAGTTTGTATTTGCCTTGCTTCCAAGATTACAAGTGCTCCTACAGCTGTATTGGCGAGAGGAGGAAGAAGGAGATCTCTTACTCTCTCACATAGAACACACTTAAAACCCTAGCCAAATCTGAATAGCGGAACCCCCTCTACTGAGACCCTAGCCCTCCTTATATAGAGGGAACTATGTCTCTGCCTAGGGCATACGTGGAGGCATATTCCTAAGAATATGCCTCCTCCCAAAGTAGTAAGCCGACCGGGGTGCTTCTTCCCCCGCATCACACATGCAGAGGCTACGTGAGCCTCTGCGGCGCCCGCGTCAGCCGACATAGGCGTCGTCCCCTTGTCAGCCACGCCCCGGTGGTCCTGCCCTTGTTTGCTTCACTCAGGTAGTGCGTACCGGGGCTTCTTTTGACCAGCGAGATTCCTTCCTTCTCCTAGAAGCTAGACGTGACCCGGATCATGTTTGATCCGGCCATACCCGTTCCTGCATACAAGTAAAACAGGCATTTCCGACTTACTCCTTGAGTCGGTTGAGACTTAGTTAGGAGAACGCCCCCTGGTCCGGGTTACCCCGTGATTCGGCCTGCCTTGAGGTGATCCAGCCAGTATCCACTTTGGCCTTGCCGAACCTCAGCTAACTCGGCCTTTATACCCTGGCGTGACCCTACCCGGGGGTATCCCCCCAACATTAGTCCCCGAAGTTGGTGCGGTCTTAGCTGCCTTGGCCGTTAAGGCCACATCAGGTTCAATTCTGAGCTCTGGTCGTTATTTCCGAGTTACCTCTTTATCTCGGATTATATGGATTTACGTTCCCTTCGCACATTCCAAGTTTTCACTTGCCGGCCGGGTTACCACTTTAACTCGGACCTCATGGTTTTACTTTCCCTCTGCACATTCCAAGTTTTCACTTGCTGGCCGGGTTACCACGGTTCCATCCAGGTCTTGTTTCCTTCTCTCGTACGCCAACCCATGTGGAGGCTAATCATTATGTTGTCTTATTTTAAGGGCCAGCATAGTAGCCGCCGCAGTGATTGTCAGTTATCATTGTGCGTGGGTCACGTCATGCCTGCCTCCTCGTTTACCGCATCCACGCATCACGTCATGGGATCAATTTCGTTCTGTGACCTTCTATGTGGCTTCGTGCTGATTGGTTGATGCGGGTAATACACGGCCACATCGTGTGGCGCGCCTGCAGGACCCGATCCCACTTTCCCCTCATGGGAGAGGTTAAATAGGGGAGGGGCGCACTCCTTAGGATTTTTCCCCTTCCGTGCCCCTCTGCCCCTTGCTCTTCTTCTTCTTCTTCCCCGCGACAGCGCCGCCGCCAGTGCTTCTCTATAGCAGCGCCGCCGCCGCATCTTTTTCCCCCACACCTCTATATCTTTGCCACCGCTATGCGCCTCCTCCACCACGGGTCATTGCCAATCTAGGCCGCTGCCCCCCACCACCGCTAGCGCCAGCGAGGGCAGCGAAGACTAGATGACGGAGGAGGAGCTCGTCGTTGCCGAGCAAGAGATGGAGGAGGACTCCACGGCAGCCGATCGTGGTGCGTGGGCTGGGTCTTGGGTCTGTCAGGACGACCTGGATTGGCTCTACCGCACCAGATGCATCCCCGCCGGCGTCGCCGCTCGCCTTGCCTCCGCCGAACTGGCCCCCTCACCCAATCCGGGTGAGTACGTCGTGTTCTTGTCCCACTTCCAATGGGGGTTCGATTTGCCGGTCAGCGACATTTTCCGGGATTGGCTTAACACCTACGAACTCCAGCCGCACCACCTTCCTGCCAACGCCATCACTTCTCTTTCCGCCTTTGCTTCTACGATTGAAGGCTATGCCGGACTGTGGCCCAAGAAGGAGCTATGGATCCGGTTTTTCGGCCCTCGTCGCAATGTCATCCCAAACATCCAACTCGATCCGGAGGACAAGCATCTCACTCAATTTGGAGCTGCTTCTATCTCACCCCGGAGGCTTTCCATTTTCCCCCGTGTCACTGGGCTAGAGTCCTGCAAAGGGTGGGCCCAGACTTTCTTTTACATCCGGAATACCGGCACTGAAGACTTAATCCGGCTGCTCCCCTATACTCCGGGTCCACCTAACCCGGAATTGTGGGATGTCGTCCCCAAGAAGCCCACGGCCTTGGCCAACCAGGTCAACAAGAGGTTCGCGGAGCTGAAGAAGCTCGGGTTGCGGAACGAGGACGCTATGATCACGTTCGTGCGCAACCGAATTTCCCCCTCCAGAAGCGCACCCACAAGGTGTGCCACATGAGCTTCAGCCGCGACCCCAACCAGACCTCATCCTTTGAGTTGAGCAACACGAAGATTTATCGCCGGTCACCACCCACAAGGACTTCTCCTCTGAGTGGACGTGGGGAATAGAGCATTTTTGCCGTGATAGGCTTCCTCCCGCGGTAAGCTTCGTGGTGCCAACTTACTCCAAACTAATTATATGTCGGTCTTTGTTGCATTTTTGACTCTGTTATTCGTTTTTTTTCTCAGCTATTCCTTCAGCAGACCCTCGAGGACGGCACAGATCCGACCCTTAAGTGGGCGCCGGACCGGGAGACCCTGGATGAGGAAGAGACAGACCAGGAGATGTTCCTCCCGATGACCGACGCTACAAAGCGACCCACGGGTAAATGCTCTTCTATTAGAGATTGGCCCGATGATGAAGATGGCTCGGATGTCGAGGTAATTGAACCTGTTGATGCTGTCCCCCTTTCTTTTGCATTTCCGGCATCAGCTAATCCCGGTGGGCATATCCACGAGGACCCTCCCCTTGCTACGGGTGAACCTGTTCCGGTAGCGCCGAAGAAGAAGCGTGGAGCGCCACCAAGTTCTTCCTCCGGACCTTCTCAGCCTGCCAAAAGGCGAAAGAAGTCCGGAGACAAAACTGCCTCCAAGCCAACAGGCAAGGCCCCAGCACGAAGGGCTCGGAAACCCAAGGAGGCCCAAACCTCGGATGCGTAAGTCATTTTTCCTTCTGCAACTTGCTCTTCCTTGCATTGTTGTAATTTCTCTTCTGACATTATTTGATTCGGCAAGGCTGCGGTGGAGGTCCCTCAGAGTGGATCTAGCATCTCTTCGCCGCTCTGGCCTAGCCCTTCTCCTCCTCGTGACGATGAGTCATGCCCGCTTAGCCCTATTCTTGAGGGTTCTGCGGCTGCTCCGGGTTCTGTTCAACCTCGTCAAGAGGAGGATAACCTTGGAGCGGCGGAGACTGGCCCAGCCGAGGCGACGGCATCCACCACTTCGGCTTCGCCGCAACCAGCAGCCACCGAAGCTACCTCGGCACCAGCACCAGTAACCAAACTAGTACCAGCACCCATTCCGGCACTAGCACGCGAAGGGCTTGGTGGCGCCCCATATGCCCACCGGCGAGCGGTATCCTCCGATGTTGATTGAGTTTGTCAACAACTAGAACAAGGCTGAGTTCGTCCATGATGATGATCTCCCGGAGAAGTTTGGCCCCGCCGAATTTTCCGCCCAAATGAACACAGCCGCTAAGGCAATCAACCTCGTAGGTCGGATGATGGAGGTACGTCGCTTCCCCTTTATATGCTGTATATAATAACCATTAGGCCCCGAGCCTCCGGGGGAGTAACTTGTTACTCGGCCGGATGCTCTTTAGAAAACTAACGTAGCTCCATGAGAACTTTGAATATGCACACACCTAGAGCCGGGTTAAGTTCCACTTGGCCCGGATCTTGTACACTTCGAACATGCACACACCTAGAGCCGGGTTAAGTTCCACTTGGCCCGAATTTTTGTACACTTTGAACATGCACACACCTAGAGTCGGGTTAAGGTACACTTGGCCTGGATTTTTGTACACTTCGAATATGCACACACCTAGAGGCGGGTTAAGTTCCACTTGGCCCGGATTTTTGTACACTTCGAATATGCACACACCTAGAGCCGGGTTAAGTTCCACTTGGCCCGGATTTTTGTACACTTCGAATATGCACACACCTAGAGCCGGGTTAAGTTCCACTTGGCCCGGATTTTTGTAAACTTCGAATATGCATACACCTAGAGCCGGGTTAAGTTCCACTTGGCCCGGATTTTTGTACACTTCGAATATGCATACACCTAGAGCCGGGTTAAGTTCCACTTGGCCCGGATTTTTGTACACTTCGAATATGCATACACCTAGAGCCGGGTTAAGTTCCACTTGGCCCGGATTTTTGTACACTTCGAACATGCACACACTTAGAGCCGTGTTAAGTTCCAATTGGCCCGGATTTTTTTACACTTCGAATATGCACCAAGCTAATTTATGTTTCTGTACTCCTTTCAGGTTACCACCAATCGCTGGAGTGCTGAATTCCAACGTCTGCTGGATACCCAGAAGATGCTACGCGCAAAGCAAGCTGCACTTCTCGCGAAATACGAGAAAAGGGGTAAATTTCTTCCTTGGCGCTTCTTTGTTTTTCTTCATCTTCCTCTGCCGAATTAATCTCATCATTCGGTTTCCGCAACTGGGGTGGAGGCTGAGAACAAGATTATGCGGAAGAATCTGGAGCAGATCAAGGGTAAGTCATTTTTGTCCGACCTTGCAGTGCTTTCCATTTCCTTCTCTCCTTGGCTCGGCAATCATTCATACCTCGGCTCTGCCGGGTCAACACACTATTTCAGCATCGCTTGAAGATAGTGTGCGCGTGCCTGATATGATGCTGCATTTTCTCGAACAAGCAGGGCAGCATCAAGCCGAGCTAAAGAAGAAAGATGACGAGCTCGCCCTCCTCCAGACCAAGGACGATGAGATCGCCAGGCTCAAGGCTGAGATGGAGAAAATGAAGGCCCAACACCAATCCGAGCTCCAAAAGGTTGGCCAGGATTATACAGAAGAGGGCGAGCGCCTCATGTCATCGGTTTGAGGACAAGTATGCCATGAGGGGGTCCTCGAGGCGTGCGGGATAGAGGGGTGTGAGACGTACGGTGTTCCGGGACGGTGAGCACACAAGTTTACCTAGGTTCGAATCCGCCGGCTTTGGACGGACCCTACTCCTGCTACCAATCCAGTAATACGGTAGAGCCGGAATATGGGTTACAAGGGTTTCGCCTGTGCGAGTTGAGATTGTAGACTATTGAGGTGTCTGGTGTTGCCCTAAAGGCTCTCCCTAGGACGGCTTATATAGATATCCGGCCTAGGGTTTACAGGAGAGATCAATCCGGCTACAACTAAGAGTTGGTTACAGAGTACATCTTGAACTACAAGTAACATTATGGGCCTAAGTCGGTAAGTCTTTTGGGCCTTCCCGTAGTCGGATTGGACTCCGTCTTCTCTCCCTAACTGGGCCGCCCGTGAAGCAAAGCTCTAACCCGAAGTGGGCCACCCTGGTCAGTGAGGATCTGTGAGGATACCAGGAAAGTATATCCCCAATAGTAGCCCCCGGAGGTCTCCAAGATCCAAAGTCAGATTTTATCATCGTCTAGCTTGATCTTCGGCTTGCAGAATCTTGAAGGGTTCCTGAAACTTTATAACAAAAAATACGATCTGGGTCTTAAAAGTAAGTCGGACCTTTCAATTAGTTATTTGGATTTTCCAGCTCGCTTTTAAACTAAGCCGGAACTTGGTCTCTAACGCCACCTGACACAAGCATGGTCAAGTCACATCATCTGACAGACGTTCCGTCAGCACGACCGTTGGTGGGTCCAAGGTGCGCGGAACCGAGGCGCTGTTTCAATCCGTGCGTGGAGATCGAGGTGACGCAATCATCGCGCGGGTCCTTCCCAGTTCTTTCCACGACGCGTGGCAATTACACTGTAGTGTTTGCCTGAATCTTGGCGTAGGTAGGTGGATATAAGGGGTTTAGATTCCTTCTTCTCCTCTCCACCAGTCCTTCACCGTTTCTTTCCTCCCAATCCTCCATCGCGCCCAGAGCCTTTTTGTCCTCCTCCCACAGAGCTCCTAGCGCTGCCACTTTAAGGTCACCTTTTCCACCGGAGAGAGAAATGGCTTCATCCTCTTCTTCTTCTCTAGCAGCGGAGGCGACGGCGTCGGCGGAAGCAGCTGCGGAGAAAGAGAGCTTCAGGGGAATCTGGATCCCCTGCGCCCTCAACGACGACGGCCTCAAAAACATGGAGAAGGAGTGGCTTCTCGCTGCCAACAACTAGCGGAGCGGTTCTGGTGAAACCGTCCCCCAACCGCGCGAGGGCGAACGCGTCCACTTCGGCACCCATCTTGACCGAGGTTTGTCCTTTCCTCCCTCGGAGTTCTTCTCCGAGGTGATCGACCACTATGTAGTTCAACTCCATAATCTTCCTCCCAATTCTCTTCTAGAGATGAGCGCATATCCTGCGCTTTGCGAGGGCTTTCTCGGCATTAGGCCAAGTTTGCTTCTCTTCCGGTACTATTTCCATGTCCGGAGAAATTCCATTACTGCCGGTGTTCCTTATATCACCGGTACTATTAGTTTTTCTTTTAGACGAGACCGGGAATATCCCAAAATTTCTGCCAGTGACTCGGTCAAACAATGGCCAGCCACTTTTTCTATCATAGGGATATTCCGGCTCCCGGCAAAGCTACTGCTTTGCCGGTTTTTGTCGACGGAGCTGCCACAGCCCAGCCTTCCTAGGATGAGGCTGCTCCGGCTCTCACCGATGATCTGATCCTCGCTAAGAGGCGGATCGAATATCTTATCAAGCACAAGGGTCTGAAGGGATCCGACTTAGTCCAGTGCTGGGTCTCACGTCAGATCCAGCCACTTCAGTACCACGGGGATAGACTGATGCACTCCATCACGTCTTCCAAAAAATACTCTCTCTGCATCAGCCCCAAAGCCTACACCATCCAAGGTTACATAAGCCAAATCAAGTGGCTGATCAAGGAGCGAATCGAGAGGAAAATTCCGGAGATTTCTCTGGATATGCACACGGCAGAAAACCCCGTGGTAGCGGTAAGCTTCCATCAGTACACCTTTTATGTGTTTCAATCTTTAAATTATATATTGCAATGCTGATATGTTTTCTTGTTTTCAGCTTGCTGATCTCCCCGAGTCGGAGCTTGCACCACTTGAAGGATATCCTCCTGAGTTTTCTGAGGAGACTGAAGTGGTCCCATTGCCGGACCTTGCGCTCAAGAAGCGCAAAGCTCCGCCAGTGGCTATTGGCACAAAGAAAGTGCCCGTTGTGAAGAGGTAACTTTCATTCACAATTTCAACCTTTGTACCTTTCTCGAATTTCTTTTTGAGATGTAATATTTCCGAATTTACTACATTCTCAGAGCAAAGCCTCTCATCAAGGGTAAGGGGAAAGGGATTCCTGCGAATCCCCTGCGATAGACAAAGCTTACCATAGCTTCCCCTGCCACGGCTCCTCCGACTCCTGCCCCTCAACCTTCTGCAACATCGGCGATTACTCCTTCTCCGGTTGTTGCAGAAGATCCGGCTCCTCCAACGGCGCCTGTGATCCTTGGGTCGCATACTGACGTCACCGTGGGTGCGTCAGCTCAATATAAGGGTGAACCCTCTCCGGGTAATGATCCCTCGGCTGAAGTCTTCGCCGACAACCTCCTCGGCAACCCCGGACTTGCCAAATTTGGCATATCTCGGAAATCTGCAGAGGAGATCCAGCGGCTTGCCAGGCAAGTCCTGGACAAAAGCCATCTATCCCCCGAAGAGGAAGCGCAAGAAGCAGAGGACGTCAAGTTCTCTGACCTTCTCGCTCAAGTCCACCTTCGCAACGAGAGGATCAGGACTGGCGAGCATCCAACAGCCCCAGTAATTCCTCTTACTTTCGCCGAGAAGGTGGTAGCTGAGGTGAACGCCAGATTAGACAAACTCACCCGCGAACAATATGTAAGTCGGAATTCCAACTCTTGTTTTTTACCTTATGTTATATCATATCCTCTAGCCCCCAAGCATGAAGTAGGATATAGAAATCCGGGTTTATGCTTTCATTAGGATGCCAAAGAACGAACTAGTGTAGCCCCCAAGGCTCGTGATGATATTTAGCAAACAATATTAGCCCGAGTCTTAAGTAGCTTTCTGACTTTGGGTATTCTAATTTACAGAAAGTATGTTCCTATAACCAGGAATTGCTAAAAAATGTTTGTGATAAGCGGAGAGAGATCAAAGCTCTCCGGCTTAAAAATGCTGAGCTCAAGGTAGCCAAGGATGAAGCCGAAGGTAAACATTTCGAGATTCAAACCTAGTCTTTTGCTTTTTTCAATGTCGAATTTTTCTGAACTGTTGTTCTTTTTGACTTACAGCGTTGGTGAAACAATCCATCCCTATGATTGAAGAGGCCGAGAACCTCAAAACCTTAGTGGTGGAGAATAAGGGACTTCGCGAAGATCTGGATAAGCTCAAGGCGGATCATGAAAGGAGCATAGCTCAAGTTCTCGAGTCCTCCTCCATGGCCACCGAAAAACGCGATCTCAAGATTGCCGCTCAAGATAAGGTTATCTCGGACCTCAAGAATGAGGTTGGTAGAGAGAAGGATATCTCCCAGGCGCTCCGGGTTGAACTCCAGAGTCTCCGAGAGGAGAAAGCCAAGATTGACGACGTCATGCTTGGTATGTTCCATCTATCTGACTTATCATTTCTTCGACTTTCATCAATGTTGGTTTTTTCTTATCCTTGTTTTGTGTATAGGTCCTCTGAACTTGACGGACTCCTCCTCGTCTGAACCCCGCACTCACCGGCTTACCCAAGTCGGTGATCTTCTTCATGACTACTGCCAGTCCCTTGAGGACATTGGCGAGTCTCTCGGGATTCCGGAGATGCCAAGCATGTCGGACTTCCAGGTGCGGGAGAAGGCCAAGGAGATGCCGCAACTCGTTCAGGACTGGAACATGTCCTACGCGCGGACTGCTACACGGAACGCTCTCACCATGGTCATGAGCCACCATGGGAACATGGAGATATGGCAAGTGACCAGAGGGTACTGCAAAGTAGACGAAGACGGCCAGGAGCAAGACCTTCAAGCTATCATGCACTCCTGCGCCGGATATGGGTGCCATGTAGCAGACCTAACCAGCTACGAGGTGCCCTTCTTCACCCGCGTGGATACTCCGCCACCTCCTCTAGAAGACGCCGAAGAAGTTTCCGATGATGAACGGACCATCTCGAATCCGGACATCTCGGCACGATATCAAGACGGAGTAACCAGCGATCCGACAGTTCCTTCATCTCCTCCTGCATCATAGATCAAAAAACTATGTATTATTCTGGAAAGACATGATGCGTTTTGTGAATATTTAGTACTATGACTTTTGCTAGTGCTAAGTTTTTTATCTATTCAGCACTTTTGTCTTAGACTATTTGCGTGCCTGAAATGTTTTCAGAAGCACTTAGAATTTTCCGCCTCTACTTATCGTTTATCTGGCTTTCCGCCTCGTCCCTTTCATGAGCCGGCTAAACCTTCAGTCGGAAACTTTGCTGAGCAACGGAGCTCAATTGCTAAACCAGTTTAAACTCGGAAACAAAGCCGGCTTCCAGTACCAACAATTCACTACTCGGAAGATACCTGCATCCAGCAATCAGACAAATAAGCCAAGTAAAGACTAAATTTTTTTAGAGTTATACCCGAAGGTAGTAGTTTTAGAAATCAGAAATCTAAGCCAGAACGAACATGAGCATAAAGTACTTTCAAGCATTCTGGGATTTTCGACTATGACATGATCATTAGGAAATAAGATGGTAAAAACTTCTCAGGAAAACTTTGAGGTGACCAAAACTTTTATTTCACACAGAAAATGTACATATGTATGATTACAAAGAAGGATAAACTAAGAATAAAAGGGACGTAGCTGAGCAATATTCCACGGTCTGTCTAATTCATCTGGATTTGTACTTCCTCCAGCTCTCTTTCTCTTCTTAGTAGCAGGTCTTTCTTTGACTGGCCTCATGTCAGTTAAGTAGTACGACCCATTGTGCAATACTCGACTAACTAAAAAGGGCCCTTCCCATATTGGGGAAAGTTTGTGCTTTCTTTGTTGCACAAGCCGGAGAACCAAATCACCTTTATTGAAAGATCTAGTTCGGACTCTCTGGCTATGATACTTGCGTAACTTCTGCTGATAGGCTATAGATCTCATTTCAGCAATGACGCAAACTTCTTCGACTAAGTCGAGATCATTTTGTCGAGAAATCCTGGCATCCTCTTCGATATACGCGGCCACTCTAGGAGAATTATGAATCAAATCACTAGGAAGAACTGCTTCTACGCCATAGACTAAGAAGAAAGGTGTATATCCTGTTGACCTGTTCGGAGTTGTTTGCAAACTCCAAATTACAGAGGGTAGTTCCTCTGCCCAAGCCCCCGCAGCACGTCTGAGTGGTGCTTCGAGTCTTGGTTTCAAGCCTTGTAGAATTAAACCATTTGCTCTTTCGACTTGTCCGTTAGCCTGTGGATGTGCGATTGACGCAATGTCAAGCCGAATATTTTGCTCGTCACAGAATTCAGCCAACTCTCCCTTGGAAAAGTTACTCCCGTTGTCCGTGATAATGCTATGCGGATAACCATACCGGATGATAACATCCTCGACAAATCTTTTGGCTGTTGCTCCATCACAACTAGTGACAGGTTTAGCCTCGATCCATTTTGTGAATTTATCCACCATCACTAAGAGGTGAGTAAATCCACTTGGAGCCTGTTTAAAAGGTCCTACCATATCAAGCCCCCAGACCGCAAAAGGCCATGTTATAGGTATTGTTCGCAGCTGATCAGCCAGAACATGAGCTTGCTTAGCGTACTTTTGGCAGCCTTTGCATGTCTTGACTAATCGTTCGGCATCTGCCTGAGCTGTAAGCGAGAAAAAACCATGTCGAAAAGCTTTTGCCACTAAAGATTTGGCTGCAGCGTGGTGACCACACTCGCCTTCGTGGATTTCTCTTAAGATTTCCACTCCTTCTTCCGGAGATACACAGCGCTGGAAAACCCCAGAAACACTCCGTCTATGGAGCTCACCTTTAACATTAGTATAGGATTTTGCTCGTCGGATAATCTGCCGGCTCAGCACCTCGTCTTCGGGTAATTTGCCATCTACCAAGTATTCAAGGTAGGGTTGAGTCCAGCTGGGAATTACGGCTAGAATTGCTATTAAAGGTGAGTCGGATTTGGTCGGATATTCCTCATCTACTCCCTTTATCGAGGGAACTTTGAGGTGCTCTAAAAATGCGCCATCCGGAACCTCTTTCCGCGCAGTGCCTATTCGAGATAGTGCATCTGCTTCCTCGTTTTCTGCTCGAGGGATGTGTTGAACTTCAAACCCGCGGACGATTTAGATAGATCATCCACGACAGCCTTATATGCTGCCATGTGCTTATTTGCATTACAAATATCTGAGACTTGCTAAGCAACAAGATCCGAATCTCCATAACACATCAAACGTCGGATGCCAATATCCTTAGCAATCCGGATTCCATGCAGCAGTGCTTCATACTCCGCAATGTTATTTGTCGCTGTGAAGTGGATCTGCAACACGTATAAAAGTTTATCTCCTTGGGGTGATTTGAGCACCACGCCAGCCCCCGAGCCCCCTCGAGCCTTGGACCCGTCGAAAAAGAGGGTCCAATATTCTGACTCAGGGAGGACCATGTTCTCCTTGGTCTCTGTCCAATCAATGACAAAGTCGGCAAGGATCTAGGATTTGATTGCTGTCCGGGGTTTGTACTCAATATCGAAAGCTGCAAGCTCTATACCCCATTTGGCGACGCGTCCTGTGGCATCGCTATTGTTGATTATATCTCTCATGGGAGCTTTGCTCACCATGGTAATTGGATGCTCCTGAAAATAGTGTCGTAACTTACGAGATGCTAGAAAAACACCGTAAGCCAACTTTTGATAGTGCGGATATCGCTGTTTTGATTCTGTCAGGACTTCACTGACAAAGTAAGTCGGACGTTGCACCAGGTGCTCCTGATTTTCTTCTGGTCTCTCCACCACCATAACTACACTGACAACCCTATTTGTCGCAGCAATGTAAAGCAACATCGGTTCCTAAGGTTCCGGCACTACCAGGATAGGAGCAGATGAGAGTACTTTCTTCAGGTCTTGTAGTGCAGCTTCAGCTTCGTCAGTCCAGACAAAATCCTTGGTCTTCTTTAGGAGTTTGTATAATGGTGCGGCTCTTTCACCAAGCCGGCTTACAAATCGACTGACTGCAGCAATGCAACCAGTTAATCTTTGTACGTCCTTCAGGCGAGTTGGCCTGGAAATATTGAGAATAGCCTTGATCTTGTCACGGTTCACCTCTATGCCTCGTTGAGACACGATAAAACCTAACAATTTTCCGGCTGGTAATCCAAAGAAGCATTTCTTTGGGTTAAGCATGATGTTGTATTTTCGTAAATTGGCGAACGTCTCCTCTAAGTCGGAAATCAATGTTTCCTTCTTTTTGGACATGACCGCGATATCATCCACGTATGCACGTACATTGCGTCTGAGTTGATCATGGAGGCAACGCTGCATCGTGCACTGATACGTAACTCTTGCGTTCTTCAGCCCAAAGGGCATCATAACATAACCGAAGGTTCCGAAAGGGGTTATGAATGAAGTCTTGATTTTGTCAGATTCCTTCATCCGGATTTGGTGATAACCGGAATATGCGTCGAGAAAATAGAGGAGTTCCGAGCCTGCCGTAGAATCGATAACTTGATCAATTCTAGGCAGAGCGAATGGATCTTTTGGACAAGCCTTGTTCAAGGAGGTATAATCAACACACATCCTTAAATCAGTGGTGTCCTTTTTAGGGACCATTACAGGGTTGGCCGACCAATCAGTATGGATGACCTCTTCTATGAATCCGGCTAACTCGAGTCGCGCTAGTTCCTTAGCTATTGCCTTACGCTTTTCATCACCAAACCGTCGTAAGGACTGTTTGACGGGTTTAGCGTTCTGGTTTACATTTAGAGAGTGCTCGGCAAGTTCCCTAGGGTCACCTTGGAGGGGTCATCATCCTTCAATGGCGTCGTCTTCGTCTCTTCTGATGCCTTGAACTCCGGATTTGGCTTTGTCACCTCCTTCTTCGTCGCGGGCATCTCGGACGGATCTATGCTCTTCTTGATCTCCTGGTACTCCTTGGCGTGCAGCACGGCTTCGGCAAAGGCGGCATTTCCATCCTCGCACTCTCGCGCTTTCTTCGGGTCTCCCCTGATGGCGATCACGCCGTTGGGACATGGAATTTTCATCATATTGTAAATGTAACACGGACGAGCCATAAAAGCCCAGTAAGCCGGACGTCCGAATATAGCGTGGTATGCGCTCTTGAACGGGACCACTTCGAAGGAAAGTGCCTCCGTTCGATAATGTTTTGGTGTTCCAAAAATAACATCCAAAGTGATCTGTCCCAGGGAATTAGCTTGTCTTCCTGGGACAACTCCATGAAAAATCACAGAGCTATGGTTAAGCTGTGTTTCCGAGATCTTCATCCGACGTAGCGTTTCTACATAGAGAATATTGATGCTGCTACCACCGTCCATGAGGGTCTTGGAGAAAACATAACCGTCAATAAGTGGATTGACGATTAAGGCGTATTTTCCTCGCCTGTGTAGCTTAGGCGGATGATCAGCGCAGTCAAACGTTATTGCCACTTCCGACTAGTCCAGATACTGAGGGACAGCTTGAACTGTTGCGTTGAGCTCATGAAGAACTGCTTTCTTGACCTTTGTTGGTTGAGATCCGAGGAAGGTGACGTAAGTGTCCTTCTTGGTAGGAAAAGTTTTCTTCCCTTCTGGCTTGGGATTTGAAGCGTTGGCTTCCTCCATGTCGGAATCTTGGTCTCTTTGTCTTTTTCGGGATTTTTCTTTCCCTTCTTCCGCTTAGCTTTGTAGCCCGCGGTATCATCTCTCTTGATGTCGTCGTTAAAACGACATTTAGTGTTGGTGTGGGACGAGCCCCCATTGGTGTCCAAGTGATGCACACATGGGTTATTGGCGATGTTGGCCCAAGTGTAGGTTTTGCCTGGTTGTTGCTCTCCTCTACCTTGGACCCTTGATGTCCCACGGCCACGCCCGCGGCCTCCACCATGTCCTACTCGTCCTCCAGACCCGGAAACAGTAGTGACTACTGCCGTCTCCGTGTTGGGTTTTTCTTCCGAGGTGTTTTTGCGCTTCTGAGCCTGTTGCTTTGTCTTTGCTGACTGAGGTACGGCCAGGACGTTGAGTAATCCCTCTGCGTCATCGTCAGCATCTGCATACTTGCTCGCTGTTTTTATTATCTCTCCCAGATCAGTAACCTTGTCACACTTCAAGCAATGGCGCAGTAAACCAATTGGGAGACCTGCAATGAAAGCTTCAATCGCAGTTTGATCATTTACTCCCTCACAGGAGTTCTTGGTGTCAATCCATCGTCCGAGATAATCTCGGCAAGTTTCTCCGGCTTTCTGGGTGCAACGCTGTAGGTCTCCAACCGTACAGGGCCTCCGATATGTGCCTTCGAAATTCCAAAAGAACGCACTTTGTAAATCATACCAGTTGTGGATGGTGTTCGCCGGAAGTTCATTGAGCCATGATCGTGCCGTCTTCCGCAACATAAGTGGGAGATATCGGGTTGCGACCAGGCTGTTTCCGCCTTTGGTGATGCAGGAAGCTTGGAAGAAGTCCTGTAACCAGGTGTCTGGCTGAGCAATGCCGTCGTAGGCTTGAATATGTCTTGAGATAGCAAATCCTTCCGGGAATTTTATAGCTCTGATGCGTGGTCCGAAGCACTTTGGGCCCACGTACACGTCATCGTTTTCGTAGCGTCGAGCCTCTATGTTGGAGTTGATCTTGTGCCTTGCATCGTTCGGGGATAGGGATCGTCCTGAATATCGGTTGTGGTTGCGGTGCCTTGGAGCCGGACTTCGGCTTCTGCCACCACCTCCTCCGCCATGTCGTCCTCCTTGACCTCCTTGGGGGCCGTTGTGATAACTGTGCTGTGGAGAGGGTGCTGCAGCTGGGTTGTTTCCGGCTGATCGCGGGCCTTCGTCCGGAGCGTCATTATTCTGGTTCTGGGGAGGTTCTTGACTATGACGAGCCCCCTGCCGGTGTGTGCCAGCGTGGTTTCCATCGTTTTTTCATCCGTCGTTCCCACCATGGTGAGGCTTAGCCGGACGGTTTTCATGTCTAGGAGGTGGCATTTTCTGACGATCCTCCTCTCGACATTTCTCTTTATCTTCTCCTTTTCGGGGAGGATTCCTCGGAATCAGGGTAGCGATCGCGTCTTTCTCGGCTGCTGGAGCGACGTTGCTCCAGTTATGTGTAGTTCTGCGGTGCTGTCCGGACGATCCGGTTCTTGAATAATTGTCCTCCCTGCATTCGGGGGTGACGATGATGCGCCTGTTCGTAGTGAGATCTTACATCAGCCCATGCCGGATCTGTGCGACATTGGTCGGAATCCGAGACCAGCTTTTGACTTCCCGACAGGGCGACCTTTTGCTGTTCTAGTCCCTTATTGAGTAGCTTGATACCCAAACGTATCTCCTCTGGTCCTGGATTAGCCGATAGAATTTCGCGAGCTGCCACAGCATTTTGCACCGGTGTTGGGTAAACCCAATCTCCATTGCTGTCCTTCCGTGGCTTTCCCATCTCATCTCCAAAAAGGATGGCACGGACACGTGGGAATTGGTTGTCATCTATGTGACCCTTCCGTGTTTTCTGATGTAGACGGGACATATACTCCTTGTTTGACATGCGCTTCTTCTCCACCTCGATGTTTTTGGCTTCATCAAGGAGTTGTTGACGACGCGCTTCTAGGGCTTGGGCCCTTTCGTCCAGCTCATCTGCAGTAAGTTACGCAGCTGTAGGGATAGGTGTGGTTAATGCGGCATCGATGAGTTTACGCGCACCTTCAGTGATCACGTGTCCATCCACCGATGCTTCTTTTTTCGGCTCGTCTGGGATAAGTTCTCCATCCGAGTCTTCCTCGTATTCCTCGGTAATCACCTCCTCTGTCAGAGGGTCTTTTGCTGGGGTCTTGTTCTTCTTGTTCTTCTTCTTTGCCTTCTTGGCAGCGCCGATAGCAAAGACGGCTTTGGGTCCATTTCCCGGAGTCAAGCTCTAATCGATACTTTCGGACATCTGGAGTTCGAGATTGTCTCCGACTTCCATATCATCCTGCGCTTTGGGAGAGTGTTCCTCGGATCCTTCGTCCGTGGCTTCTCCATCTTCTGCAGCTTTGGAGTTGTACTCCTCATCATATTCCGCGGAGAACTTTTGGAAATCTGCCGACGTCATGGACTCATCTGAGGATGCGGGAACGTCGGCGTTTGTTCCAATTGCCTCCAGCACCGAGTCGGTGTTTTCTCCAGCATCGGCAGAGCCGGATCCGGATCCAACATACCCGACGAAGTGTGATGCGTGCTTCCTGAGGTACCTGTAGCTTTCGCAATCAGCCATATCGAAACTTTTAATGGTTTCGAGGATTGCATCTGCGCTAGCGCCTTGCAGTATCATACGTCTTAGTGTGTACCTGAGGAAAGGCCTGTCTGTCCCGGCATCGTTAGAGCCGGAATCAGTGCCGTTGATATGCTCCTCCTGGATTTCGACTTCCAAAGGTGGGTCGATCTGGGATCCGGCTTCTCCAGGGAGATCCACTCCAGATTCGACTTGGACCGTGAGGTCTTCATCAGGCTCGTATTTCTCCACCATCTCTGCAACTGGTGCGGGCTGGGTGGGATTAGGGTTTTCTGAGATCCGAAACTCTGCCGCCTCCGTGGATAAAGAGGACCCGGAAGATTCTTCTGCCTCTATCATCACTGCTGGGATGGGTTGAGCAGGTTCAGAGAAACCGATGTAAATATCGATCTCGCCAAAAGACATGATTGTATAGGCAGTCACGGCCTCCCTAGCCGGAATCCAAGTCTCGTCAAGAACGATGAGAGGGACGTCGCTAGCGTAGAGGATGCAACCGACGACGATGGTCTCGCCGATTCTGATTCTTGCAGATTCCGCTCGGAACACAGATCCGAAGCTCACTTGCCCCACGGTGCGTGCCAACTGTCGTCGGTTTGAGGACAAGTACGCCATGAGGGGGTCCTCGAGGCGTGCGGGAGAGAGGGGTGTGAGACGTACGGTGTTTCGGCACGGTGAGCACACAAGTTTACCTAGGTTCGAATCCGCCGGCTTTGGACGGACCCTACTCCTGCTAGCAATCCAGTAATACGGCAGAGCCGGAATATGGGTTACAAGGGTTTCGCCTGTGCGAGTTGAGATTGTAGACTATTGAGGTGTCTGGTGTTGCCCTAAAGGCTCTCCCTAGGACGACTTATATAGATATCCGGCCTAGGGTTTACAGGAGAGATCAATCCGACTACGACTAAGAGTTGGTTACAGAGTACATCTTGAACTACAAGTAACATTATGGGCCTAAGTCGGTAAGTCTTCTGGGCCTTCCTGTAGTCGGATTGGACTCTGTCTTCTCTCCCTAACTGGGCCGCCCGTGAAGCAAAGCTCTAACCCGAAGTGGGCCACCCTGGTTAGTGAGCATCTGTGAGGATACCCGGAAAGTATATCCCTAACACCTCAATCTCCAGATCGCCAAGGACAAGGATCTACTCAAGGAGCCCGGCATCCAGCTTGGGTCGGCGAATGCTGAGCTTGAGCAGCTTTGGAAGAGACATGATGACTGCACCAGGGAGTTGACCCGGATCCTCAGCCATATATCACGTAAGTTCCTTTCCCTTATCCAACCTACTTCTCCGGGTTACTTCATATGTATTTTCTTTACCTTCTTCCTTTGTCTTGTTTCCAGGAAAATTTCCAGAGGGCACTGCTAGTGCGAGCGCAGCAGTTGCAGACTTCCGCCGAGAAAGGGGTACTCCTGCCGCTCCTGACGGTGAAGAGATTCCTTATGACACGGAGGACCTGTTGGTCAGCCTGTCATCTCGCGTGGAGCTCATCAAGAATTATGGCAAGGACAGCCTCGACGTTGCAGTTCGCATCTTCAAGATGTTCTGGCCCGGAGAAGATACTCCGGAGACCACTGCAATCCTCGTTGAGAAGCTAATGGAAACCGAGACCCAGCTCCACCTCTGGAGAGAGTCCGCTGGACGTGCCGCAGCTGATACCATTCGTCACCACATACTCACGTGGTATGAGAAGATCGATCTCAACCTCCTGACCCGCCTGCGCACAGGATCCAGATGGACCAATGACCCAGAGTGGGTAGCTCGGCGCCAGGATTGCGCCCATAGCCTCATCGAATACGCTCCCATTCATGAATGGGCTGAGGGGCCGAGCTTCCTGGAAGCCGCTGGGGATGAAGAAGTTGAGAACGATGAAGATGGCTCGGACGGTGATGGAGAAGATGACGCCTCGGATATTGAAGACAGCGAAGATGACTTACGAATTCGAGCTTCAAAAATTGTCTTAACAATACTGGGAAACTTTTAGACTTAGCTCAAAAATAAAACTGCATAATAACTTGAAAATAAATACAAGGTTAGTCCGAAAAACAAGCATTGGCTCGAATAAATTCTTTTCCTTAGTCATTTTTCATGTGCTACGCAATTCCAAACTTGTTCTCTTGCTTGCCATGAAGCCAATTCTTGTTGGACAGCAGCAAGTCGAAGAGTTCGGTTCTTGGTGCTCACACATTACTAATCCGAGTTAAGTAGAACAACTTATTCCAGCTAACGCACAAAAGACAACAAATATTATTAAGGCAGTCCTCGAGTTACTGCTCGAGGTGCCAACACTTCATTGATAAGCTCATTGCCGGCATACATACCGACACATGAGAAGACTCGGATACATACACTTCTTTGCTAAGTGTAGAAAGGCCGAAGGAGAGCTACATTCCATGGACATTTAGATTCTCGCCGGACCTGTCCGCCTTGTTCTTTTCCTGTGGCTTTGCATCTATAAGATAATAAGAATCATTGTGCAATGCCTTGCTCACGATGAACGGCCCTTCCCATGGGGGGGATAATTTATGCATGCCAGTAGTACGTTGTATCAACCGGAGCACCAGATCGCCTTCCCGAAAGACTCAAGGGCTTACTTTCCGGCTATGATAGCGTCAGAGAATTTGCTGATATATGGCGGATCTGGACAGTGCCAGTTCTCTCGCTTCTTCTAGCAGATCAACATCATTTTGACGGGCTTCTTGCACTTCGGCTTCTGTGTATTGGGTGACCCTAGGCAAATCATGCTCTATGTCGGCTGGTTATACAGCTTCTGCCCCATATACTAGAAAAAACGGCGTATAGCCTGTTGATCGATTCAGAGTTGTTCTTAAACTCCATAGTACCGCTGGTAGTTCTTCTTGTTGGAGATATGCCCAAGAGGCAATAATAAAGTGGTTATTATTATATCTTTATGTTTATGATAAATGTTTACATCCCATGCTATAATTGTATTAACCGGAAACATTAATACATGTGTGTTTTGTAAACATATAAGAGTCCCTAGTAAGCCTCTTGTTGAACTAGCTTGTTGATGATGGATGATCATGGTTTCCTGATCATGGACATTGGATGTCATTAATAACACGGTTATATCATTAGCAGAATGATGTAATGGACACACACCCATAGTAAGCATAGCATAAGATCAAGTCATTAAGTTCGTTTTGCTATAAGCTTTAAAATACATAGTAACCTAATCCTTCGACCATGAGGTTATGTTAATCACCATCACCGGATGGGTACTTTGATGACATCAAACACCGCTTCGTAACTGGGTGCTTATAAAGGTGTCATTGGGTATTCGGAAAGTATGTGTTGAAGCACATGAACTAAGATTGGGATTTGTCCATCCAAATGACGGATAGATATGCTCTGGGCCCTCTCGGTGGAATGTCATCTAGTTAGCTTGCAAGCATGTGACTAGGTCACAAGGGATGACATATCACAGAACGAGTAAAGAGTACTTATCAGTAACGAGGTAGAACTAGGTATAGAGATACCGACGATTAAACCTTGGATAAGTATAGTATCGCGTGACAAAGGGAATTGGTTTCGTATGTTAATGGTTCTATTGATCACGAAGTCATCGTTGAGTATGTGGGAGTCATTATGGATCTCCAGGTCCCGCTGATGGTTATTGATAGGAGATGTGTCTCCATCATGTCTGCATATTCACGAACCATAGGGTGACACACTTAAGGTTCGAAGTTTTTTTAAGTAGATATGGAATGTGCGTTGGAGACCGAATGTTGTTCGGAGTCTCGGATTGGATCCAGGACATCACGAGGAGATCCGGAATTGTCCGGGAAATAAGATTCATATATTGGGGATCATTTTCTAAGTTAGGAAATGTTCCGGAGTATTTGTATGGGGATTCTAGAAGGTTTCGGAATGTTCTGGAAGGTTCTAGAAGATTTCTTGGAGTTTACTTGAAAACCAAGAAAGGATCAAGGAATCCTTGTGGGGCAAGACAAGGAGTAGTGGGGGAGGAGGACTCCTCCCCCCACTCCCAATCCGCCGGCCAAGGAGGGAGGGGAGTCCTACTAGGACTCCCCCTCCCATGGCGCCTCCCTCGTTTAAATAGAGGGGTGGAGGCACAAAGCCCCTTGCCCCTTCTATTCTCTAGATCCCAAGTTGCCTCCTCCTCCTTCTTCCTTCTGCTCAGGCTTAGGCGAAGCCCTGCAGAAATCTCTACTCCACCACCACCACCACACCGTCGTGCTGCTGGGATTCCGTGGAGATCTACTACCTCCGCTGCTCGCTGGAACGAGGAGAGGAAGGTCTGCTTCGACTCCGCACGTGTGACCGACTGCGGAAGCACTGCCAGAACGCGGCGCCGGAAGGATCGTCCACTCGATCTTGAGATCGGCAAGTGATCAACTACATCAACCACGAGATCCGATCTCGTAACGCTTTCGGGTCTACAAGGGTTAGTACAGATCTATCTCATTGCACATGTCTAATAGATTAGATCTTGGCTTTTATCTAGATTAGATCTGGGTTTTGTTCGTTCTTGCGGTAGAAATTTTTTGTTTTCCATGCTACAAACCCATCAGTGGTATCAGAGCCGTGTCTATGCGTAGATCTGTTGCACGAGTAGAACACAATGGTTTTGTGGGCGTTGGTGCTCGTGCCGTCTTTTGCTTTGTGTACTTTGCATCTTGCGGTATGGTGGGATGAAGGGGCTCGGGCTAACATTACATGTCATCGCACATGAGACTTGCTCCACGCTTGACGTGTAACTTGCTTTGCACAAGTGGCTTTGCGGGTGTCTGTCTCTCTCACCATAGTATAGATCCAATTTACACTTTGCACTTGATAACACTTGTATCAACGTTGTGGTTCAGTTTTGTAGGTAAGATCCATTCTTATTCGAAAGCCCCAAACCACGTAAAACATGCAAAGAAAATTAGAGGCGTCTAAGTTGTTTTTGCAGGGTTTTTGTGATGTGATATGGCCATCATGTGATTATGATTGTATTTGATGTATGCAATGATCCTTGTTGTAATATGGCAACCGGCAGGAGCCTAATGGTTGTCTTTAATTCTGTTAAGACCTGCGTGTCTATTCATCTTGTAATAGCTTTATTCCAAGTAGTTGTAATAGTTGCTAGTGATGATGGACAACCATGAAGCAGCACCACTGACCTTGACGCAATGCTGGTGATGATGGAGATCATGTCCGTGCTTTGGAGATGGAGATCAAAGGCGCAAGAAGAAAGGACCATATCATATCACACTAATTCCGAATTGCCTGTGATGTTAATCCTTTATGCATCTTGTATTGCTTAGATCGCGACGGTAGCATTATAAGATGATCCCTCTCACTAAATATCAAGTAATAAAGTGTTCGCCCTTAGTTGGCACCGTTGCTAAGACTCGTCGTTTCGAAGCATCTCGTGATGATTGGATGTGATAGATTCTACGTGTGCATACAACGGGTGCAAGCCAGATTTGCACATGCAGAAACTAAGGTTAACCTTGACGAGCCTAGCATGTACATACATGGTCTCGGAACACGGAATACCGAAAGGTAGAGCATGAGTCATATATATGATATGATGAACATGATGATTGTTCGCCATTGAAACTACATCATCTCACGTGATGATCGGAGTTGGTGTAGTGGATTTGGTTCGTGTAATCACTAAAACAAATCGAGGGATGTTGTTTTGAGTGGGAGTTCATATAGTAATATGATTAAGTTGAACACAATTTATCATAAACAAAATCAAAGTGAATTTGCATAGTTTGTTGTTTTTCATTGGCATTTGTTCAACCCCTTAATCTTAGTTATAGTTGAGATAAAAGAACTATAGAAATTCTGGATTTTTACTTTACGAACTGGTATCGTATTGTTTTGAGTGTCAATCTAAAGTTTAAAAGTCCTATTGCAAACTTTCAGCAAACTCCATTTACTCCATGAAGTTTAATAATCAGTATTAAATCAAGAGTAACAATTCCAGTGTTAGTATCTAATGTATCATGTTTGCCTCCATGATTCTTGATATTTAAAAGATTGTTTTAATATCAAGATTATCTAGGAGCTCAAAGAAATGTTTCAGAAACCATCATGTGTGGAAGATATTGTGATATCTGAAACGATATTTTGGTTCATTATGGTAGAGTATAAATTTAACAAAATACATGTTCTCACATTGTATGAGAATTTGTGAAGGATGGAGATGCTAGGCATCCGAATCTCCCAAAAAGGTTTCGGGAACTAACATTATACTCGTGGTTCTTACTTATAGGCTATAGTAGCTTGATCATGAAAGTTGTCATGATAAGGATGAATAGAAGATGTAAGTAAAATGTTTACTACACTAATAGATTACTGAAGAATGGATTTTTGAGAGAACACCAATCATTCGATGATGGTGATCCACTTCAAAGTGCAAGTCCAAAGGTATTAGTATTTGACTATATACACTTTGTGCTATGTGAATAACACTAGTATTGAAGTTGATAGATTCTTTTAAAAGAGAAAAGGGAATGCTGAAAGAGAATCTCAAAAATTTGTGGCAGAAAAAGAAAAGACTAGACTTGTCCAGCTCAGGTATATAGATGATATACATGTTATGGTTGTATTCTTTGCTTGTTAAACAATGTGGTTCTTGGGTATTGGATACACGAATTTGTTCGTATGAAATGTCATACAAAGCGACACAACTCATGAACTGCAATGTCCTAGGTAACTAGCAAGAGAATATGTGATGATGTTCATCGAAAACAAACAAAGGGTTGTTGTGTTGCTCGTTAACATCAAAGCTTGCCTTCAAGATTTGTTTTAATAATTGTTATTTTGATCAGGTATTATGACGACAAAAGGTTGTTCAAATAATTACCGTATTCCATAATACATGGATGATATACAAGTCTGGTTGGAGAAATAACGACCATAAAACTAATGCTAAAATGTCGCAAGACAAATGATTGAAAGATCACTTATGAAGTGACATCGTTGTTTAAATTATATTGGAAAGAAAACATGAAGAAACTCCATGTTGATGGAATTTTGGAGTCTTTTGATTTTTGATCAAATGACGCTTGTGAAAGTTTCTAGAGATAATTAAAACTTCGTTCATAGTCCAGAAGGGAACGAATGACTAGCTTATTGGAACTTGTACATATAGATGTATGAAGCCCATTATGTAGTCAAGAGCGATGGATTTCAACTTCATATGTTTCCTCCGAGAATTTAAGTGAATATATGTATATTTACTTAATAAGGAAGAAGTATGAAACTTTTTGAAAAAGTTGAAAGAATTTCAAAATGAAGTAGAAAATCATTGTAAACAATTAAAGAATTTATGATAGGATCATAAAGCAAGATATTTGAGTTACAAGTTTTAGCATAAACACATAAGATTTGAGGAATCGTTCCATGAATTTGCATATCCCAAAACATCATATGAGTATGGAGTGTTCGAGATATGCAATGAAACCTTGTTTGACATGGTGAGATCAAATGTGTTAGTAATAAAACTGCCATAGTATTTTAAAGATTAAAGCTTTAGTGATTACCGCTTTTACACTAAAAAGAGCTCCATCATGATCCGTTGAAATGACACCATATGAAGTTATGGTTTGGGATAAAAACCAAATAGTCAATTCTTAAATATTGGTATGCTAGGCATAAGTAAAATGTTTACAACCAAAATCGGATGAGCATATCTTTGTATGTCATTTTGAATAAACTGTTGGATATTCCTCCATAACACCAAAGACAAAAGTGTTTGTTGTTTACAAACATCAAGTTTCTTTAGAAGGAATATTTCCGTGAAAAGCTAAGTGGGAGGACAATAGAACTTTGATAAGGTTATAGAACCTTAGTCAATATGTGCTGAGTTGCGCAGACCGGAAAGTGTCCCGGAGGCAGCAACAATGCTCATAGCTCACGTGCCTAAAAAGGTTGTAGTCACGTGGTCTAAAGTTCCTATTGAACCAAGTAGGTTGGGTAAATAATCAAATACTAAGATTTGAGAGAAGATCATTATTATTTGATAATGATGAACCGACCACATGCAAAGAAGCGATGATGGGCCCTAACTCCAATAAATGGCTTGAAGCCATGGAATCTGTGATATTTCCATACACGAGGAATCTGTCGTCGGTTTGAGGACAAGTACGCCATGAGGGGGTCCTCGAGGCGTGCGGGAGAGAGGGGTGTGAGACGTACGGTGTTCCGGCACGGTGAGCACACAAGTTTACCCAGGTTCGAATCCGCCGGCTTTGGACGGACCCTACTCCTGCTAGCAATCCAGTAATACGGCAGAGCCGGAATATGGGTTACAAGGGTTTCGCCTGTGAGAGTTGAGATTGTAGACTATTGAGGTGTCTGGTGTTGCCCTAAAGGCTCTCCCTAGGACGGCTTATATAGATATCCGGCCTAGGGTTTACAGGAGAGATCAATCCGGCTACGACTAAGAGTTGGTTACAGAGTACATCTTGAACTACAAGTAACATTATGGGCCTAAGTCGGTAAGTCTTCTGGGCCTTCCTGTAGTCGGATTGGACTCTGTCTTCTCTCCCTAACTAGGCTGCCCGTGAAGCAAAGCTCTAACCCGAAGTGGGCCACCCTGGTTAGTGAGGATCTGTGAGGATACCCGGAAAGTATATCCCCAACACCTCAATCTCCAGATCGCCAAGGACCAGGATCTACTCAAGGAGTCCGGCATCCAGCTTGGGTCGGCAAATGCTAAGCTTGAGCAGCTTCGGAAGAGACGTGATGACTGCACCAGGGAGTTGACCCGGATCCTCAGCCATATATCACGTAAGTTCCTTTCCCTTATCCGACCTACTTCTCCAGGTTACTTCATATGTATTTTCTTTACCTTCTTCCTTTGTCTTGTTTCCAGGAAAATTTCCAGAGGGCACTGCTAGTGCGAGCGCAGCAGTTGCAGACTTCCACCGAGAATGGGGTACTCCTGCCGCTCCTGACGGTGAAGAGATTCCTTATGACATGGAGGACCTGTTGGTCAGCCTGTCATCTCGCGTGGAGCTCATCAAGAATTATGGCAAGGACATCCTCGACGTTGCAGTTCGCATCTTCAACATGTTCTGGCCCGGAGAAGATACTCCGGAGACCACTGCAATCCTCGTTGAGAAGCTAATGGAAACCGAGACCCAGCTCGACCTCTGGAGAGAGTCAGCTGGACGTGCCGCAGCTGATACCATTCTTCACCACATACTCACGTGGTATGAGAAGATCGATCTCAACCTCCTGACCCGCCTGCGCACAGGATCCAGATGGACCAATGACCCGGAGTGGGTAGCTCGGCGCCAGGATTGCGCCCATAGACTCATCGAATATGCTCCCATTCATGAATGGGCTGAGGGGCCGAGCTTCCTGGAAGCCGCTGGGGATGAAGAAGTTGAGAACGATGAAGATGGCTCGGACGGTGATGGAGAAGATGACACCTCGGATATTGAAGACAGCGAAGATGATGCCGAACTTCCTCCTCCTGCTGCTGCTTGAGCGAAAAAAACTTGAAAATTTATCAGATCCCCGGTATGCCGGGTGAAGTTGTATCCCATATACATGTGATATTTTGCTACTAAGTTCTTATGCCGCATTAACTTGGGCGTAGTCCCCGAGTTTCTTTTTCTTGTTCATCCAATCTTTTGGCTCGGCTCATGTCTACCTTGATTTGGTTTTACGACTTACGAATTCGAGCTTCAAAAATTGTCTTAACAATACTGGGAAACTTTTAGACTTAGCTCAAAAATAAAACTGCATAATAACTTGAAAATAAATACAAGGTTAGTCCGAAAAACAAGCATCGGCTCGAATAAATTCTTTTCCTTAGTCGTTTTTCATGTGCTACGCAATTCCAAACTTGTTCTCTTGCTTGCCATGAAGCCAATTCTTGTTGGACAGCAGCAAGTCGAAGAGTTGGGTTCTTGGTGCTCACACATTACTAATCCGAGTTAAGTAGAACAACTTATTCCAACTAACGCACAAAAGACAACAAATATTATTAATGCAGTCCTCGAGTTACTGCTCGAGGTGCCAACACTTCATTGATAAGCTCATTGTCGGCATACATACCGACACATGAGAAGACTAGGATACCTACACTTCTTTGCTAAGTGTAGAAAGGCCGAAGGAGAGCTACATTCCATGGACATTTAGATTCTCACCGGACCTGTCCGCCGTGTTCTTTTCCTGTGGCTTTGCATCTATAAGATAAATAACAATCATTGTGCAATTCCTTGCTCACGATGAACGGCCCTTCCCATGGGGGGTGGGATAATTTATGCATGCCAGTAGTACGTTGTATCAACCGGAGCACCAGATCGCCTTCCCGAAAGACTTAGGGGCATACTTTCCGGCTATGATAGCGTCGGAGATTTTGCTGATATATGGCGGATCTGGACAGTGCCAGTTCTCTCGCTTCTTCCAGAAGATCAACATCATTTTGCCGGGCTTCTTGCACTTCGGCTTCTGTGTATTGGGTGACCCTAGGCGAATCATGCTCTATGTCGGCTGGTAATACAGCTTCTGCCCCATATACCAGAAAAAACGGCGTATAGCCTGTTGATCGATTCGGAGTTGTTCTTAAACTCCATAGTACCGCTGGTAGTTCTTCTATCCAGTAACCCGCTGACCTTTGCAGCGGCTCAATGAGCCAGGGTTTTATCCCAGATAATACTAATCCGTTGGATCTTTTCACTTGTCCGTTCGATGCGGGGTGGGCTACCGAGGCTACGTCCAGCCGGATCTTCTTATCCCGGCAGAAACATGCAAATGCTCCTTCCGCAAAATTTGTGCCATTATCAGTTATGATACTGTGAGGATAACCGTACCTCAAGATGATATCTTTGAGAAACGTTACGGCCATAGCTCCATCACATTTTCTTATAGGCTTTACTTCAATCCACTTGGTAAACTTGTCCACCATTACTAAAATGTGAGTCATATTTCCCCTTGCTGGTTTGAACGGGCTGACCATATCCAAGCACCGGCAAATGGCCAAGTAATTGGTATGGTCTTGAGTTCCGACATTGGCATATGTGTCTTGGTAGCGTACCTCTGAAAACCATTACATTTTCTCACCAGATCTTATGCTTGTTCTAAGGCACTTGGACAGTAGACTCCGTGCCGGAAAGCTTTTGCTACCAAGGCTCGGGACGAGGCATGATGCCCGCATTCCCCTTGATGTATATCTCGGAGGATGTCAAGCCCTTCTTCCGGGTCAACACATCGCTGGAAGACATTGGTCACACTTCTTTTGTATAGTTCGGAATTGATGATCGTGTACGCCTTTGCCCTCCTCTGTGTTTGCCTGGACAACACTTCCTCGGTGGGCAACGTTCCATCTTTCAGGAATTGAAATATAGGTAGCGCCCAAGCTGGTATTGCTCGCACAGGGAACATATCCTCGTCAATCTACGTCTGATCCACCGGCATAACTTCAAACGGATCACGCTGAGCAGTCCTTGGGTCTTGCGAAACAGTCCCCGGGTTCACTAAAGCAGTCCCTGGGTTTGCCGAGGCAGTCCCCGGGTTTCGCGCACCACTTCCCATGTCAATGTCCATGGGCACAGCTCCAGATTCCGTGTCCTCCGGGACATAGATTGAGTCGGTTTCTGGGGAGGGCCTGATGGATGGTTTCCTGAGGTGCTCTAATGCTACCCCCGGTGGAATTGCTTGTCGGCTTGACCCGAGCTTTGACAGCATGTCGGCAGCCTCATTTTCCACCCGGGGTACATGGTGAAATTCGCATCCCTCAAAGTAACCAGATATCTTCTACACATGAAATCTGTACAGTGCCATGTTTGGATCAAGGGCGTCCCACAGTCCCGACACTTGCTGCACCACCAAATCCGAGTCGCCAAAGCATATGATCTGACGTATCCCAATCTCGTTTGCTACCTTAAGCCCGTGCACAAGTGCTTCATACTCAGCGACATTGTTTGATGCCGCGAAATGGATCTGCAACACGTATTTCAACTGGTCCTTCTTTGGCGATGTAAGTACAACTCCGGCACCTAGCCCGGTTTTGGTTTTTGATCCGTCAAAGTGCATTCGCCAATAGTTCGGATCTTGGAGTGGCGGTTCGTATTGCACCTCGGCCCAATCCACGAAAAAGTCCGCCACAACTTGAGATTTGATGGCTTCTCTTCTGTCATATTGCGGCGCATAAGGAGCTAGCTCAATTTCCCATTTTGCAATTCTGCCACTCGCATCCTTGTTACTCATTATCTCGGATATGGGGGCCTCACATATGACCCTGATGGGATGCTCCTCAAAGTAGTGCTTCAGCTTCTTAGCGGCCATGTACACGCCATACGCCACCTTTTGATAGTGTGGGTAGTTCTGCTTCGAGGCTGACAACACCTCGCTCAGGTAATACACTAGCCTTTGCACCGACTTACCTTCCTCGTCACGCTCCACCACTATCACTGCACTTACAACTCGGTTGGTTGCGGCTATATAGAGCAACATTGGCTCCTTTGATAGTGGTGAGGCTAACACTGGTGCAGTGGCTAACATCTTCTTCAAGTGGGCAAAGGCTTCATCGGCCTGCGGTGTCCAAACGAACTTATCCGACTTTTTCATGAGTTGGTAAAGAGGCAATGCCTTTTCTCCCAACCGACATACAAACCGACTTAACGAGGCCAGGCAACCTGTGAACTTCTGGACATCGTTAAGACACTTCGACAGTTCCATTCATTTGATGCCCAAATTTTGGTTGGATTAACCTCGATACCTCGGCTGGAAACAAGAAAACCGAGCAATTTCCCAGCCGGGACACCGAAGGTGCATTTTTCCGGGTTAAGTTTCATCCGGAACCTCCTTAGGTTCGCAAACGTTTGCCTGATATCGTCAAGGAGCGTTCTTCTTTCCTTGGTCTTGATAACCACATCATCCACGTACGCTTGTACATTTTGACCGATTTGGTCGTGCAAACATTTTTGCATACATCTTTAGTACGTTGCCCCTGCATTACGTAACCCAAACGGCATGGTGTGATAGCAATAAGCCCCGTACGGGGTAATAAACGCAGTCTTTATTTGATCATCCGGATTCAGAGGTATCTGGTGGAAACCAGAATATGCATCAATGAATGACAACAATTCACATCCAGCAGTTGAGTCTATGACCTGATCTATTCTTGGCAGCGGAAATGGATCTTTTGGACACGCCTTGTTCAGGTTCGTGTAATCAATACACATTCACCAAACCACTGCCACGTTCGGATCATCCTTCTTCTTCTCCACCAGCACCGGATTAGACAGCCAATCCGAGTAAAGAACTTCCATGATAAATCATGTAGCTAGCAACCGAGCTATCTCATCCCCGATGACTTTCCTCCTATCTTCAGCGAAGCGGTGGAGGGGTTGCTTCACTGGCTTAGCTCTGGGTCTCACATTCAAAGAATGCTCGGCCAACTCCCTCAGAACACCTTGCAAGTCCTGTGTAGACCAAGCAAAGATGTCCCAATTCTCATGGAGGAAGCTGACGAGCTCGCTTTCCTATTTATCACTTAACCCGGCACCAATTGTTACGGTGCACTCCGGGAACATGTCATCAACGAGAACCTTCTTGGTATCTTTTGTGGCCTGGAAGGAGACACTTCCATGCGGGTTACTCAGCGCCGACATATACTACTGCGCGGACTGAGCCAATGCCGCCACCTCTTGAATTTTCCTTTTTTCCTGCGCAATCACAAGTGACTCGGCTAAGTTAGACCTGGACGACGCACACTCCATGGAACGTCAGAAATCCCCAGCAATGGTAATCACCCCGTTTGGTCCGGGCAACTTCATCTTCAAGTAACTAATATGACAGCTCGCCATGAACTTGTTCAGTGCTGGCCTTCCGAGTAACGCGTGGTACGCACTTTCTAAGTTCACCACCTCGAACTCCAAATTTTCGGTTCGGCAGTTATCCCTCGTGCCGAACAACACGTCAACCCGGACCTTGCCTATCGGCTCACAAGAAATACCGGGCACAATACCATGGAAAGTTGTCCTCGTGGCCTGTAGCATGTTCTCCGAGATACCCAACTTGCGCATTGTGTCCGCATACATGATGTTAATGCTACTGCCATTGTCGATCAGTACCTTTGAGAACCTTACGTTAATGCTAGGTCCAATGAATGTCGGATCCAGCACCAACGCATACGAACCAGGGCTTGGCATAAGCTTGGGGTGATCCTTGATGCTCCAGGTAATTTCTTGGTCCGACCAAGGAATATACCTAGTCACTGCAGGCATCACTGCATTCACCTCCATATGTCGGTGCTGCAAGCTCTTTCTATCTGTTTCCTCAGCGGTGAACACACAATAGCTCTGATGATGCTCTCTATACTCATTTCTCCCCTCATTTCCGGGGTACCTCTGATCCGGCTGATGCTGATTTTCCACTTGATGTACCACATCCCTTCTCTCATTGTTATCATACCTCGGCGGAGAGGGAGGCAACATTAGTTGTTGCGTGTTCGCTTCGGAGAGCAATTGCTGCCGGGGTAACTCCTGCCGAGGCTGATCATTCCGGGGTGCCTGAGCATTCCCCGAACCACCCTGTTCAATCTTGCGCATCCACTCACATTGCCTCGTCATATGACCCACCGAATTACTTGGATTTGGCATGTGAAACTTACCTCGGACAGTCCTTCTTTTCTTGCCACTGTTTCTTTTGCTCTGGCGTCCAAGTGTCCTTGCCATCATTTCTCGGAGTCCACTGCCCTCCAATTTTTTGGCATTGACTGCCCCCCTGCTCCGGGCTAATCTTGATTCACAACTACAACTTGTTACAAACCGTATCGATGATCCGGTCTATCATCTCTCCTTTTCCCTCGGTAGTCATTCCTCCGGGATGACCCGGCTACATCTCTCTGGTAGTACTCATCGTTTGACTCGTTTGACATGAGCCTAGGTTGGGTCGGATCACCCAGAGCATACGAATCAGCAATCCGGATCATCTCTGCCAACGTGTTCGGCATTTTCCTTTGCAACTTCTGCCACAGCTCGCTTGCATATCTGCATCCTTGCGCAAACCATGCTATGGCCTGTGATTCTATCACGCCCTCACACGAGTTTCTCACTGTACACCACCTGGTTAGAAACTCCCGATCTGTCTCATTTGGTCTTTGCTTGCACATAGCTAGGGTCTGCGGCCTATTTGGCCTCTGATACGTACTCGAGAAATTCCTGATGAACATTTCCTCGAAATCTATCCAGCAGTTAATGCTTCCGGGCGGCAAATTGTTCAGCCATACCCTTGCTGGCCCCTCCAACATCTGGGGTACATATCGTACAGCCCATCTCAAGTTGCCAGTGGCAATTTTCACAGCTGTACCATAATTTATCAGCCAATCCTCCGGCTTTGTACTGCCGTCATACGTCTTTATGCCCCTGGGTAACTGGAAGTTCGGTACCGGTGGCTCCTTCATGATCCGGGGTCCAAAACACGCTGGACCCGGTGGACCTTGACATTCAATTTGTTCCGACCTATACAGTCGATCCAGTTTCAACCTGGCATCATCCGGCATCAAATCCCTGCTTCCCAATCTTGACCCTATCACATGATAGTCCGGTCTTGGGTATCCCGCATTTGCCATTTCCGAATCTCCATCATTATACCTGTCTTGCTCTCGTGGAGCACCTTTCTGTTGCATACCCCGGCCGACACTTTGCTCTTGCCTTGGTATATTCCACTGTTGCGGTTGTCCTGCTCCTGCCGAGTTTCGCTGTCCGGCATTGCCGTTGACGGCGTTCCCTTGACCGGCATTGCCTTGGTCGTGGTTACCTCGGCCAGCTTCACCTCGGCTCACACTCCGTTGATCATCATTTTTCTGAGCTTCTTTTCCTTTCCCTGCCCATGTTGGGTCATACGGGACGATCTGCTTGTTCCGTCTGGCTGAGGTTACTACCTCCTCTCTCCTTGGACCACCATGAGGAGACGATGCGGCTCCAGCGGATTTCTCTGGGTTACCCATCGCCCAATGGATGATCTTGGAGGCTCCAACTCTCTCTGGGTTAGCTCTGAGAAGTTCTTCGGTTTGCCTGTTCGCGATCCGAACCAGCTCGTTAACCCTATCTTGTTGTCTTTGCCGAGCCTCTCCCGTTAGACCCTCTAACTCGGATGCCGCTGCATCCGCTGCTCTGAGGTTCTTTGCCGGGGTACTATACCTCGGGAGCCCCACGGACAAACAGTTTTCTGATTCCTCAATTCCAGTATCACCTTCTCTGTTCATCTCGCTCATGAGATTTCTCCCCTTCACTTTTACAGCGTCAACTTTGTTCGCCTTTGCGTACTCCCGCAGCGTCATATTCAACGACTGCTGAGCCGCGGCTATCTTTTTTGCACCCTCTAGTATTTTTTGCCTAGTTTCTTCTAGCTCGGCCTGCACCCGAGCCGGATCTACTACTGCTACCACAGGGTTTGCCAAGCTATCCATTGCTTCCCTCAACACATTCTCTGGCCTCTCTAGTGGAGGACCTCTACCTTTCCTAGGTGCCTTAGGCGTTACCTCCGGATCTGGCGTCGGATCCTTGCTTGCGCCTGCACTTGGCGTAGTCATCATCACCTCTGCATGGTCTGGGGAGCGAGCGATACGCGTCCCGGGAACCACAGTGAGGGGTGGCTCCCCTGCCTCGACGATGTGACGCGGATGAACACACGACACGTCAACAACAACATAGACCATGTGCGTGCCGAGCTTGACGAAGAGGCCATTGCGCGGAAGTGGGCGCGTGCCAAAGCAGTCGGCGTTGTCACTGACGAAGTCCAGCGCTCCAAAGCGCTGAACAAGCCCGGAGACGATGCGTTCGCCGGTGCCGATGAAGTTTCCCGTCCGGATCTTGACCCCTGCTAGCGCCGCTAGCCCCACGGTGGGCGCCAACTGTCGTGGTGGTGTCACGGCAGATGCCATGAATAGTCTAAAGGTGGGAACTAATACACGCTAGGGGAATCCAGGGAGGGATAGTGAAGTGATTCTTCACACATAAGTTTGTATTTGCCTTGCTTCCAAGATTACAAGTGCTCCTAGAGTTGTATTGGCGAGAGGAGGAAGAAGGAGCTCTCTTACTCTCACACACAGAACACACTTAAAACCCTAGCCAAATCAGAATAGCGGAACCCCCTCTACTGAGATCCTAGACCTCCTTATATAGAGGGAACTATGTCTCTGCCTAGGGCATACTAAGAATATGCCTCCTCCCAAAGTAGTAAGCCGACCGGGGTGCTTTTTCCCCCACGTCACACATGCAGAGGCTACGTGAGCCTCTGTGGCGCCCACGTCAGCCCACATAGGCCTCGTCACCCTTGTCGGCCACACCCCGGTGGTCCTGCCCTTGTTTGCTTCGTTCAGGTAGTGTGTACCGAGGCTTCTTTTGACCAGTGAGATTCCTTCCTTCTTCTAGAAGCTAGACGTGACCCGGATCATGGTTGATCCGGCCACACCCGTTCCTGCATACAAGTAAAACAGGCATTTCCGACTTACTCCTTGAGTCGACTGAGACTTAGTTAGGCGAACGCCCCCTGGTCCGGGTTACCCCGTGATTCGGCCTGCCTTGAGGTGATCCGGCCAGCATCCGCTTTGGCCTTGCCGAACCTCAGCTAACTCGGCCTTTATACCCCGGTGTGACCCTACCCGGGGGTATCCCCCCAACAGTTAACCATAATAAGAACATCATTAAGACTCCCCATGAGTTTATTTTTAGCATTATCATCAAGTGGGACATTCAAATAACAATCTTCAAGTTGAGGCAAATCAAGCATATCATAAATCCTTCTAGGCATAATAGAAACACTACTATCAATATCACATAAAGCTTTGAAATCAAAGTCATTCACTTTCATATTAATGATGGGTTCCCAACCATCTTCTCATTTTATAGGAATAGAAGCTTTATGTTTCATCTTTTCTTCTTTAATCTTTATGATAGCATCAATAATGTGTTTTGTAAAGGCCATGTTCATAGCATTAGCATTAGGACTTTTAGCAAGCTTTTGTAGGAACTTAATAACTTCAGAGATATTGCAACCATCAAGATCAAAACCATACTTATCATCTAAAGTAGTAGAACTATTACTAGCCTCAACAATAGTGGTGGTAATAGTAGAAAAACTAACGTTTCTAGCAATTTCATCTTCTCTTTCCCACTTAGCATGTAATTCAGCTAATAGTCTAACATTTTCATCAATTCTTACTTATATAGCATCAGTAGCTGCAAAGGGATTCTCATTAGTTTCAGGTTTAGCAGCCATTTTATTCAAAGTAGATTGAGCTTCAGCCAAATATGCTATATTTCTTTCAACATTAGAGAGTTTTTCCTCAATAGTTTTATTGAAAGCAGTTTGCTTACTAATAAAGTCTTTGAGCATAACCTCAAGTTCAGAGGGTGCACTCCTATTATTGTTGTAAGAATTTCCATAATCATTACCATTGTTGGGAGGATATGGCTTATAATTGTTGTTACCAAAATTACTCCTATAAGCATTATTGCCAAATTTGTTATTTCTTATGAAGTTCACATCAAGTTGCTCTTCTTGAGCAACCAAAGAGGCTAAGGGAACATTATTTGGATCAATATGGGCTTTCCCATTCACAAGCATAGACATAATATCAATTTTATCACTCGAGGAGGAGGTTTCCTCAATAGAATTTACCTTCTTACCTTGTGGAGCTCTCTCGGTATGCCATTCAGAATAATTAACCATCATATTGTCCAGAAGTTTCGTTGTAGCACCCAAAGTGATGGTCATAAAGGTACCTCCCGCAGTAGAGTCCAATAGGTTCCTTGAAGAATAGTTCAATCCTGCATAAAAAGTTTGGATGATCATCCAAGCAGGCAGTCCATGAGTGAGACAATTCTTTACCAAAGATTTCATTCTTTCCCAAGCTTGAGCAACATGCTCATTATCAGATTGTTTAAACTTCATTATTTCACTTCTCATGGATATAATCTTAGCAGGAGGATAGTATTTTCCAATGAACGCATCTTTGCACTTAGTCCAAGAATCAATACTATTCCTAGTTAAGGAATTCAACCATTCTTTAGCTTTTCCCCTCAAAGAAAAAGGAAACAATTTCAGCTTAATAATATCACCATCTACATCCCTATGCTTTTGCATCTCACAAAGTTCAACAAAGTTATTTAGATGGGCAACAGCATCTTCATTACCAATACCAGGAAATTGTTCTCTCATAACAAGATTGAGTAAAGCAGGTTTTATCTCAAAGAAAGTATCTTCGGGCACAGGTGGAGCAATAGGTGTGCTCATAAAATCATTGTTGTTGGTGCTAGTGAAGTCACACAACTTAGTGTTTTCAAGAGTAGTCATTTTTTGTGTGTTTTCAAATAAGAAGCAAACTAGTAAAACTATTTTTTGTGTTTTTGAATAAGAAACAAGCAAACAAAGCAAAAAGAAACTAAGCAACACAAAAATAACAAAGTAAAGAGATTGGTTATGAGGGACTCCCCTTGTGAAGATGTCCTTGACTCCCCGGCAACGGCGCCAAAAAATGCTTGATGGCTCAGTGTCGGCGCCAGGAAAATGCTGGAGCGATGTTGATGTAGAGCTCATTGAGAACCCCAAGAGGAATGTATGATGAGCACAGCACCAAGTTTCCCTCAGTTATGAAACCAAGGTTTAATCGAACCAGTAGGAGCAAGGAAACACCCCAAAGGTGTTGCTAGCTGAGCCTTGGCAGGGCGCACTACCGGTGCTAGTAGCAACGTGGAGACATGCACAACACAACCACAGAACTTTGGACCCAACTTGCGATGAGGTTGTCAATCTCACCGTGTTTTGCGGAAAACAAAGGATTAAACATATCGAACGGAAGGAAGTAAAAGTTTGCAGAAAGTAAACACGAAGCAGTAAAAGATTGTAGATTGTATGTAAAAGACAAGGACCGGGATCCATAGTTCACTAGAGGTGGCTCTCCTTAAGATAGATAACATCAAGAAAGCAATACATGCATATACTAATCATCTTGACTCCTTTGGAACTTGAATGGGCATTACAACATTATACATAGACCGCCATCCAACTGCATCTATGACTAATAATCCACCTTCAGGTTATCATCCGAACCCCCTCCAGTATTAAGTTGCAAGCAACAGATTATTGCTTTACAAACTGCGTGTAAAGTAAACAATACGATTGTTCTATGAACAAAGGATTGTTGTTTTCTCCCTAGTAGCAACAACACATCTAGTACCTTAGAGATTTCTGTCACTTCCCCAGATTACCAGAGGCATGAACCCACTATCGAGCATAAATACTAACTCTTGGAGTTGCTAGCATCTACTTGGCCAAGATAGCTACTAACAACGGAAAGCATGCAAGATCACAAATAACAAAGACATGATAGAATCAATAATCAATCTAAAATAGTATCTCAATATCCATCGGATCCCCGCAAACACAACATGTATGGATTACAAATAGATGATCTTGATCATGAATGGAGCTCACAAGATCTAAACATGAAAGCACAAAGGAGGAGAACCAGCCATCTAGCTACTACATAGACCCGTAGTCCAGAGATGAACTACTCACGCATCACACCGGAGGCTTGCCTGATGATGAAGAAGGCCTCCAGGGTGAATCCCCCTCTCCGGTAGGGTGCCGGGAAGAGCTTCAGATCCCTCCCGATCTAGGGATGGAGATGACGGCGGCTACAGACTCTTTCGTGGATTTTTGATCGGGTACTTAGGGTTTTCGTCCCGAGGGCAACTTATAGGCGGAAGGAGAGGCCGAGGGGGTGTCTGGGCTGGCCACACCACCCCCTGGCGCGGCCAGGTGGTGTGGTGGCCCCCTGGCTCCTCTCCGTCTCGTATTCTGGCATGTGATGACTTCCGGAAAAATAGGCACTTTGGATTTTGTCCCGTCCAATTCCGAGAATATTCATTTTCTGACTTTCCTGGAACCAAAAACAGCAGAAAACGGGCAGCTGGCACTGTGTCTCTTGTTAATAGGTTACTCCAAGAAATCATATGAAAAGTACTCCAAAGTGTGGACAAAACACAAGAAAGTGGATAAAACCAAGCATGGAACATCAAAAATTATAGATACATTTGCAATGTATCAGCAGTGGTGGGTTGGATTTGAAGGGTTGGACTAGATTCCGTTGGGGTGGGTCGGCGTGGGGGGGTGATCTGGGGTGGTTTCTGTTTGGCAGAGTGTGGTGTGTGTTGTTGGTGTTGGGGGTGTGGGAAGGTGGTTGTTTTCACGGTTGCCGGTGTTGGGCGGTTTGCTCCTGGTCGACGGCGACGACGGTAGTAGAATGAGTCTGTTTTCCGCAGGTTTTGTTTCTTCGGACGTTAGATACTAGAGGGAACATGAAATCGTGTATGGGGTGGTTGTTTTGGTTGCTCTGCCTTGTTTAGAAGCAATGAACTTCCTTGTGTCTGCTTAATTTTGACGCCTCGGGTGATCGTGAGTGATCTGCCGTAATTTTATTTGACTAACTGCCTTATTAGATTTCATTGATGCACTGCACCAGCTGTATCTAAGTTGTACGGAGTGTACTTCCTAAGTTGTAATTCATGCACTGCTTTCTTATTGACCAATATATGTTTACTTCTCTTTGCTTGCACACAGTTTGTATTTGATGTAAGTCCTATTTACTTTAGTGTTGAGGGAGTGACATTGTATTCTCTTGGTCGGGTGCACTGCCTAAGTTGTACGGGTGCACTGACTAAGTCCTATTTACTTTAGTTCTGCCATTTGCACCGCCTAGGTTTTAAAGGGTACACTGCCTAATTTATGCGCAGTTTTGTGTTAACTGCTTCTTGGTTGGCGTAAGCACTGCCATAGCCGGTAATGTCAAAGTGTGTGTTTAGATAAGTTTTGCACTGCCGGTCATACAGTTTATGTACTACCCAAATAATTTATTTATTTTTTCACTGTGTTTTCGGCTTTCGAGTTCTCAGATTTTGATGCACTACACAAGTTCTTACATTTGCATTGCCTAGGTTTTAAAGGTGCACTACCTAATTTATGCGCAGTTTTGTGTTAACTGCTTCTAGGTTGGAATAAGCACTGCCATAGCCGATAAGGTCAGAATGTGTGTTTAGATAAGTTTTGCACTGCCGGTCATACAGTTTATGTACTGCCCTGAAAAGTTATTTTTTCACTATGTTTTCGGCTTTCGAGTTCCCAGATTTTGATGTACTGCACAAGTTCTGCCATTTTCACTTTCTAGGTTTTAAAGGGTGCACTGCCTAACTTATGTGCAGTTATGCACTGCTGATCATACGGTTTATGAGCTGCCTGAATATTTATTTGTTTTTGTCCACTATGTTTTCCGGTTTCCGAGTTTTTTGCATGGAGTCATACTGACTGATCTGCCTTAACTAGTAAATATGCACTGCTATTGAGTGTTCGTGTATGCACTGCATTTTTACTTGTATTTTCATCTTTATTTATTTTTGTATTCTATACAGTTAAATGATGAGAATAACCATCATAATCCTACACAAACTAGAATATTGTATTTAAAATGGATATATGATTTGTTTTACTGGAATAAAACATTCAGAATGCATAGACTATATATAATTACACATTGTTCAAAGTATTACACACACTAAGCAGGGTTTCAAGCTTTTTAAAATGACATTGTTCGAAAAATATCAAACTCTAAATCAAATCCACATTTTATATGTGGTTATCAACTAAAATCACCATACTGATATAATATCGTAGCCATGCTACGAAAGTCTTTACTGAATTCACATTTCCTTCTAGCCATCTTCTTGCTTCTCCGTTTTGTCGACATCTTCTTCTAGACTAATGATGTATTGCTCCTCCTGCCATATCTTCTTGGTATCCTCTGATGGACCTGCTTGTTTATGTCGTTCATACGGTTTATAACCTCCATGACATCTAATGCAGAGCTTGTCATCCAAGATTGGTTTATCTAAACCGAGGAGATTCCTGATGAATGCTATCCTCTTGTACAACTCGTATGTGACATATCCATCTATTGCTGAGTAACGCAGATTCTCTGGCGGCATTGTCTTCCACTCCCATATGTCATGCATGTTTGAGTTATGGGCTAGTATCTTCATCTGAATGTATGACCTATCAATGAGTGTTGCTGCAAGATTGGACATGCCATCCCTGTGATTATCTCGTGGCACTGACTTGAATATATCCCGTATGTCGATGTGGTACTCGTTAGGGATATCAAATTTCTCTTTCTGCATCATCTTTATGTCTGTCCTCTTGTCCACACTAACAAACGTGATCTGTTTTTTTAGAAAATCCCATAGCCCCTGGCATTCCTTAGTGCTCCTGGCGTAATGATACACTAGGACGTGCTCCCTCATGGCGAGTTGTACTATGGCGATGGTTTGTTGTTTGCCTCTAGGAGTGTATTCGAGGTCGAGTCCTATGTACATGTTGTTGTCGTCCTATCAAGTAAAATTTGATCATTTAGTATGTAGCAGAATCTAGTGAAACATGTTTGATTCTTACGGCGTGAAGAATAGGAGTAGGGGAAAATGTAGGATCGCATTTTCCATGCCCACTCTAATGCTCCGTTTGGCTTCTTGGCTTTTGTCAAACGAAAATATTCTAAAACCATAGTATATCAACGCCGGGTAATCAATACTACAGTTTGGACAAAACCATAGTATTTGTAAAAAAATAGGTTCAGACCACTTTCTTGAAACATGCAAAAAAACCTCAGTTTTTGCAATACCACAGTTTTGAAACTTTTGTGTTTTAATGTGGCCAAACTCCCAAACTATTGAAAACTACAGTATTTTTAGATACTACGTTATCTTCCGAATACTGAGAAAAAACAACATGTGCCAAACAGGAAAAAACGTATGTATGGGGTTACATTAATTCGTATTACAAATAGTTTGCTTGATCATAGGGAAAAAATGGATTCTGAAAAAGGATGTATGGGGTTAATGTTTGATTCAAATGAAAACTGGTTCAAAGTACTGGTTAGGAAAAGGTACTGCAAAATTTCTGCATAATTGGATCAGTACTAACCTCATCAAGCCAATCTTCGTACATTGCGAGTATTTTGTCGACCGTGGATTCCTCGTTGGTGTACACCACAGTAAGAACCGTCATTCCATGAGCAGGAATGTGATGAATCTCCGTTGTCTAAAGCCCGTCGTCCATGGGAGGAAGACATCTGGTACCACGGCTTGAATCTGTTTATTTCTGCAGTAGTAAACAAGGATGGATCTAATAAGAACAAGTATGTGATGGACTACAAAATAATATATAATTATGCGCTATATAAACACCTTGTTATTTTGAGTTTCGTCGCTACAAATGATGAACTGGTGCGCCGTTGTTGCAACTTACGCCTTTACGGCTTCCACGACTCCTCGTATCCTTATAGCCAACCGACTGTGCAAATCATGCTAGTAGTTATAAAAAAAGGCCCACTACGAAATTGTCCATACAAGACCTCAAAACTTCGCAACCATGTAACTGTTCCTTATATACATTAAAGGCCCACTAATATAGTTCACAGGCCCATTGTTAGCTGTAGCATAGCACTGCTTTTGTAAAGTATTATGCACTGCCTCATATTACATAAAAATACAAAAAACTAATTAAAAACACTAAATTTTAGACCTTAAAAGTACGTAACCATAGCTCTGCTTCTTAAACGCACGCCTATTATGCACAGGCCCATTTGATTTGGTAACAAACTTAAGGATCCGACAGTTTGTCAGTCGATGGACTTTTAACTAAAAGAGCCCCAGCGTCAGACAAACAGCGCAAAGACTTCTTTGTTGCTTCCATACACTGTTGATGAGGAGACGGCAATTTTAAAGTAGGCAGCCCATGAAAAGGAGCACTGCCTTTTAACTACTGCAATTCAAACCTGCTATGCACTGCCTTGGTTTGTAAGATCCGTATGTATATTAATGAAGGTCATGCACTGCCCGGTACGATGACTATGCACCGGATTTCTTCCGTGGTTACTGCTGAATCGATGGCATTTTGCGAAATTCAGATAAATTAATAGTCCATCCAAATCAGGAGATATTTTACAAGATTTGAATGACATTTATGGATATATAAAGAAAAACCTAATATAAAGCTAGATCCCCTAATCGTGTTCATTGTTGTATATGTGGATGACGTATGATGGACCTGCCTCGTCGTCATTCGCTGCCACCGCTAGAGCCACAGCCACTTGCGCTGATGCTACCGCTGCCGCGCGTTGGTTCCTCGTTGCCTCCGCTGCCTGTCAAAACTGATTGGTCATCTCCAGAACTGCTATGATGTTGGCCTCATGAACGGCGGCCCTATGCGCCTTATAGGCAGCGACCCTCTCGCGGTTCCGGGCATCCTCCCTCCTCTTTTTTCCCTTTCGAATGAGTCGACCTCCTCCTTCTCCTTCTCCGGCGCCACTAGAGCAGAGAGGAACGCGGTCTGTTCCTCGCGGTTCCTTGCATCCTCCCGCCTCTTCTTCTCCTTACCGAACGAGTCGAATTTTGTTGAGTTTGGCGGCAGCATTAGGTCGTAGGATTGGTTGCTGTTGGCGGATGAAGAGGCGTATTCATGTAGGTTCTTGTAGCTTCGCTCCTTCTCCGCAGTGGCTACCACACCTTGAGCCGTGACCAACTCCTACGACGAGACCTCCTCTTTCTCTTCTTCGTCGTCGGAGCTAGGCAGCGTTGGAAGTGGTATGCGAGCACCCAGAGGGAACTTGGCCCAATAGGTGGGTAGGTGGCGAGGCATTATGAAGCCGGTGGTAGGTATGTGAGATAGAATAGTTATCCCTGGTACTGATGCTGTTTAGAAGTGTGAAGAGGTGCTGGCACTATTTATAAGCCTGAGAGGAGTACAGCTCACACCAAATCCATAATGCCTTGCCGCTTGGGTGCTGTGCTATCTTTAATAACGCTGACCGACCGTTTTTAACGCGTGCGCAGGCAGTGCAGTGACCGTGGAATGGACTACACCTACCATGCACACCAAGATACACTGCGTCTCTTCATTATCCAGGAAGGCACTGCTATTGACATCTATATGCACTGCCTGTGTTGACTACATGTCGTGTGCTTCCCTGATAAGTTATGGTTGCACTGCCTATGCGGTCTGTGTAGTGTGTTCTCCACCCGCGATGAACATATGTTTGTGCAGAGCGTATGCACTGCATCCTTATGCTGGAATGCACTGAACCTGCCATGCAGCCGCATATGCACTTCCTGTGGAAATCTTGTGCACTACATCGTAGGCAGGAGTGAACCGCCCTATCTTACAATATGCACTACCCCTGTGGAGTGCATGTCGTGTTCTACAATATAGTGATGTGCGGTATATGCACTGCCTATGTGGACTGCATGTCGTGTGCTACAAATAATTGCACGCTTATACAGCTCACACCAAATCTATAATGCCTCGCCGCTTGGGTGTTGCGCTAACTTTAATAATGTTGACCGACCGTTTTTAACGCGTGCGCAGGCAGTGCACTGCCCGTGGAATGGACTACACCTACCATCCACACCAAGATACAGTGTGTCTCTTCGTTATCCAGGAAGGCACTGCTATTGACATCTATATGCACTGCATGTGTTGACTGCATGTCGTGTGCTGCCCTGATAAGTTATGGTTGCACTGCCTGTGCGGTCTGTGCAGTGTTTTCTCCACCCACGATGAACATATGGTTGTGCAGAGCGTATGCACTGCATCCTTATGCTGGAATGCACTGAACCTGCCATGCAGCCGCATATGCACTGCCTGTGGAAATCTTGTGTACTGCATCCGTAGGCAGGAGTGAACCGCCCTTTCTTACGATATGCACTGCCCCTGTGGAGTGCATGTCGTGTTCTACAATATAGTGATGTGTGGTATATGCACTGCCTATGTGGACTACATGTCGTGTGCTACTAATAATTGCACGCTTATAAAGCTCATACCAAATCCATAATGCCTCGTCGATTGGGTGCTACGCTAACTTTAATAACGCTGACCGACTGTTTTTAACGCGTGCGCAGGCAGTGCAGTGACCGTCGAATGGACTACACCTACCATGCACACCAAGATACATTGCATCTCTTCGCTATCCAGGAAGGCACTGCTATTTACATCTATATGCACTGCCTGTGTTGACTACATGTCGCGTGCTGCCCTGATAAGTTATGGTTGCACTGCCTGTGCGGTCTGTGCAGTGTGTTCTCCACCCACGATGAATGTATGGTTGTGCAGAGCGTATGCACTGCATCCTTATGCTGGAATGCACTGAACCTGCCATGCAGCCGCATATGCACTGCCTGTGGAAATCTTGTGAACTGCATCCTTAGGTAGGAGTGAACCGCCCTTTATTACAATATGCACTACCCATGTGGAGTGCATGTCGTGTTCTACAATATAGTGTTGTGCGGTATATGCACTGCCTATGTGGACTACATGTCGTGTGCTACAAATAATTGCACGCTTATACAACTCACACCAAATCCATAATGCCTCGCCGCTTGGGTGCTGCGCTATCTTCAATAACGTTGACCGACCGTTTTTAACGCGTGCACAGGCAGTGCACTTACTGTGGAATGGACTACACCTACCATGCACACCAAGATACACTGCGTCTCTTCACTATCCAGGAAGGCACTGCTATTGACATCTATATGTACTGCTTGTGTTGACTGCATGTCGTGTGTTGCCCTGGTAAGTTATGGTTGCACTACCTGTGCGGTCTGTGCAGTGTGTTCTCCACCCGCGATGAACGTATGGTTGTGCAGAGCGTATGCACTACATCCTTATGCTGGAATGCACTGAACCTGCCATGCAGCCGTATATGCACTACCTATGGAAATCTTGTGCACGGCATCCGTAGGCAGAAGTGAACCACCCTTTCTTACCATATGCACTGCCTCTATGGAGTGCATGTCGTGTTCTATAATATAGTGATGTGCGGTATATGGACTGCATATGTGGACTGCATGTCGTGTGCTACAATATAGTGTTGTGCCAAGTGTGCAAGACTTTCGGCACGTGCGGTGGACACGGACACGTACTATTCATTTAGAACGGATGCACTGCATGTAGAAATCTTATGCACTGCTCTTTAAGTATTTGATATAGTGATGTGTGGACGACGTAAGATAACGTGCAATGGCAGTGCATTCACCGTGGTATGGAATCGACTTTCGATGCAAACAGGCATATGCAAAATGTATCCACTTCATACATAGTACTGCCTGTATAGTTTAGATTGTACTGCTGAGGGAGCTGTGCAATACAACATGGTTTGGCACTGTATCGCCTAGCATAAAGGTCATACACTTATAAATGTAGCATCAGGCGCGTGGTTGCCCTTCCCATCCCGACCTAGTCGTCCCCAGCCGTCAGGACTAACAGAGAGAGCTCACATCCTATTCCCATCTCCCCTCCCTCTCAATTGCTCCCCTAAAAATCATCGGATCTGAATGATTTCGCCGTTGTTGAGCTCCCCAATCTCCCTCTCAAGGTATGCTCAACTTATTCCCTCGTTTTTATCCTATAAATCTTGCACATTTTAGTCTTGTTTTTTTCGAACCATAGTTCTAGATAAGATGGATTCATATTTTTGGTCGATTCATATTATAAATTGTACAGATAAAAAAAATTCGACAGCGTTTTAGATATTAAGTTTTTGTTCAATTTGTATATATATGGAGATATTAAGTTTTTTAGTTAGCATTCAATGTGATGATGCAATGAGGATACACTTTTAGGTTGATTATGCTTTTGTACTTTCATTTTCCTATTGATTAGTTACAATATGATTATGCAATGAAGGGTTGGGGTGGTGTGATTTAGCCTTCTGGTATATGAAAAAAAATTATTTATGCTTCCTACTTGGCTCACTTACTCCGTCCCTAAAATTACTTTATGTTCATTCCAAATATGATGCCCTTTTTTTAAATTAGCTAGCTTTATCATAAATTAACGAGTGCTTTTCATTTTTTTAGGACATGGCACTGTGTCAGGTTTGTTTCACAGACTGTAGTGATGAAACAAAATCAGCCTTGCTATTCCTTGTCCGTCTTGTACATGGTCGATTTGAGCGTTCATTGGTATGCATATAATTCTTGCTTTTTACATTTATTGAATTTTCTTTCCATACAATTGTCATTTATTTAATTATTTTATTCAATTTAGACTATCCCATGCAATATAAGGAGAGAATTCAATAGAATAACAGGACAAAGCATTGAGTTTCAAGCTCTTGGGCGAATTTATGTTGTGGACGTGCGCAAAGAGTGAGCAATGACTCGCCTTGCAGGTTCTTCATGGAGAAGGTTTATTGCTGAAAACCAAATCAACTCTGGTGTGTATCTGGTATTTTCAATGGGAGCTCCTTGTCCAAGTATGACTGTTATGCATATGAATGATGAGGGGGATGAGGACGAGGATGATGAGACTGAGGATGACGAGTGTGATGACAAGGATGAGGGCGAAGAGGGTGAGTCTGATGAGGAGGATCGGGAGGATGAGGAGCAAGAAGGACCATTAGATAATACAATTGTTGCTCAGAGATGCAAGCTTACCAGGAGTGAAAAGTGTTATCTTCTCCGCATCATTCCTTCAAAAGAATTGTACGTTGGCCTAGCACTTGTTACTCGCTTGACCAGGACGCATGTTCACCGTCATGATATGGTATGTTATTAGTTATCATTATTTTTCTACTTGCTTATTTTTTATTGCTTGTTAGTTATTAGATTTCTAACTTCTGCCACTTAATTAGAAACTACCTTCGAGAATGGTTTTTTCTCTTGAAATTGCCAAAGAAGGCGTGGCTGGAGTACGGCTTGGTGCAAATGGTGTCGTGAGCTTCATTTCGTACAAGACAGGGAGTGATGGTCGAATTATCTTCAGCACCCCTGAGTAGAAGACCTTTGTTGAATGTCATCATGAATGTCTTGAAGTTGGGCAAGTCATTCTCGTCACTGGCAGGACCACTTCAAACCGAAACATTGAGATAATGTTTGTCATTGACATCATCTTATATGATGACTGCAGTTCCTTCTGATTGGTTATTAGTGTAGATGTAAGTTGTGTTGAACCGCTTGTTGTTATGAAGCGCTTGATGTATGTTTTGAATTTCTTGTTATGTGGTAATGCATTTCGTTATTTCTATTGATTTTGTTTGATGTGCTGTGAATATTCAACTAGATGCATCAGAATTTGTTTCAATTGTCGAATGTTCAACTAATTTTTTAGGAAATTTTAACTTGTTAATGGGATTTTTCTTATTTATTTGCAATTAACTTGCCTGCCTTCGAGACTAAATTAGGAATGTACATATGAAATACAAGTATACATTCATATGCTGTAATTACAAACATTACAGAATAATGATAAAAACTATTTTAATTTATACACACACACACACACATTAATTACATTGTACTCCTAATATAATATAATAGATCATAACCACTTTTGTGTAACTAAATTAACGAACTGAATTAAAACATTGCTAGCAGACCGTACTCACATAACCACACTCTTTAGCTAAATTCAGTCTTCTTCCTCGTCGTCTCTCTTCGTCCACCATTCATCGTTCTTCATCCACCTGTCGATATTTGTTGCCAGACACATCGTGTATTCGTCGTCCCACTTATTTTTGTTATCAGCTGATGGACCTGCCTCCAAAAAACGTTTGTATAATTTATATCCTTTACCTCCTTTACACCCGGTGCACAGCCTATCATTGAGAATTTGTCTTCCTAAACTGAGGCAGTAGCTGCTGAATGTTATTCTCTTGTACAACTCGTATTTTACATACCCATCTTTTGCTGAGTGATGCAGATTCTTCATTGGCATTGGCTTCCACTCCCATTTGTTATGCATTTCTGAGTCACTTGCTTCTATCTTCATCTCACTTTATGATGAATCAATGAGTACTGCTGCAATACTAGCCATGCGATACCTGTAATTGTCACCTTGGAATGTATTGAATATTCCCTGTATGTCTACATGGTACTCTTCAGGGATGAAAAACTTTTCTTTCATAAACATCTTTGAATCAATCCTCTTGTCGACGCTAATGAAGGTGATCTGTTTTTCCTTGAAAAAATCACGGAGTCCCTGGCATTTTTTCGTGGCCCTAGCGTAATGATAAACTAGGGCGTGCTCTCTCACAGTGAGTTGTACGACGGCGATGGTTTTTTCACTTCCTTGAGCAGTATATTCAATGTCTAGTCCAACGTACCTGCTCTTATCCTGGTGTCAAATGAAATGTGATTATTAGTACCAGAGTCTGGTGAAATGAACACTAGAAGGATACACTTCAGAACTTGTATTATTGATTCTTATGACATGAAAGACGTAGGAGTATTGATAATGTAGGAATGCATTTCCTATATCCACTCTAATCCTGTAGAGATTCATATGATACACAGTATATTTGTTTCTATCATTGGAAAATCAAGGGATTCTGATAAAATATGTATGGGTTGATGTTTGATTCGTATCTAAACTAGTGAAAAGGACTTTTTAGGGAAAACTAGTTCAAATTAATATGGTAAACTATTTTATACGAATCAAACTACCATGAATTCATTTATGTTATAGGCATGCATAATTCATATGACAGTCGTTTTAATAGAATCAGACGGTAAGTTGGATGGTACAAACCTCTTCAAGCCAAGCCTCGTACATGGAGAGGATTCTGTTTAGCGTTGATTCCTCGTTGGTGTACTCCATAGTAAGAACCGTCGTTCTGTGAACAGTAATGCTATGAGTCTTTGTGGCCTGAAGCCCGTCATCCATCATGTCTGGGACGAAGATGTCTGGTACCACGCCTTGAATCTGTGATTCCTCGCTGTAGGGAACAATGATGAATCTATTAAGAACAAGTATGTGATGGAATAGAAAAGCAATAAATAATTCAATGCTCGAGAGGCACCTTGGTTTTTTGGAGTTTCGTCGGCGTTAATGATGAACTGCTGCGATCTTGTTTCAACTTGCCCCCTCCGCTTCCATGACTCCTCGTATCCTTATAACCAACCGATCGTGGAAATCGTGCTAGTAGTTATAAAAATTAAGGCCCACTATGAAATTGTCCATACGATACCTCAAGAGTTCGCAACCATAAAACTGTTGCTTCCATACAAGAAAGGCTCACTAATACAATTCACAGGCCCATTGTTGTTTGAAGCATAGCACTGCTTCTCTAAAGGATTATACACTACTTTATTTTGTTTTATCCTGATGTATTTTGATGCAGTTCATGTACTGCCAGCGATGTTAGTTATGTACTTCCCTAGTTCCTTGTTTATTTTTTAATTCCCTGATTCATCTGTTATATTGTGATTGCATAGATGTACGAGTAGTCTATCTTACAGTCTGTAAGAATAATATGTAAATTACTTCAAAAAAATGTAAATGTTCTACTTTTTTTGTTAAATAAAACATTTCTATTTGTTAAGTTTGTATGATATATATATAGTGCAATTCTTTTTTTAAAGCATTGTTCCATTGAATATCCGGTACAAAACTATTCTTTTGAAGTACAGTAGATTGTTCTAGAGTTTCATGGCTATTGTGTCTAATGTTTTTACCTTATTTGCAAAACCGGTGTAATGGTATGTATGGTTGTAGTCAATTTATCCTTTTTATACCAGTAAATAACAAGTGATGCCATGATACAAAAAACTTTTCTCTATAACTTTATGATAAGTTGATAAGAATACAAAATCTACTCTATAATTTCTTACATTTATTATGAGTGAATTTTTAATTCTGAGTCTGACTGCTACAAAAAAAAATTTGTATCATGACCTGATCCTGCTGCTTCTCCTGCATAAAATAAAGAAACATTGTTAGAAATCATTTTTATAACATGTATGTAGAGCAAACTATTTGGGCAATCCTAATTGTAATGTTTTAAATATTATGAAATTTAAAACTTGCCTTGGCTCTTGAACTTGTCCAGTCAAATACCATTGTAGACGGCCATGTCCTTTTCTGGGGATTTTTAAACTGCTTGTGCCTTCCTTTTTATTATTACTTCTGGACCGATCACTGTCGAGATCTTCATCTTGAACGGTGCTTTGTCTTGTTCTGACGGTTCTAATCACCGGACTTTTCGTACTATTCCTTTTATGTACATTGAACTGTACTGAATTCACAGGACTACTTCTTGTATGTACATTCCTCTCAACTGATGCTTGAGGTCTTTCGTGGCTTGACACAGATGTCTGCACTGGACTACTCCTTGTAATCACTGTTCTTTTTATTTTTATTTTTGTACTACACTTCCTCTTTGGATTGTTCATTGCTTCTGCCCTTCTACAGCTTCGTTCTGTATGACCATAACTTGGAGAAACATTTCCATCATTTCCACTAAGGTTAGCATCTATCTGAGGGATTTCATACATATTCACAATATTCTGTGTGTGATATGGATGAGATCTTTCTTTTCTGATGTCAGACTTTTGTCCATCAATCCCTCGTGTACAATTGCTTTCTTCTCTTGATTTTTGTGGTGTTCCTAATGAACTTCTCCTCTTCTTCTGTGGTTTTGATATCATATGCATCACATGTATCAAGCGTTTTATTTTCACGACTTAACAAATATCATGTCCAATAATTTCCTATTTTCAAAGTTAGCAGCTATAAATTTCATATAATACTTACTCTATCTGAATTAGTTGAGTTCCTATCACTTGATCTTGCTGATGGACTTTGTTGATCCTTATCTTTCCATACTCTTCTTCTTTTCAGTGGTGTGAAATTTTTCTTTTGAAAAAGCAGACAAAATGTTAGTCTTGCGTGGTTACAATCAGGTTCAAGATATGCTATAATAGGTATCATTGTGTAAAATTAGCTTACTTCATCTGTACTAGTGTTGTCAACATAACTACGTCCACGTTTTGATTTACTTTTCTGGCTTCTATTTTTCTGAAAAAATCTTCTCTTGTGTGGTGTCAGGTCGTCCTGAAGATTATTTGTTAAAATATTAGTTCGACTTAATGTATCGAATATTATTATTTTTTACAAGAAAACTTACACCAGTAGCATTAGTCGTCTCGTAATCACTGCTTGAAGTTGGACGTTTCTCTGTTGTAGTTTTTGATCTTATCTTGCACTTCTTCTGTATCATTCTGGCCTGCAAACAAAAGTTAATATATAGTTCAATAACCTCAATCTGCAATAGTAAAAACTACATAGATATACTTTGTCGCTAGGTACGATACTTTGTAAAATATAAGAAAAAATATTCATGTGTATATATATACCTCTCTCTCCTTACACATTTAGGTTTTGTGTGTCCTCTCTTTCCGCAGGTACCGCATTTTCTTTTCGTCTTCTCTGACCCTGGTTTTAGTCTCTGTCCTTTTTTCCTACCATTTGTTTTTATGATCGAGGGATCTCTCAACGCAGTACGAATTGTTTCATGTAAGTTATCGATGCCATCTGCCATGCCCTCTGTGTTGCTTTGCTCATCCTGGTCTACTGAAGGATTCACTTTCTTCTCAATTTCATCGATGCACTCTACCAGAACTCGGTATGATTTGTCTGTACTGCATGCTTTTGAGTAGATCTTAGCAAAACGAGTCAACTCAATCACATAACGTATTGGACCTGCTGCGTTGCTCTTGTTACCGTCAGGAAGACGAAAAACATAGTTGGATGGCTGATGTGGGTTGCATCTTTTCCATCTAGGGTTCACAAAACTGTCTGGCATCTTATGTACTAAACCAAGACGTACCACAACCCTGAGGACGTGACAGCACTGGACTCCATCCCTTGACATTTTTTTGTAGTTGCATGAGAAAATCTTATTCTCATTATCCACTTCAACTATAAAAACATTTATGTTGAAATCTAGATGTGTGACATGACTTCTTTTGGTCAGTTCGTATTTCATTCCTCTGTCAGTTGTTTCTTCCCTTGTTATTTCGAAAGCTGTGTTATCTGCTAGTTGCTTCTGAAACTTGATAATTATGTGTGTAGTGTAAATGTTTATTGCATCTGTCTCAAGTCCATATCTGCTCCAAGTTGGTGTTGTCTTCTCTGAAGTCCTGTTCCTTTTCATGTCGAGCGCACTCAAGATTTTCTCCTGAATTGCCTCATATGTATCTAGGAATTTCAGTATTGTGTCTGTGTGGTCGACATAGTCTTTCCACATGGAGTTGGTGCTCTCGCTTCTTGTAGTTGACGAGGAAAAGGGGTAGAAGCAGTCCATGAAGTAGGCTGGCACCCAGTGATCTCTGATATCCCATAAATCTAGCAAATGCTTGCTGTTTGCAATTCCGTATTTTTCCAATACTTGCCTCTAGGATTTTTCAAACTCTTCTACAGTCAATGAGTTCTTTATCACATGTCTTACTTCTTCCGACAGGCCTTCATTTCTTGCCAAAATGCTAGCAAGCTTTTCTAGCATCTTTTTGATGATGTGCCACAGGCAGAACCTGTGGATTGTGTCAAGTAGTATATCCAGTTCATCAATTGCTTTCTTCATTGCTCTGCACTAGTCAGTGATTATGTACTTTGGTGCTTTACCAGCCATTTCCAAGACAAAAGTTTTGAACAGCCACTTGAAAGTTTCAGCTGACTCGTCCTGCAGGAGACCGATTCCAAACAAAATTGTGTTCCCATGGTTGTTCACACCAATGATTGGTGCAAAAGGCATGTTGTATACGTTCGTTTGGAACATTGTGTCGAATGACACGTATTCACCGTATAGTTCGTAGTTCATCCTACACATTGCGTCTATCTAGGAGATGCTACGAACGGCGTTTGTGTGGTCAGTGTCGAATTTATATGAGAACCCAGGAACCTTTGATTGAAGACGGGTAAACCTCTTCAAGCATTCCTCTATATCTTTATTTCTGTTGTCTTTCTTGTCAGCATACTTAAGCTTTGACACGTCTTTGCCGTCGAAACCAACTCCTCTGGTTAGAAGTTTCATTCCACTCTATATTTGCATCACTCTCCTCGGTGGAATCTTTCCAAGGTGTAGTATACGTATAAATTCCTTGTCTTGCTGTGTCATTGACTTGTGGCATTTTGAAAACCTGATGAGCCAATCTGTTGGGTGCAAAGGGTGATTGTGGTCCAGTTTTACTGTTTTGTACATCCATCCTTTTTCTGTTTTCTTTACCACAATGGATACAGGGCAATAGCACCTGATAGTAGAACTTGTTTTCCTTTCTTTTACAACTTTCTCACTTATTTGAGTCTGACCTTGTTTTGTGCAAACAAATGTCTGTTTAATCATTTCGCTTGTTTTCTTGGAGTTAAGGCTGGTGTGTTTTCTTATAGAAAAAATGGTTTTCCTTGCATATAGTGCAAAGAATTGGAAAACATTTTCCCTTGACTGAAATTCCATTCCTTCTTCCGGTGTCGTGGCATCATCAATTTCATCCACAGTTGGGTACTCATTCTTAAACATTCTGTCCATCTCTAACTCTTCTTCCGTAGGTTCTCCTAGATTAATCTCTTTTTAGGAATAGTGTCATCGCACTGGGGCACAGACTGCTCATTGCTCATTGCTTCCGAATTGGTTTTAGTGCATACAGTTTCTACCGGTTCCGCTGAACAATTGACATTGTGATGACTTGTATTCTCTTCTCTTTGTGTGTTCAGCGTGCTGGTTGAATCTCTCTTGCCTGCATCAGAACAATTAGGTCTATCAATGCTTCCACCTTGTGACTCTACTGTACTTGTAGCGATGGTTGCTGGTTGCACTGGAAAAAAATGTTGTTGACTGGTTCACTCGCAACACTCTGCTCATGTGTAATCTGTTCATGTGTGATCTTCTCTCCTGAATTTTTTATGCTACTCTCGTATCTAGGATATATTGTCTTGCTTTTGATTTTTTTTCTCATCGTTGCTCAGCACTCTCCTATCATGGCAATTTTGAACAATCATGCTTGTTTTGAGTACGTTCGTTGTGATGATTGTTTTTGTTTTGTCTTCTGCAGAGCTACCAGCATACCTTACTAAAGCTTCTCCTTCTGTGCCACTCATTGCCATTCCGACAGTATTAGGTTGATGTTTGTGTGTGTCTGACCATTCTGTGTTGAAGTATTCGTGAGGATTCTCTGGCTTGTAGGAGCTGCTTGCACTGTATCTGATTTTTTTCTCGCTGTACCTGAACTGAATGTTGGTTACTTCATCTGTGTCCTTTGATGTCCTTGTCTATGCAGAAGTGTCAACACCCGGATTTTTAATCCCAAATGCCCGTTATGTCAAACCTCGCAATCCCAGGATTACCATTTTTGCGAGACATAACGGATTGGATATCACAGTACATCATCCATTACAAACCATACATAAGGTTCTTACACACATAAGGATCTCATGATCCAGTCTTAATACAACAAGCAGCAGAAATAAAAGATAGCATAGCAGTGGGGTCCATCTTCAAGGGCACAGGCAATGTTGACGAAGGCAGATAGTCCTAGTTATCATAGCCGTCTTGCTGACCATCCTCTTGATAGTCTCCTTCATAGTCTGGCCATTATAATAGCCAGGGACAAAAGCCATGAGTACTCTTTAAGTACTCGCAAACTACCACTAACAAGTATTATAAATCTAAGTTAAAGTGTTAACTCTAGGTTTAACTACCAAGTTAAGTTTGAAACCTAAGTTGAGTTCTGAAGCAAAGAAAGATAAAGTAAAGTCCTAAAATCACCTAAGTTGGGAAGCTATTGTCATAAACACAACCCTATTGTGGTCAAGTCAAGATTCATCATTCTTTTCAAAGTAGTTAGAAAACATCTAACGACGAAACAGTATGGCCATTCCAACTGTCCATAACCACGAACGCGGCTCTTCGAATAGTTTGACACTCTGCGGAGGTGGTACACTTTCACCACAAGATTCGATACATCTGTCAGGGATAACCCTGAATCATCATACTTAGTATGCAGATAATCAAACATAACCTTCCCTTTACACACCCTAGTATAAGCACATCTCCTATGAGCATGGCCTCCCAACCATGACCATCAGTCATCTTGGGCACTGCATAGGTGGACAACATTGAGAGGTAGCCTCAGCTCAAACCTCTCCCGTGAGGGAACTAATACTAATGCATATAAATTTCCAGCTAAGCCTTACCCAATTCAGGTAGTGTGGTTGTACGGTAAATTTGGAATGGTATCGCATCCGAATCCAACCATCAGTTTTATAAAAGGGTTAAGGCTCATGCCTCAACATTTTCATCATCCTCAACCAATTGTGTTTCTCAACACATGCCAAAACATCTTAATAGAATGACTCATCATCCTAAGGTTTTCATAATTCATTTTCACCAAGTGTTCCCATCTAAAGTGACTCAAGTTTTTGATCTACTCTAAACTACTAAGTTAAGAGTGTTCACTAAGGTGGTAAAGATGGGTTCAATCTCATGCCATAGAATGACATCTAAAGGGTTCTAAATAGGTCAAGTTTTATACTTTTTATGCTACCTTCAAATCAAGTAAAGGACTTTGTATAACCTAAGAAGGGTAAAACCTGTAACTAAGACTTGGGGTATTAATAGTCAAAAGGGAGTGTGATCAAAGCATGCTTAGGGCATCTTTGCTAAACCATCTAGTTTGATTCTAGTTTGTTAAGTACTACAATTGCAAGTAATAATTTGCAAGGGTTAATCTTGGATAGTGTTAGCTTGCTAATAGTAGCTTGCCTTGGTTGGTGTGGTGGTTGAAGTTTTCTTCTTCTTCTTCTTGGTAGAACTCCTCCTCCTCCTCGAGAGCTTGGTCGGTACTAGCGTCTATAAATACATAGGGAGTGCACAATCACCAAACAATACTTAAATAGGCTAAATAGTATTCTAAGACACACATTTGATGATCTATTATCATCACAACATCACAAGTTTAATTCAATAGTTTCATCCTTTTAATTTTAGAAAAGTAATTTCTACTCATTGAAAAATTAACTGATATTTAATATTCACCACCAAAATATGGGATCATGTGGACACATGTCCTCACCACATATTCTAACATGTGGGAATGAAATTTAAAGGTTGGCTCAACATTACTTTGGTTCAAGTTCATTAGTAAATGATTTAAAGTAACTAGAAATGCCTATATAGCATTGTTTTGGTACTAGTCCAAAGTCACTGCATGTAAACCTTAATATTATTACATATTTAGATAGATATTATGAAATGTGATTTTTGAGAGTTGGAATCAACTCAAAAGCTAACTTGGTTGATTTTATAAAAATGTTGCAAGTTGCAAATGCTTCTGTCTTCTTATTTTTATTAGGAGAGATCTATAACTCTAAATGAATTAAATCCAATAGGCTTGGGTAGATTACTTCCATACCTTTCAGGCAAAAGTAGTTTCATGCAATTTGGATTTGTCAAACTCACAGAATTAAATTTTGAAATAGTGGACAGAAACTAGATTTAACTAAAAAGAAAAATCAAGATTTGAATGTGTGGGCTAGCGCGGGAAAAGGAATAGGCCAGCCCAGCGACGCTCCGCGGCGCGGGCCTCAGCTGACAGGGGGTCCCGCTTGTCAGCGTCACTTAACACGCGAAGTAGTACGCGCGCTATGGGCCGTAGGATTAGAAGCTAGATCTACGGCTGAGGGTCGTCGTCGACGCCGAACAGGTTGCCGACGAGCTCGAACCCTAGCGGCTCGGTGGGGGTCTACTGGGGCATACCAGGGCTCTAGCGGGGTCGGCGAGGCCGGCAAATGACGTGGAAGACGACGGCGACGCGAGGCGTGGTCGCGGCAGAGCTTGGGGTGATCGCAATCAGCGGCGCCCTTCTCCTCCTGCCGCGGCTGCTCCGGCTCCAATTCCGGCGAGGCAGAGCTCGCCTTGCTCCGACTAGAGGTGGGGGAGGTTCAGAGAGGTTAGGGGAGTGGAATGGTGTGGAGAGGAGAGGCTGGGGAGGGCTCCTTTTATAGGCCCGACGATGAGACCGAGCGGGATGGGCGGTCGACAGTGGCGACATGGCTACGACGAGGTAGAGGCATGGCTGGGGGTGGCGATCGATGGGCGGTTCCTTGGCGGTGCTCTAGAACTTAAATGCGGCCGTAAGGGCGGTGTCACGTGGTCGGGGCAAGGTGGCGCTCTACGCGGCAGAAGCGGCGGTGTCCACGGCGAGTGGTGGCTGTGAGGCTTTGGGCAGCGAACGGGGATGTCTGGGGTGTTCTCCTGGTCGAGGCGGAGCGGTGGGCGCGGGCTGGTGCCAAGGGGCGGTCTGTGCGAGCGGGGACAGGGCGTGCTCTGGGTGCGGCGTCGGCATGCTCGACCAGCTCCGGGCATGGCGGTTCCTGGCCGCTCTGCCATCTGTCTCTGTCCTGGGGCTGGTTGGGCGGTGGAGGTGGACCACAAACAAGTTGCTAGACATGAGGAGAGAGGCTAGAGAGGGCTGCTGCTGTGAGTGCACTGTCGACCGGCGAGGTGGTGCTCGGCATGGCATGGCAGTGCAGCTAGGGGGTAGGGGAGATGCTGGTTAGGCTCTGGTTAGATCAAGAGGGGACAAGGGGATTAAATGGGGATCAATTGGGGGCAAAACCCTGTAGTAAACAGTGAGCTAGGATTAGAGGAGAGATTATACATGCCAAGTGTTTGATTAAATGGCCACATGAAAGAAAGTTTTGAATTTTGGTTTCAAAATTTTTGAGTGATCTCCACTAGTGCTAGGTAGTCTCTGGTTGCAAGGGTTTTGAAAGTGGAGCTCAAAAAGATGGGTTTTGAAATAGGGGTGATCTATGCATATGCATTAGATTCAATTTTAAACTATCATTTAAAATAGTTAACAGAATGTTTTTAGCAGATCAAAAGGTGGGCCTTGGTACCTCATTATGTGTACTAGCAAGGTGTACAAAGATCAAGAATTGTTTCTGTTAAGTTTTGAGTACTAGGAATAGCCAAAGTAGGCATGGGAGTTAAAGTTGCTAAAATGACCATTCCTCCTTTTTAATTCTGTTTTATTTGATTTTTTTTAGGAAAAGTTTGGGAATGATGTAGATGATGTTTAAATCACCTAAGAATCATTTTAGAAGCAAAGGATCACACAACCATGGTAATTCAAAACAACTCCTATTTTAAATGCACACATATGAATGCTTTCATTTTAAATTTGAAAAAGTATTTGTTAACCCCAAATTTGATTGATTTGATCTTGATAAGCTTGGATTGAAGTTTTGGGATGTTACAAGAAGATGCTGCAATAGTACCACTATTTTGTTGCATTGAGACCATCACATCAAATTGCACCTGACAAAACAAAAATAGAATAAAATAATTGTTAGCAGTACTCATGCAAAATTATTTTATTTTTTTAATTTTTTACTAATTGCAAGAGGAAACTCACCAAACTATTCTCATTACACTTTGCATCTTTTAATTTACAACTAGTCTTGACTGCGTTGTTGCCTTTCAATGAAACACCTGATTGATGTTGGCATCGTAGCTTTGTTATACCACTAGGGTCTCTGGAAATTACTTGTGAAGCAGACATTGTGATGTTAATTTTTTCTAGTTTTGGCTTCAAGTTTGCGTGTGTTGCGTTACATCTTCGTACAATTTTTGTTGACGCCGCGAGAGCTATCAGTTTCTGCTCACGCTCTTTATCCCACTTATCGTGTAGTGCTCTAAGACGTCTCTGCCATGATATAATTAATGTAATAGCACCGTAATTATTCATGGTCAATCTTTTAATTATTAAAGCATTTAAATAAATAAAATTCATATATTATTCTTAAAAGTATATATACCATCCTGAATGGACGTGCAACACGTTCTGTTATGCTTGGAGCTTGGAATTTCGCACCTTTCATCATCTCTATTTCAGCCAATGTACGATCATTCAAATGAGATAATATGGGTCCCTGCTGAATTTTGCAATTTGGTGTAATGCAGCATATATCGCATTCTCTAGATTTAGTGAAAAAAATAACTCACAGATAAAAAAGCAACACTCTGCTTGCGTATCTGTAACATCAACAATAATAATCTATCTGCTATATAACTTATATAAGTAGGCTTCGATGCAAAAACAATCAGTTGAAATATGTATGCCGAAATATTTTGAAATTTACTGTGGTATTATTTCCTCCTTTTACCTTTTTTGCAACAACCACCAACAACCTTGCTGATTATATACATAATAATAAATAGTATTTGTCAGGAATAGCTGAATTATATTTAGAGCATAGTTTTATTGTACATCGACTAAACTTCTCAATGTATTGTATAATCTCTTGCTATTAAGTACACAGAGTTATACATTACTTTGATAGAAAATGAACGAATTGGTGTAGCCTACAATTGAAGTGATCCACTGTGAAAAAGTTTTTGTGATTACACATAGTGTTATCTGCTACTCAAACTACATGCGTAGCAAATGGTCATGTAGTTTCGTATAAAACTATTTCCGCTATATCAATTGTACTACACTATGATGGTTATTAAATTGTTCCCATCACTATAGAAACTATGCTCCGTGTTTTAAAACTAGGAAGTTATATCTTCGTTGAATCTGAAGATAAAAATCAGCTACATTGTTGGCAAAAAAAATCAAAAAATTGTTGCGTTGTCGCTACAATGTAGCTGTCGGCCATGTCTACCATGTAGAGACGAAGTACAAGCTGAATCGCCTCATCACATATATCCCTAGAATTTCAATCGTTTGAGCAGGTTTGATATCTGGTTACCTGATTTGTGGCGCTAGTCATGACGACGTCTCTCTCCATTGCCTTGCCTTGGTGAGATGGAAATATCTTACTGCTTGTTTTGAAGCATGGTTGAAACTTTCCTTAGATCGTGCGGGCGGTGCCGGTGGCGGCTGAGAAAGTTATGGGTTGTTCCAGCATTAGCTGGTTATAATAATTTGAAGAAGATACGTTTTCCTACCTTCCCTTCCTTCTTTAAAGACCAACGACGGGTGGGAAGGTTTTATCTCCCGAAAACAAGTTGTCTGACAGGTGGGTCATAATTCAGTACGAAAATGCATTACCCCTTTTCCAAGAAGAACACTTCAGTATTGATAGCGACATATATGCGGGGTCTATTGTCTAACCAGTCCTTTGTCAGGGGAGAGTCAGTACATTTGTGCTGGGTATCGTGGCTTTGTTTATCCGTTTTGCACTGCTCATATACAACCAGCAATGTGCACCGAGATGCACAGCTCGTATACAACGGATGCACTGACTGTGAGTGTTTTGTGATACTGCTTTTATAATGCCATGGACAACGAGATGTAGTGTCCGTGAACTATATATGAAGCCCCTTACAAGTGCTTCATAATGCACTGATCATCAAATAAAAAATGAGCTGCCTATGTGTTGTACGCATGGTGCAAGATAACAATCTTTGGCAGTGCACTCACCTTGCAATACACCCCACCAGTTTTGTGAAACTCCTTTCAAAGGAATTCAAAGTAGCATTTATTATATGTTATAAATGAAAATACGGAGTATTTCTGTATGTTATTAATGAGTTATATATTAAAAAAAGTACCATCTTAGCTTTGTGATACTGCTTTTATATGCAGATGCACTGCTCGAATACAAATCATGCACTGCTTGATGCGTACTTCGTGATGCTGTCATTACAATGCCATACACACGAGATGCACTGTCCTAAAGATGTAGATGAACTGTCTTAGAAATGCTTTGTAAACTATTGTGCGTAAAGGTGCAAGATAACATGCGAGGGCAGTGCACTTACCGTGCAATGCACCCCACATGCTACGCACACTCATATGCACTACAGGTAAACAAAGCATGCACTGTCCACGGAGCGCTTCAGGATACTACTACAATAATGCGGTTAAAAACATGTATGCATTGCTATTAGAATACGTATGAACTTCCTTCCAAATGCTTCATAAAGTGTTGTACGCACGGTGCAAGACAAGTTTCTATGGCAGTTCAATGACCGTGCAATGCACCCCACCTGCTATGCACAGTGATGTGCACTGCCGGTGTATGTAGTATGCACTGCATAACGTTATCTGTATCGACGTAGACTTTTGACGTGTGGGGTATTGTTTCAATAACGATGACCTTTTTGTTTTCTCCTACTGTGCACTGCTCGGTGAAAGATAATATGAAATGGCAGTGCACTAGCCGTGCAATTCAATCCCACCTGCTATATACATTGAGATGCACTACTCGTTGATTGCATCGTCATACTATCATTATAATGTCATGCACACGAGATGTGTGAGATCCAGGCACATGGCTTAATAGGATTGATAGGATACCCATATCAACAAGTTGCAACTTATTTTCTGGAAGCTCATTCGAAAAGAACTCTAAGGTTAAGCATGCTTGGCGTAGAGCAATTCTAGGATGGGTGACCGACCGGGAAGTGGGTAACCGGGTGCGCACGAGTGAGGACAAAGTGCGTAGAAAAGACTAGTGTTGGTCTGTGGGGCTAGTCTAGATATCCTATTAAGCTGCCAGAGTGACACCTCCCGGGCCCAGGAGTGGACGAGGTGTTACAAGTGGTATAAGAGCCGACCCTTGCGATTACACAGGTGTGTGCGGGTCAGTGGCGGGACATGTGGAGCATGGTGCGTGTGGCCCGGAGTGGACACGGCATGGCACATGTGCCGGCACTGGACACACAGACGTGTGCCAAGAGGGAACATTCCTGGGGTGTGCTTGATCGATGAGGGCATCGATCTTCTAAAGGGTGGGTGTATGTGAGATCCAGGCACATGGCTTAATAGGATTGATAGGATACCCATATCAACAAGTTGCAACTTCTTTTCCAGAAGCTCATTCGAAAAGAACTCTAAGGTTAAGCGTGATTGGCCTAGAGAAATTCTAGGATGGGTAACCGACCGGGAAGTGGGTAACCGGGTGCGCACGAGTGAGGACAAAGTGCACAGAAAAGACTAGTGTTGGTCTGTGGGGCTAGTCTAGATATCCTATTAAGCTGCCAGGAGTGACACCCCCCGGGCCCAGGAGTGGACGGGGTGTTACAAGATGCATTGCACTGAAGCTCTGTATATGATCTGCCTTAGAAATGCTTTGTAAACTGTTGTGCGCAAAGGTCCAAGATAACATGCGAGGGAAGTGCACTTACCGTGCAATGTATCTCGCATGCTATGCACACTCATCTGCAATGCAGGTAAACAAAGCATGCACTGCCCACGGGGCGCTTCAGGATACTACTACAATAATGCGGTTAAAAACCGGTATGCACTGCCATTGGGATACGTATGAACGGCCTTCTAAATGCTTCGTAAAGTGATGTACGCACGGTGCAAGACAAGTTTCTATGGCAGTTCAATGATCGTGCAATGCACCCCACCTGCTATGCACATCGATGTGCACTGCCGGTGTACGTAGTATGCACTGCGTAACGTTATCTCTATCGACATAGACTTTTGACGTGTGGGGTATTGTTTCAATAACGAGGACCTTCTCGTTTTTCTCCTACTGTGCACTGCTCGGTGAAAGATAATATGAAATTGCAGTGCACTAGCCGTGCAATTCAATCCCACCTGCTATATACACTGAGATGCACTACTCGTTGATTGTATCGTCATACTGTCATTATAATACCATGCACATGAGATGCACTGCACTAAAGCTCTCTATGATCTGCCTTATAAATGCTTTGTAAACTGTTGTGTGCAAAGCTCCAAGATATCATGCGAGGGCAGTGCACCTACCGTGCAATGCACCCCGCATGCTACGCACACTCACATGCACTACAGGTAAACAAAACATGCACTGCCCACGGAGCGCTTCAGGATACTACTACAATAATATGGTTAAAAACAGGTATGCACTGCCATTAGAATACGTATGAACTGCCTTCCAAATGCTTGGTAAAGTGTTGTACGCACGGTGCAAGACAAGTTTCTATGGCAGTTCAATGACCGTGCAATGCACCCCACCTGCTATGCACAACGATGTGCACTGCCGGTGTACGTAGTATGCACTGTGTAACGTTATCTGTATCGACATAGACCTTTGACGTGTGGGGTATTGTTTCAATAACGAGGACCTTTTTGTTTTTCTCCTACTATGCACTCCTCGGTGAAAGATAATATGAAATGGCAGTGTACTGCTTGTAAACAGAAAATGCACGCCTACGGAGTGCTTCAGGATACTAATATAATGCTGGTAAACAAAGTAGAGCTCTGAAATGTGCGGTCTTGGTTCATTAATAAGGACCTTCTTGTTTCTCAAGAATCACCGGTCACGGCAGGCGGATATAGCGTTTAACGAATGCTGCTCTCTCCTCGTTCTTCTTGCAGGGTTATTCTTCCACATTTTCAAATCTACTTTTACTGGCGAAGTTCATCTATTCATCTTGCATCCCTCCATGTCTATGTGATTCGCCGTATCCCAGAAGGTTGATTTTCTGTCTAGCTCACTTGTAGATCTCTGTATTATGCATATGTTTAGCTACTTCATATAAATCTTTCCGCGCTCACGGTGAAAGTGTTTGTTGCTAGCAATATATTACTTGCACATCCATAATTAAGAACGATAAAGGACGATTGTTGGTTAAGCACGCTTCAATTTCTGTTTATTATTTCATTTTATGATCATTGTATAGTGTTTGCGAGGTGTTTTTTTTAATTTCGAATTATTTTTTTGTACTGGTTCTATCCTGTGTGCTGCGTCGATATAACTTTGAAATCTGACATATATGACTTACTAAAAAATCTATACCTCATTAACTGATAACTTTTTTTTACCCTGTCGACAGAAAAAAAATCTCATACAGAAATGGTTGATCATGTTTTCACCACATAGTTATCTCTTCTAAAGTTTATAAAACTGGTGAAAAGGCTGAGTAATGACCAGAAGGTTTTGCTAAGGAGCATACAATTTGATGGTATGCTTGGTATGTGTTGTGAAGAGTTGCCAAGGTCACTAGTTTTGTGGCTTGTTGCTCACTTTAACGTTACTACAAGAAGTTTTGAATTTCCCAACGGATGCGGCTTTGAACTGAAGCCCTTTCACTTCAACAAGATACTTGGCATCCCCTTTGGGGGTAGAACCATAAAGAAGGCGTGTCCGCAATGGATGCGTGATATGGTCAGAGAATTAACTCATTGTGCAGGGCCAACACCAACTATCAGTGAGCTCGAAAAGATGATTACTCCTAACCTGGTAGGATCTCAGTTCAAAACATGTTTTGTTCTATTTGCAAACACTGTTATGCTGTGTCCGAGAGCATATGATGGAGCCAGCCCGGACTACTTCTCTGCAATTGGAGTGTCTGATGAGATTGACTCCTATGATTGGTGTCTTGCTGCATTCAACAAGCTTATTGGATGTATTGACACTTTCCAGAAAAATGGTTTGAAAGGTGCACTTGGTGGTTTCCTTCCAATTATCCCAGTTAGTACCCACCGTGATAATTATTTTCTATAATATTAGTTGTCAGTAGTTTCTATGGATTTGTTGTTTTAATATGGTTGTAACAATTTTAATGCAGGTAATGTACTTTGAACTACTGGACACAAATGCTCTGCTTCTAGGCCATGCACTGCCTAGAATATCTTTCTGGTCAACTGAAAATATGGCGTTATATGAGAGTCTTGACCAGATGCCTCATCAATAAAAAATTTATGGTGTTCACAAAGCAAGACTCCCATAGTTATTCATATTATGTGCAATTATTACTACGGTCTTGTTGCTTCTTACTCATATTATTGTATTGTATTGTATTTTCTGTTTTGTCCATGTTGAATATGCAGTTGAAGGATATAAATGAAACTGTGTTTTCTAATGCTGAGCTAAACGAAGAGATAGTTCAGAATGTTACAACTTTCATTGAAAAGTTTGTAACAGACCCACTTATGCATGCGGAGGTATGAATTTTTATAATCTTCCCAATTCTTTCATTCGTGATTATGACGAATCTTCTTGTGTTTGTGTTCTACATATACATTGTCTACTTGACCTTAAGAATTCATGTTTTTTATTTCTCGACCTTGTTGTAGTAGAGTATTAAATTCTCTCACCGTTTCATTGTACGATTTTTCTGCCTGCTTTAGCTACTTCCTACCAGGATGAACATTCTTTCTACACCTGCATGTTCTACTAGGTTTAATTAGGTAACCATACTACTGGTGTTTGATCATAGTGTTACCTATTCAGTTATCTCAGCAGTGCACTATTATATTTATGATATTAAAAATAGGCGATAGCGATAATGCTTATAATGTGAAAACTTCCAGGCTGCCACAGAAATACAGGCCATAGTGACGAACATGTATGCTGACATGTTGTCTGCGATGAATCTCAATATGAAGAGCAATATTAGAAATATTTTTAGAATATCTATGCTCAATCATGAGAACAGGGGTATGTACTCTACACCTCAAGGGTCCCTATACGCAAGAGAAGATAATGAGCGCGATGTTGAAGACAAAGGTAGTGTGCTAGATAAATCAACATATGGGCTAACATCTGTATGTAGAAGGCTAGCAGAAGACTGTGAGCTGCTTGTCAAGTTAACTTTTGTGGACCAAAGTTATGGATCCCCTGAAAATATGAAATATATGCAGGAGTTGGAATCTTGTTACAAGGCCCTGGTACATATGTTACCGACATGTGATAATTTGTCCAGAATTGAACAATTACCAAAGATGAACTCTGAACCAACAGATTGTAGTGCTACTGATGACGTCGTGCGATCCGATGAAGTGATAATTCATGTCGCAAATTCAATGCAATCCATGCAATCTGTCACAGAATATGCAGGTCAGGGTTCTGGTAACGGGATGATCGCTAAGCCTGCTACAGCTACAAATTGTGTAGCAACAAGTGCAACTTTAGTCGAAAATCAGCAAGTTCATACAGTTATTGTTCAGGGCAACACTAGTATAGTATGTACAGCGACTTCCATTACATGTACTGATAATGAATCCCCGGTAGAGCTTTCGTCGGGAACAAGGTGCACAGAGCATGCAAGGAACGAGGTGGACACTGTAGATACAGTTCATGTGTCAGAAGCAGCATCTCAATGGAACATAACTAATGCACAGATTGCTGTGTTGGCTGTTTCCAATGGCGTGTCAAATACATTTGACAATGAAGATAGATCAAGAATTCAGGTGCAAACACGTGGTTTCGATCATAGCCATTTCTTACATTCTAAGTCAGCAACTCATTGTGCACAAGATAATTTTGATGAGAGACTGCCTGGTTCTAAACATACATTCCGTGATGCTCAAAAGATGGGCTTGAACCACCTTAAGGTACAGGTCGGTGCAGAAGTTGCTGGTTCGGTGCATGCTGCATCGTCTGACATTATTAATCCAGTTACGGTTCCCGTGCCAAAACTAGATATTGGAAATTACGAAAGACAGCTACAAATTTCCAACCCACAACATGTCCCTGTGCCTGGTCCGGATGTTTTCAACCGCTTGAATGCAAGCCTTTGCATCCCAAGTGCGGAAGCAGGACCAAGTCATCATGCAAGTGATCAAGAAGAAGAGAGGCAGCCTGCTACAAATGGTACTGATACATTTCAGCTCTTACAGAACTCTAACTGTCTCGGTGAAAAACGGGTGGTTGCGCGATCACTACAATTTGAGTTTGATCTTGTTTCTGATGATCGCATTTCAAAGAAATAGAAGACAGAAGATAACGGTGATGATTTGTTTTCTTTTTGGGAAGGAAATGATGAATTTTGGAAAGAAGTTTTAGATCTGGCTGACCTTACGCAGAGAGCGAAAGAAAAACCTGTTATCACTTCAGCAGCACAGCCTGAAATAGAAGCTAATCCAACAGAACTTAACTGTCTGTCAAGTGAAGCGTACGGACCAGCATCTGCAAATGTGCATTCATCTGGTATTCAGCACGACGGACAAGTCTCTGATAATTATGATTTATATGGTTCTATATCAATAAGTGGCAGCACGTCAGTGGCAAACATGTCTATGACACTGAAAAATTTAAACCTAGGCAATGACAATGGCGATACGAGAACATTCTCCCATTCTGTGCAGCTTCAGCAGTTTGCCAAAAGTTATACACCAATTAGTGGAGCTTCTGCCATGAAAAATTTCTCTGGAGAAACCAATTCCAGCATAAGAGGTTCAAGTACCGATCATTTATCTGGAGGAATCAATTCCAGCATGAGAGATTCACTTACAAATGAAACCACTGATAATAGGAAAAGGTATAACGGTACGACAACTCCTAATTTTGCAATTCAGATAAAAAGAGTCAGCAGCATCACTTGTAGTAAAAACATCTCTGCTAAACATGCGCAATGATTGGTCGATACTATTAACAAGTCAAACGGTAGCACAGCCTGCCATCCAACTTTCTATTGGAATACTGGATCAGGAGAGAAATATGTGCAATCGCAGCACGTTGTGTAGCAGGCATCCACACAAGGGCCTAACATGTTGAACATCAGAAGGTCTACAGACACAGCAAGATCGGATAAGACTACAGAACAGGACAAATCAATGGATGGACGTGGCTTCATAGAGCAGGACGGAGGAAGCGGAACAAACTCAAGAACAACATTGCAAGACCATGACTCTGAAAATCTAGGATATACAAATCATAGAGATTTTCATACATCAAGTCAGTATTCAAATTTGTGTTCGCGCATACAAATGCAACAACAGTACGAGGCAACACATGCTACTACTGGGATGGCAGTATCTCAGAGCCAACTACCAGGAAGTAGTTACTCTATAAGACTAATGCACCAAGCTTACAGTCCTCGGTGTAACATTGCTAGCAGTCAAATGTACAGCGAAAATACAATATCCTCGAGTATGCCTAGGTCAATTTTGAGAAATACTAGAAACCAACAACCCAGCTACACAAGAAGCTGTCATGAACGAGAAAACTCTCGAGACCCTAGACTGCAGCATAATAATATATCATTCCGCACCGCTGGACCATCATTTGAGCAGGAAGCTTGCAGAAGACATGTCTCTTTTGCATCAGCATCTATACCAAGCATTGGATCAGGTATGCAAACAAACAGTGCTGACAATGCTGAAACAAGAACATGCATTAATCGCCGCCGAATTCCATATCCTGCTGTGAAACAATCAAAAGATGTTGAAGTAGCTTTATTTGAATTCATAGTAGAGACCACTCCGAATCAAAAGGCGAGAAGGTAACGTTTTGTCTCGCATACTTTACTATGAAAATATATTTAATTGTTTTCATCGCATTGTAATAATGTAGTATTTCGATTCTATTTTTTCTGTATTCTACCAGCGACAAGGTGGTTCTCTACAGGAAGAAATGGGCTTGCCAGAGAGTGTTTGGTTTATCAATGCAGGTTTATGGAAGTGTGAATTCACACGTAATGAACTATATGGCAATGCTGGTCATGATAGAACAGAAACACAACCTAGATAATAATCAACACAATCATGAATTGTTCTCAACCAGGTACATAATGATGCACGAAGATGCGGTAAGTGCAGTTACAAAGTTTTTTTAGTAACTCCCGTTCTATCTATACATGTTTTCATGTGCGACTGAACACACATACATTGATCCATGAACACAGAAATTATGATATCTACTAACTGGTTTTTTTTCTAAAAAATTATGTTATTAGCTTTTGCTCACAAGGCCGGAATTTAATCCAAGATCATTTAAACGATACTTATTAGAGAATCACACTGGATGGAACCTGGCGAATGTATCAATGGTAATTTTTAAATTTTAGTGTCTACGTTATTTTCTAGTGACATTATTTTTAGATCTGCAAGCCAATTGTTTCGTCTCTTTGTTTGTTTAGATCATCATACCTCTATAGCCAAATGTTGTGTGGTATGCCATGATTGCTGACCTTCAAGGTTGGAAATATGATATTTTTTGTTCGAACGTCATGAACGAGACTGTTGAAGAGGAAGCAACCATTGTGATAAACAACTTCAAGTTTGCGTTTGAAGAAGCATACAGTTTTTTTTTGTATAGGGTTGAATTTTGAAATATGAGAACCACACATGTTCAGTGGATATCTGACAATGAAAACCAGTTAAGTATCGTTAACACTGCGTGATCCTTGCCCTATTAAAATTTATATATCAAACAAGCAACTGAAATATGGGTATGTCTATGAAATGAGCAGGAAAGACATCGGAGTAGGTTTGCTGAGGTAGCTCAAATCTTACGATGGTGTTGTTGACCATTGGTTCCAGTCTATAAGTATAATTTCCAAGGAGACTTAATTTCGTACTTGTACTAGTATAAAACAGCATTAAATTAAATTTTATTTGATATGAACTTTTATTTGTATAGACTGATACTAAAGCCTTGCGGGAACAGCTGACATTTGACATGGTTTTGTCAAAGTTCAATGAAAAGTACACAAGAAAGATTAAGAAACTTCTCAATCAATACAGATGTATGTACTTCTATAATTGTACCAAAATAAAAACTATTTATTCAGTGTCTGTCATCATTCAGTGAAATTTTATTTGTTTTTTGTTTGATTCGCAGGAGTGATGAATATGATGAATAATGCTGCTTCATTCAGAAACAAATTCCTGACGTGCGTTTCTGGCATGACTAGAAATTTATCGATGGAATTGTTGGCACTCCAAAAAATAGTCCGAATTAATTGTAATAGGGATTAGTAACATTTAAAATTTCAGACCACTGTCGGATCATTAAATTTATAAATTTATTTTGACAGCAGTTTACAAAGCATTTTTAGGGCAGTTCATCTACAGCTTTGGGGCAGTGCATCTCATATGCATGGAATTATAATGATAGCATCACGAAGTACTCAACGAGCAGTGATGATTTGTATTCGGGTAGTGCATCTCAGTGTACATAGCAAGTGGGAATGCCCTTTCATATTATCTTGCACCGAGCAGTGTACAGTTTGTGAGAAATAAAAAGTTGTTTATTAGCGGAAAAACGTACTAATGCACGCACTGTCTATACTATAAATATAGCACTGTCATCTATACTGCACAGCACTTCGTTCAGACGAATAAGCAACTAGTATTCAGTACAATTCTTGACCAGCGTTAATCATTAATGGAAATTCATTATTTTCAATTAAAAGAAATATGCAATCACATAAAAAAGAGCAAATTCGGAGCGCTTCGGGATAATACTAATACAATGCGGTTAAAGACAGGTATGCACCGCCAATGAAGTATATATGAACTGCCTTCTAAATGCTTCATAAAGTGTTGTACGCACAGTGCAAGTCAAGATTCTATGGCAGTTCAATGACCGTGCAATGCACCCCATCTGCTATGCGCAGCGAGGTGCACTGCCCGTGTATGTAGTATGCACTGCTGAACGTTATCTGTATTGATGTATACTTCTGATATGTTGGGTCTTGGTTCAACCTTTTTGTTTTTCACCTACTGTGCACTGCTTGGTGAAAGATAATATGAAATGGCAGTGTACTAGACGTGCAATTCAATACCACCTGCTATATACACTGTGATGCACAGCTCGAATATCAATCATGCACTGCTCGTTGAGTGCATCGTGGTACTGACATTATAATGCCATACACACAAATATGCACTGCCCATGAAATATATATGAACTGCCTTCGAAATGATATGCAAGCTGCTGCGAAAAAGGTCCGAGATATCATGCAATGGCAGTGCACTTACCGTAGAAGGCATGTTGCATCGTGAATTGTATGTTGCATCGTAAATAGTATTGTTTACGACTTATAGTACACAACAGATGGATGTGTTAACTTTCGGCAATAAATAAAATTATATGATGCATCGTGAAATTCTTATCAGAGCATGACAAGTAATCTGGGTAAAATTAATGAAAAAGAATTAGCTGGAAACGTTTAAATTAGCATCTTGTTTTTATAAATTATAATATATAATAAATCGAAGACAGTTAGGAGTACAATTTATATGGTATACCTATAATAAATTCTAGGGCTGTAAATGACAATGATTTCCTGTTTTTGCTACACTGATTTACAGGAATCATTGTTCTGCCAACTAGTTTACTATTGAACTGCCCTTTTAAAAAAAAGATTTGCACTGCCTTGGAAAATTCTTAATAAAATCGGGCATTACAACAATTATTATGGACCACTGGAGACACAGTTCTCCGTTATTGTATCTAATTAGCCTTCATCTTCTTCCTCTACTATCCATCCGCAGAAGAGAAACAACTATTCCGCAGATTGCGGAAAATCTGCAGCAGGAGGAACCGGCGGCGCCGTCATCTTTCCGAGGTAAGGATTCTCTATAGCAACTTAACAAAACATCCGCATTGATATGGATTCGAGATCATCCCTACTACTACTCAATTGCGAAGAACTTACCGCTCTTACTTGGTCCCATCCCCAGAAGAGAAGCAACTCTTCCGCAGATTGCGGAAAATCTGCAGTAGAAGGAACCGTCGGCACCGTCCTCTTTCCGAGGTAAGGATTCTCTATAGCAACTTAACAAAACATCCCCATTGATAAGGATTCGAGATCATCCCTGCTACTACTCAGTTGCGAAGAACTTACCGCTCTTACTTGATAGCAAAGATTCCCTTATAGAATCATTGATTCGTCGTCCATAATATGGAAACCTTGGTACTGAGATCAAGTCCACGATAAATTGAAAGACTATTATAGTCTAAATTAGTTTTTCAAGTTTGTTTCAGCGAAATATGATTGTAGACAGTATTTAGTACTCCCTCCGATCCAAATTATTTGACTTGGATTTGTCTAGATTCGGATGAACCTAGACATGTTTTAGTACTAGATACAACCGAATCTATAAAAATCCAAGTCAATTAATTTGGATCGGAGAGAGTATATAGATACATAAAAATTCAAACAAACTTTTGATATCCTTTTTAGGACAGAGGGAATAGGTAAGTAAAATTTATATATCCAATCCCTAGCTTTCTATATCTAATACTTCCTCTGTTTCAAAATATAAGATGTTTTAGCTTTGTGAATGAAGTGTATCTAGACTACTTTTAGTGTGTAGGTTCATCAAGGTGTGGAGTGAACATGGATACTAAAAGGGGTCTAGATACACTCATGTCACAAAGCCAAAACATCTTATATTTTGAAACGGAGGGAATAACATGTAAGAGGAAATTACTTTCTATAACGATGTTTTACATTAATAACATGTAAGAGGAAATAACATGTAAGAGGAAATTACTCACAAAGAAGGTTCCTCTAACCATGAGGTCGCTGTTGTTGAAAAATCAATTCAGAAAGGACATCCGCATGACACAGCTGATGTTAGAACACAGATTGACAATGCAGACACCTCGTGTATCGGATCAAAACTCCATGGAGAAGATGCAACTAAAACATTTTCGTTGCCAGAGCAAGGATTAAGAACACCTATTACAAGGAGGAAGGCTCTTGGTCATAATTCCCTAGATAATATCAAATCTTACAAGAGGCCTCTATAAAACATCTTAAAGCTTAAGTTGCCTGTGTACGTTCACCCCACATTTAAGTACAAGGGAGACGCCGCAGTTGCTCGTAGATTGGTACTAATCAAGGATTTTCTGGAGAAGAATGAAGAGTAAGCACCAAACTATGCTTTGTGGATTCCTTTAGTAAAATATATGTGTATGTTGTCACACAATCATGGATCCCGGCTTGTATATTTGATCCTTTTTTCGTTTCTCTATGGAAATTCTCAGGCTGGTTATGGTGCAATATTCGTCAACTCTGGAACAAGGCCTAGAAATACCAAAATATTGGACTGTGGCAAGGCTTGCAGCATGTTTCAATGGAAAAAGCAAGCTAGATGATGACATGATTGACTTCATAATTTCAAGCTGGCGCAGTATCCCGGACTACAAAATGTCTATTCAGGAATCGAAGGATAGTAATGCCACTAGGGGTTGCTCGTTTATGTGACATTGGGAAAAAGGACAATTTCACAAATTCTGGAGGACAATATGAAATTTATCAGTTTGAAGCCGTCTTCAGGATTGAACAGTTCAAACTTCTAATTGGAAATGCAGATTTGAGCAAAGCTAAGATGGTACGGTTTTTAATACATAACTCATTAATAACATATGGAAATATTACGTATTTTCATTTATAACATATAATCAATGTGACTATTTTCCTTGCCCATCACAAATATTTCTGCCTGTGTCATTTGACAATCACGTGTCTACTTACATCCTAAACAACTACCCCCAAGGTGGTCGCGTTGAAATTATTGACACATGGGATTACAGAACACAGAGAAAAGGATTGTCTAAAACAGCTTACCACAATCAAATTGGGGAAAAATGGTGTAGTTTTTTTACTTTTATAACTTTATAATGAAGCTAAACACAATCTGCATAGTTTGAAAAAAAATATGTCACTAACTATGCTCTACATACTAGTTTTTTCAGCTAAACAGATTTGACAAGTTCGTTGACGGACTCTACCCAAAGAACAAGCTTCCAAAGTGGGGAAATATTGTATCTAGATTAAAACATGTGAAGGTACAAAAAGGAGTTGAAGACATGAATGGTTTTTGGATTCTAAAGAGCATTGAGAACTACAACGACATTCAACTTGTACATGATCTTAAAGATGTAAGTAATGCCAGTTTTGAATCAATAGTTTTACCAAATACAAATTTTTGATTGACATTAACAATATATCTTCTTGATTCGTTTGAACCATTCGGCCAGACGGACGCGAGCTCAGTCATGGAGGAGTATCTGTTCTGGGCACTGTTCTCCGAGGCCAACGAAGAAAAATATGAACTACTAGAAGAACTGAGAGCTTTAGCACCTAAGTCGAGCTGAAAATAAACAACGATGATGTGTACTGTGGTGTTATAAAAACGATGAATTAATTTGTTTATTATGTAGCAGTAGAGTTGCTGTTTTCCAAGCAGTGCAGTTCTCTATGGTAAAGAAAAACAACTTATCCTCGTGTATTTCATAGGCACTGCCGTGCCAGATGCAGATATATATGCACTATCTGCGCTTCCGTGTTTACAATAAGAGTTCAATATATAACTAACCTACCTGAGTTCGACATGCAGAACTAATTGATGTTCAGACCATGAACTAGTAAATGGTTTTCGAAATGAAATCGTTTACAGTAAAAGACATTTGATATTCCGTTTGAATCTTATGGATTAACCACCATTAGATATACTACTTGATTTGTCGTATGCTTCCTTTTCTTGGCTGTCACGCAGAGCTAGCACATCACGTCTTTCTCCATAAGTTCATCAATCATTCCCGCCGTCTTTCTCGATTAGTTCATCAATCTTTCCCGCCACTAACATGTAGTTATCCCGCCATGCACGAAATTTAGCAACGCTGGATTTCTATTTATAGCCCTCAACATTGTCCACCTGCAACTACACCTATCAAGAATGTTTCGCCGTCGCCAACAACACCACCCACCATCGCCCTTGTCGCCAGACCCAAACGGAGAAAACTCTGCTAGCTTTACACCTTTCCGATCAACCAAGAGATGCTACGTGCATAGATCTGAGTTGCCAGCACCAGTAGTACAACAAATGGAGGAGGAGATCCAGGTGGAAGGAGTCACCGAAGAAGCGATGGAGCCCGAAGCGGAAATAGCAGAAAATCAACAAGGACCTCAAGTAGAAGAAGAAGACGATGAGGAAAAGGATCAGGAAGAGCCTGGTTCACAAAATCTAGATTCAGAAGATGATCCTGGCGTGGTTGAACCAACCATAGGAGAAGAACAAGTTGTCGATCCAGAAATTTTTGCAGAAAAGGGTCATACAATTCCCTCATAGATTCAACAATGCAAGGAAAAAGAAGTTGTTCAACAGTATCCTCTTCTAAGCATAAGTTCATGGAATGTATTAATTAGGATGCTTATTTGCAATTCAATATTGTTTCCATGCGTGTGTATATGAATATTACTGCCGGACAAATTTCATCTTACCTTTGTGTTTATCATGTGGCTTGAAATCGTCGAGATAACCATGTGCAATACACTTCACATAATAAATAAGTATGCACTGCGTTCCTATGGTTCGTAAAGGTACCGTGCGTATGGTTCAAAATAAGGTGCCAAGGCAGAGCAATAACCCTGCAATGTGCACTGCACCTATGTCAACACCCAGATTTTTAATCCCAGATGCCTGTTATGTCATTCCTCGCAATCCCTGGATTACCATTTTTGCGAGACATAACAGATTAGATATCACAGTACATCATCCATTACAACCATACATAAGGTCTTACACAAATAAGGATTTCATGATCCATTCTTAATACAACAAGCAGTGGAAATAAAAGATAAGCGTAGCGGTGGGGTCCATCTTCAAGGGCACAGGCAATGCTGACGAAGGCAGATAGTCCTAGTTATCATAGCCGTCCTGCTGGCCATCATCTTGGTAGTCTCCTTCATAGTCTGGCCATGAGAATAGCCAGGGACAAAAGCCATGAGTACTCTTTAAGTACTCGCAAACTACCACTAACAAGTAGTATAGTTCTAAGTAAAGTGCTAAATCTAAGTTTAACTATAAAGTTAAGTTTGAAACCTAAGCTGAGTTCAGAAACAAAGAAAGATAAAATAAAGTTCTAGAATCACTTAAGTTGGAAAGCTATTGTCATAAACACAACCCTGTTGTGGTCAAGTCAAGATTCATCATTCCTTTCATAAGTCATTTTGAAAACATCTGACAACGAAACAGTGTGGCCATTCCAACTGTCCATAACCGCGGATGCGGCTATTCGAATAGTTTGATACTCTGCAGAGGTGGTATACTTTCACCACAAGATTCGATACATATGTCATGGATAGCCCTGAATCATCATACTTAGTATGCAGATAATCAAACATAATCTTTCCTTTACACACCCTAGTATAAGCACCTCTCCTATGAGCATGGCCTCCCAACCATGACCATCTGTCATCTTGGGCACTACATAGGTGGACAACATTGAGAGGTAGCCTCAGCTCAGACCTCTCCCGCGAGGGAACTAATACTAATGCATATAAATTTCCGGCTAAGCCTTACCCAATTCAGGTAATGTGGTTTTACGGTAAATTTGGAATGGTATCGCATCCGAATCCAACCATCAGTTTTATAAAAGGGTTAAGGCTCATGCCAACATTATCATCATAAACCATTTGTGTTTCTCAACACATGTCAAAACATCTCAATAGAATGACTCATCATTCCACGGTTTTCATAATTCATTTTCACCAAGTGCTCCCATCTAAAGTGACTCAAGTTTCTATCTACTCTAAACTACTAGGTTAAGAGTGTTCACTAAGGTGGAAAGATGCGATCAATCTCATGCCGTAGAATGACATCTAAAGGTTATCTAACTAGGTCAATTTTTATACTCTTTATGCTACCTTCAAAACAAGTAAAGAACTTTGGGTAAGGTAAAGGAAGTAAAGCTTGAAAATAAGACTTGGAGTAAATACTAGTCAAAGTGATATAACCAAAGCATGCCTAAAGCATCTTTGCTCAATCATCTAACTTAATTTGTTAATGGTGGCTTTCTAGCATAAGACTAGCAAGTGTTAGCTTGCCAATAGTAGCTTGCCTTCGTTGGTGAAGTGGTTGAAGTTTTCTTCTTCTTCTTCTTGGTAGAACTCCTCCTCGAAAGCTTGGTTAGTACTATCGTCTATAAATACATACGGAGTACACAATCACCAAACAATACTTAACTAGTCTAATTAGCACTGTAAGGCACACATTTAATGATCTATTATCATCACTAGCATCACAAGTTTTATTCAATAGTTTCATCCTTTTTATTTTAGAAAAGTAATTTCTACTCATGGAAAATTAACTAAGATTTAAGATTCACCACTTCAAGTATGGGATCATGTGGACACATGTCATCACCACATATTTTAGCATGTGGGAATGTGTTTTAAGGGTTGGATCATAATTACTTTGGTTTAATTTCATTATTTAATGATTTAAAGTGACTAGAAATGCCTATATAGCATTATTTTGGTACTAGTCCAAAGCCACTGCATGTAAACCTTAATATTATTACATATTCATATAGATATGGTGAAATGTGATTTTTGAGAGTTGGAATCAACTCAAAAGCTATCATGGTTGATTTTATAAAAATGTTGCAAGGTGCAAATGCTTTTGTCTTGTTATTTTTACTAGGAGAGATCTCTAACTCTGATTGAATTAAATCCAACGAGCTTGGGTAGATCTTTTCAGTAGCTTTCTAACAAAATTGGAATCACTCCATTTGGATTTGTAAATATCTCTGAATTGAATTTCAAACTAGGGGACAAAACTAGGTTTAAACTAAAAAGAAAAATCCAAATTCAAACTAAATGGGTCGCGCGGGAAAGCTAACGGGTGTTGGGTCCACAGCATAGAAAACAAAAAATATTCCTACGGTGTGAACTACACGCCAAGATCTATCTACTAGGTACAAAGCAACGGGTGGACATACATCCAACGAGAACTTACCCTCGAAGACAACGAGTTTTGTTAACGAGTAGGAACTCGTGGTTGATGTAGTCGTACACTTGCCGATCTCAAGATCATGAGGAAGTCCGAGCGCCGCAACTCAGCAGCACATCCGCACTCGCACACATGGTCAAGCCACCGGACAACCTCCACCTCCTCGCTCCAGCGATCCAGTGGAAGCAGCAACTCCTTCCAGATGAAATGCCACCGGGAACATGTATCTCGCTAATCCGAGACCATGGGGGAATAATTCTAGAGGAGGAGAGAGATCCTTCACAAGGAGGTGTGAGGATGAAGGAGGGAATGGGTGGCCTTTTATAGGAGGAGGGGGTGCCCCCTCTCTCCATGGCCGGCGCATGGGGGGTGACCCCTCACCTCCCCCATTCATGTGGTGGTAACCCCTCCACATTCCCTTTTAAAGTCTCCACTTTAAATGCATTAAATTTCTCCAAATTTAATGCTCTCTCATTTAATAAAACTCTTTTTATTAAATTTATTCAGAATTTTGTTAATTACTTTAATTAACAAACATTCACATATAGCCCCTTTCAATATTTCAATATCACATGCAGAACCACTTTCTACAATTTCACCCAAAACAATTTCCGGTTTCTATTGAAACAATTCCTATGCTTTGCAATTCTTTCGTCTGAAACATATGTGCTCCAAAATGGTGTTCGGTAAATTTTAAGTGTGCCACCCTACGGTTCGCGAATAATGCTGACATGATCGAGACCCTTCTCCGATCAATAATCAGTAGCAGGACCTGGAGATCCGTACTGACTCCTACACATTCAACGATGACTTCTGTGATCGTGAGAACCTTTAACGCTTGTAACTAAATCCCTTTGTCTCTCGATATATTACATGTCTGAGATTCGATCATCGGTATCTCCATACCTAGTTTGATCTTGTTACCGACATGCACTCTTTTCTTGTTCCCATGATATAACATTCTAGTGATCACATCACTTGCTTGCAAGCTATCTTAATGTGATATCACCGAGAGGGCCCAGAGTATATCTATCTGTTATCTGGATTGACAAATTCCACTCTTGATCCATGAGCCTCGACATAACACCTTCGTAGTACTGAACCCATCTTTATAGTCACCCTGTTACGGTGTGACGTTTGATGTTATCAAGATACTCTTCCAGTGTTAGCAATTAACATGATCTCATGGTCTAAGGATAAAGATTACTTCGTATGATGTTATAGCAATATAAACATAATGACTTGATCGTAATGCTATACTTCGGATGAATGTTCATCACATCATTCCACCAACGGTGTGACCTTGTTATTAACAACATCCAATGTCCATGATCAGGAAAGCTTGATCATCTTGTTAATCAACAAGCTAGTCTATAAGAGAGGCATAACTAGGAACCCTTTTTGTTTATTAAACACACATGTATTGATGTTTCCGATCAATACAATTCTAGCATGTAAAATAAACATCTATCATATATAAGGAATATATAATAACAACTTTATTATTGCCTCTCGGGGCATATTTCCTTCAGTCTCCCACTTGCACTAGAGACAATAATCTAGTTCACATAGTGATAAATCTAACACCCATGGAGTTCTGGTGTTGATCATGTTTTTCCCTAGGGAGAACTTTAGTCAACGGATCTGCTACATTTAGGTCCGTGTGTACTTTACAAATCTTTATATCTCCATCCTTGACATGCTCGCGGATGGAGTGAAACCGGCGGTTAATATGCTTTGAATTCTTGTGAGACCTCGGTTCCTCTGCGTTGGCTATGGCTCCATTATTATCACAATAGATCACCATTGGGTCCAACGCACTGGGAACCACACCTAGTTCCGTAATGAACTCTTTCATCCAAACCGCCTCCTGCACCGCTTCTGAAGCAGCAACATATTCCGCCTCCGTCGTTGATCCAGCCACCACAGGTTGTTTGGAACTCCTCCAACTAACTGCTACTCCGTTCAAGAGAAATACGTATCCGTATTGAGACTTAGAGTGATCCGGATCGGTGTCAAAGCTAGCATCGACATAACACTTAGCGACTAGCTCTTCTTCACCTCCGTATATAAGAAACATATCCTTAGTTCTTCTCAAGTACTTGAGGATGTTCTTTACTGCTATCCAGTGTTCCGAACCTGGATCAGATTGGTACCTACTAGTCAAACTAATAGCATGTGCCACATCCGGTCTTGTACATAGCATGGCATACATAATAGAGCCTATGGTCGAGGCATAGGGGATCTTATCCATCATCTCTCTTTCTTCCGCCGTAGCCGGACTTTGAGTCTTACTCAATGTCTTGCCTTGCAACATAGGTAATAACCCCTTCTTACTTTCGTCCATATTAAACTTCTTTAATATCTTATCAAGGTATGTACTCTGTGATAGCCCAATTAGGCACCTTGATCTATCTCTTTAGATTTTAATGCCTAATATATATGATGCTTCACCAAGGTCTTTCATTGAAAATTTGCTGTTTAGATAACTTTTAACACTGTTTAAAAGATCTATGTCATTTCCAATCAATAATATGTCATCCACATATAATATCAGAAATTCCACATTGCTCCCACTCACTTTCTTGTAAATACAAGCCTCTCCATAAGTTTGGACAAATCCAAACTCTTTGATCACCTCATCAAAGAGGAGATTCCAACTTTGGGGTGCTTGCTTCAGTCCATAGATGGATCGTTGAAGTTTGCATACCTTATTACCATCCTTAGGATCGACAAAACCCTTAGGTTGTATCATATACAACTCTTCTTCAATATTACCATTGAGGAACGTAGTTTTGACATCCATCTGCCATATTTCATAATCGAAATATGCAGCAATTGCTAACATAATCCTAACCGACTTAAGCATCGCTACGGGAGAGAATGTATCATCGTAGTCAACTCCTTGAATTTGTCGAAACCACTTTGCGACAAGTCGAGCCTTTTAGATGGTCACATTACCATCAGCATCAGTTTTTCTTTTGAAAATCCATTTATTCTCAATGGCCTTTCGGTCGTGAGGTAAGTCCACCAAGTTCCAAACTTGGTTCTCGTACATGGATTCCATCTCGGATTTCATGGCTTCTAGCCATTTGTTGGAATCCGGGCTCATCATCGCTTCTTTATACGTCACAGGGTCATCCATTTCATCAATCATGAAATTCACAACATGATTGCCGTACAGTTCAGGAGCTGCACGTGTCCTGCTTGACCTGCGAGGTTTGGTAGTGTCCTCTTTCGAAGTTTCATGATCATTATCATTAGCTCTCTCTTCATCAGGTGAAGTCAACTTTGAAACAACTTCCGGTGCTGCGCCACTCGCCATTCCATGAAGAGAAGGTTCAATAACCTCTTCGAGTTCTACCTTCCGACTAATCACACCTTTCGCGAGAAACTCCTTCTCAAGAAAGGATCAATTCTTGGCAAGAAAAACCTTTCCCTCGGATCTGTGATAGAAGGTATACCCTATGAAGACGCATTTTCTGCTTTGGGTTCGAGTTTATCCGGTTGAAGTTTCTTCACATAAACATCGCATCCCCAAACTTTAAGAAATGACAGCTTAGGTTTGTTTCCAAACCATAATTCATACGGTGTCGTTTCAACGGATTTACATGGTGCCCGATTCAAAGTGAATGCAGCTGTTTCCAGTGCATAACCCCAAAATGACAGTGGCAAGTCAGTCAGAGACATCATAGATCGAACCATATCCAATAAGGTACGATTACGACGTTCCGACACACCATTATGTTGTGGTGTTCCGGCAGGCGTGAGTTGTGAAACTATTCCACACTCTTTCATGTGTGTGCTAAACTCGTAACTTAGATACTCTCCTCCACGGTCAGATCGTAGAAATTTTATCTTTCTATTACGATGATTTTCCACTTCATTCTGAAATTCCTTGAACTTTTCAAAAGTTTCAGACTTGTGTTTCATCAAATAGATATACCCATATCTACTCAAATCATCAATGAAAGTAACAAAATAACGATATCCACCTCGCGCCGACACACTCATTGGTCCACACACATCAGTATGTATGATTTCCAATAGATATGTCGCCTGTTCCATTGAACCGGAAAACGGCATTCTAGTCATCTTGCCCATAAGGCATGGCTCACATGTATCAAATGATTCAAAATCAAGTGATTCCAAAAGTCCATTAGAATGGAGTTTCTTCATGCGTTTAATGCCAATATGACCTAGACGGCAGTGCCACATATATGTAGACATATCATCATCAAGTTTAATCTTTTTAGCATTAAAATTATGAATGTCTGTAATATTACTATCGAGATCCAACAGAAATAAACCATTCAACATAGGTGCATGACCATAAAAGATATCATTCTTATAAATCGAACAACCATTGTTTTCAGATTTAAAGGAATGACCACTTTGCATCAAACACGATCCAGATACAATGTTCATGCTCAGTGCAGGCACTAAATAACAATATTTAGGTCTATAACTAATCCCGATGGCAAATGGAGAGGTAGCGTCCCGACGGCGATCACATCAACTTTTGATCCATTGCCGACCCGCATTCTGACCTCATCCCTTGCTAGTTGTCGCTTGTTCCGTAGCCCCTGAACCGAGTTACATATATTAGCAACCGATCCCGTATCAAATACCCAGGTGCTACTGCGAGTACTAGTCAAGTACACATCAATAACATGTATATCACATATACCTTTGTTTGCCTTGCCAGACTTCTTGTCCTCCAAATACTTGGGGCAGTTGCGCTTCCAATGGCCAGTCCCCTTACAATAGTAGCACTCGGTGTCATACTTAGGGCCAACTCGGGGTTTCTTTTCAGGCGTGGCAACAGACTTGCCACCCTTCTTTCCCTTGTGCTTGCCTTTCTTGTCTTTCTTGAAACCGGTGATCCTATTGATCATCAACACTTGATTTTTTTTAATCTCCACTTATGTAGTCTTAAGCATTGACAGAAGCTCGAGAAGAGACTTCTTCATGCCCTGCATATTATAGTTCATCATGAAGCTCTTGTAGCTAGGTGGCAGAGATTGGAGAACACGATGTATGCCTAAGTCAATGGGAATCGTTATTCTCAAGGACACAAGCTTATCGGCGTACCTAGACATTTTGAGTACGCGCTCACTAACGGAGCTGATTTCCTCCATCATGCAGCTAAAGAACTTTTCTGGAGCATTATAACTCTCTACGGCAGCATGGGTATCGAAAATCATTTTCAATTCTCCCATGGTATCAAAGGCATTGCCATTTTCGAAACGCTTTCGAAGTTCTGGCTCTAGCCTATACAGTATGCCGCAATGAACTAAGTTGTGGTCCTCCTGACGAGTCACATAGACATTCTTTTCCTCGTCAGGGGCATCAGGAGCTGGTGGGGGGCCTAGAGGCGCATCTAGCACATATTGCTTTTGTGCAGCAATGAGGAGAATCCTCAAATTCATAGCCCAGTTGGTGAAGTTGCTACCATTCGCAGCAAGTTTCTCTTTCTCCATGAACACATTGAAATTAAAAGCAGGTGGTGCCATCTACAACAGACTTTGTAAAGTTTATTTAGACTAAGTTGATGATAGATTGAGTTCAACTAATCCAAATTGCTAATGAACTCCCACTCAAAAACGACATCCCTCGTGTCTTTTTGGTGATTACATGAACCAAATCCACTACACCAAGTCCGATCATCACGTGAGTTGATGTAGCTTCAAAGGCGAGCATCTATATGGGCATCATATCAACTATATGACTCATGCTTAACCTTTTGGTCCGTGTTCCTTGGCCATGTCTATACATGCTAGGCTCGCCAAGTAAGAACCTTAGTATTCGCGTGTGTAAAACTGTCTTACACCCGTTCCTATGAAAGCGTAGATTCGAGTACACCCGATCATCACATGATGTCTCGAAACACGATCCACAGAACGGTGCATACTTAAGGAAGAACACATTTTTTATCTTGATATCTAAATGAGGGATCATCTTATAATGCTACCAAAAGCGCCAAACTAGCAGTATAAGATGCTAACATCTAATGTGTAAAGTGAGATTATATGGTCCATGCATTTGATCTCTATCATTCCTTTGTGTGTAAGGCCAAGGTCTATAGAACTTACACGTTGAGTGTGTTGTAAGAGTATCTATCATACATCTACTTACAACAATACCATATCAATACACTAGCCCAGCAATGGTCTAAACTAGACGCCTCTAATTTATCAATTGCAAGTTTTACGTGGCTTAGGGCTTTTGGAGATAGAACCGTTCTCACCTACGAACATGAACGACAACGAGGATAACTAAGTTATTAGCAACTCGTTGTAAATCAGATATTGACTATAGTAGGAGAGACAGACACCCACCAGCTACTTATGCAAAACAAGTTGCATGTCAGTCGTGGAACCGGTCTCATGTACGATGACATGTAAGGTCGGTCCGGGCCGCTTCATCCCACTATGCCACCAATATCCAAAATACATAGAAGATGCAATAACATGATCATCATCGCCCAGATATAAACATATGTGTACTACCCGTGCAAAGCACCTACACATAGACCTGGCTCTGATACCACTGTTGGGTCCGCAGCATAGAAAACAAAAAAAATTCCTACGGTGTGAACTACACGCCAAGATCTATCTACTAGGTACAATGCAACGGGTGGACATACATCCAACGAGAACTTACCCTCGAAGACAACAAGTTTTGTTAACGAGTAGGAACTCATGGTTGATGTAGTCGTACACTTGCCGATCTCAAGATCGTGAGGAAGTCCGAGCACCGCAACTCAGCAGCGCATCCGCACTCGCACACACGATCAAGCCACCGGACAACCTCCACCTCCTCGCTCCAGCGATCCAGCGGAAGCAGCAACTCCTTCCAGACGAAATGCCACCAGGAACATGTATCTTGCTAATCCGAGACCATGGGGCAATAATTCTAGAGGGGGAGAGAGATCCTTCACAAGGAGGTGTGAGGATGAAGGAGGGAATGGGTGGCCTTTTATAGGAGGAGGCGGGTGCCCCCTCTCTCCATGGCCAGCGCATGGGGGTGACCCCTCACCTCCCCTATTTATGTGGTGGTAACCCCTCCACATTAAAATGCTTCTTCACATTCCCTTTTAAAGTCTCCACTTTAAATGCATTAAATTTCTCCAAATTTAATGCTCTCTCATTTAATAAAACTCTTTTTATTAAATTTATTCAGAATTTTGTTAATTACTTTAATTAACAAACATTCACATATAGCCCCTTGCAATATTTCAATATCACATGCAGAACCACTTTCTACAATTTCACCCGAAACAATTTCCGGTTTCTATTGAAACAATTCCTGCGCTTTGCAATTCTTTTGTCTGAAACATATGTGCTCCAAAATGGTGTCCGGTAACTCTTAAGTGTGCCACCCTACGGTTCGCGAATAATGCAGACATGATCGAGACCCTTCTCCGATCAATAATCAGCAGCGGGACCTGGAGATCCGTACTGACTCCTACACATTCAACGATGACTTCTGTGATCATGAGAACCTTTAACGCTTGTAACTAAATCCCTTTGTCTCTCGATATATTACATGTCCGAGATTCGATCATCGGTATCTCCATACCTAGTTTGATCTTGTTACCGACATGCACTCTTTTCTCGTTCCCATGATATAACATTCTAGTGATCACATCACTTGCTTGCAAGCTATCTTAATGTGATATCACCGAGAGGGCCCAGAGTATATCTATCCGTCATCTGGATTGAAAAATTCCACTCTTGATCCATGAGCCTCAACATAACACCTTCATAGTACTAAACCCATCTTTATAGTCACCCTGTTACGGTGTGACGTTTGATGTTATCAAGATACTCTTCCGGTGTTAGCAATTAACATGATCTCATGGTCTAAGGATAAAGATTACTTCGTATGATGTTATAGCAATATAAACATAATGACTTGATCATAATGCTATACTTCGGATGAATGTTCATCACATCATTCCACCAATGGTGTGACCTTGTTATTAACAACATCCAATGTCCATGATCAGGAAACCTTGATCATCTTGTTAATCAACAAGCTAGTCTATAAGAGAGGCATAACTAGGAACCCTTTTGTTTATTAAACACACATGTATTGATGTTTCCGATCAATACAATTCTAGCATGTAAAATAAACATCTATCATATATAAGGAATATATAATAACAACTTTATTATTGCCTCTCAGGGCATATTTCCTTCAACGGGCCGGCCCAGTGACACTACGCGGCGCGGGGCACAACTGACAGGGGGGTCCACCGGTCAGAGGCTCATAACGCGCGAAGCGGTATGGGGCGATGTGGGTCGCTAGATTAGAACGGGGATCAACGGCTGGGGCTCGTCATCAACGACGGACCTGTCGTCGGCAAACTCTAACCCTAGCGGCTCGGTGGGGGTGCTCAGGGGGCGTACCAGGGCTCCAGCGACGACGTTGAGGCGGGCAAATGGACTGGTAGACGACGGCGAGCTCAGGGACGGTCGAGGCAGCTCCGGGGGTGGTCGGAATCAATGTCGCCTTCTCCTCCTCTGCTACGGGCTCCTCCGGCCAAATTTCGGCGAGCAAGTGATCGCGCTGCTCCGGCTAGAGGTGGGGAAGATCCAGTTAGGTTAGGGGAGGTGAGTGGTGTGCAGAGAATGGCTGGGGAAGGCCTCTATTTATAGGACGACGACGCGACCGAGAGGCATGGGCGGGCGGCTCCGACGAGGGCTGCACAGCGTGCTAGCCGCGTGGCTCGAGGTAGGGGATGGTGGCTGGTCTCCTGGCGGTGCTCTAGAACTTAAACGCGGGCATAGGGATGGTGGCAATTGGTCGGGCGGTGCGCGTGCTCTGAGCGGCAAAGGCGGCGGTCTCAACGGCGAGCGGTGGATGTGGTGCGTTGGGCGGCGAACGGGCATGTCTGGCTTATTCCTGGGGTCGTGTCGGAGCGCTGGATGCGGGCTGCGGTCGAGGGGCGGCGTGTACACGCGTGTCGGGCGCGGCGCTCTGGCGCGTGCTCAGCATCGCGTAGACAGGCACTGCGTGACGCTTTGGCAGTGGTCCATGCTCTGGCTTGGCTCGGGAAGGGGACAGAGAGTGGCGGTGAGGTGAGGGCTAGCTTCTAGACATGGTGAGAGAGAGGGGGACGGTCTGCTATAGCGGGGCAAGGTTTGGCCGACAAGTTGGTGCTCGGCATGGCATGGCAATGCCACTAGGGGGTAGGGGATGGGGTGCAAAGGCTTTGGTTAGATCAAAGGGAGACAAGGGGATTAAATGGGGATCAAATGGGGGAAAACCATGTTCAAAACAGTGAGCTAGGATTAGAGGTAGATTCTTGCCTGCCATATGTTTGTGAAAATGGCCGCAAGAAAAATATTTCTGAATTTTGAAAAGATTATTGGTGGGTGTGCTAGGCATAAGCTTGAGACTCTGTGGGTGCTTGGGTTTTGAAATTTGAGCTCATTTAGTTGGTTTTTGAAATAGTGGGATCTTCCCATATGAAATAGATTCAATTTTCAAATGTCAATTAAAATTAGTATTTGAATGTTTTTAGCGGATCACCAAGTGGGCCTTGGTACATCATTATGTGTACTAGCAAGGGGTGCACTGATGCACAATTGTTTGTGTTAGGTTTTGAGTACTAGGAATAGCCAAAGTAGGTATGTTGATTAAAATGGCACAAATGACCATTTGATTCTTTTGTTCATTTTGATTTGTTTTTCTTTGGGATTTATTTGGGAATGATTTAGATGATGTTTATTTCACCTAAGAATCATTTTACAAGCAATGGATCACTTAATCATGGCAATTCAAATCAACTCCTATTTTAAATGCACACACAAATGAATACTTTAATAATTTTAATTGGAAAAGTTTTTGTTAACCCTAATTTTGATGATTTGGATCTTAATAACCTTGGATTAAAGTTTTGGGATGTTACAAACTAAAATTTAAAGTACCACGCACTACACCTATAACAAATACTGGCATCCACTGCCTCCGAAATAACTATGCACTGCGGTGCTATGCTTCTTAAAGCAGCTTTGCGATCGGTGTAAGATAAGGACCCGTGGCTGTGCACTGACCATGCAATGCACTGCACCTGTAGCGCACTACACCTGTAACTGCAATACACTTCACCTGACAAATAAGTATGCACTACGTTCTTATGCTTAGTTAAATTGTGAGTATGGAGCAAAATAAGGGGCCAAGGCAGAGAAATAACCGTGTATTGAACTGCAACTAAAATTTACAGTACCATGCGCTGCTTGTTAATCATGTACGCACTGCATTGACGTCATCGATGAAACTGTTGCGCAAACGGTTCAAAATATTGAAAATGTTGTGCACCAGGCGCACTGCATTCCGTCTTTCTGGACTGCCTATCCTATCTACCGATAACTGCATAAAACGGAAGTACACAAAGGGTTTCATTGAAATAATTAGCATTATAGTATCTTTCTATAAAACGAAGCGACGCAACCTATCCATTTAAGTACTCCTTTTCCAAATTCCTCTAAAGCTCGTTCATGTTTCTGCCGCCGCCAAGAAACCAACTCCTAGCCGAACTTCTGCCGCCGCCTTCAATGAAAGATCATCGATTCACCACTCCCGCGTCTTTGTAAGCAACCAACATCGTTTAATTTTTTAGCAAATCGTTTACATTATACAAACATTAGAAAAAATGTTTGCGTGCTTATATTCCTCCAGATCTAAATCAATGTACTGAGATTTATACTGTTTAGATTTTCACAAATATGAGTCCATTAGTATGAGTTAAAGATAGAACACGATATATCTATATGATGTTGAACTAACACTAAAGTTCTTATACTTTTTTTAATGGTATGATGAGAATGTTCATTTGTTTAATTTGACAAACATCAATAGTAGTTTAATTACTAGATTAACCCTACTTATTAGTTCCAGTCTAAACGAACCATATCTACAGAACCAGATTATCAGAAGCAGCATAATTACAAAATATAAGAAAAATTTCAGGCACAAATTATAAATTATTTTATATATGTATAGAGATTTAATAACACACAACTATTTTTATTGCAGAAGAAATGGCGCTATGTCAAGTTTGTTTCAGTCACTGTGGTAAAAATTTAGGACATTCATGCTCGGAGTTCATTGTTCGTCTCGTAGAAGGCCGAGCATTCACTTGTATGTATACACTATGTTTCAATATATATATATATATATCCATTTTTTAATATTTGTTAACATAATAGTCCTCTCCTTCACTAAATCATTCCACAGACTATACCATGCAATCTAAGGTTGCCATTCAATGACATAACTGAACTTGGAGTGGAATTCCAAGCTCTTGGAAAAACATATTATGTTGAAGTCCACAAAGAATGCAAAATAACTCGCATTACCGGTCCAGGTTGGACAAGGTTCGTCACAGAGAACAGGATCGGCGCAGGAGCGCACCTATTCTTTTCATTGGGAGCTCTAGGTCCAAAGATCACTGTGATATATTTTGATTTTGAAGAAGATAACAGCAGCAATGATGATGAAAACAACAATGTCCAAGTGCTTAATTCTACAATTTTTTCCAAGACATGCACCCTTACAGATTCTGAGGAAAATTACTTATTCGATATCTTCCCTTCGGCCAATTCATTTGTAGGGTTGCCATTTGTGACTCGTTTGACAAAAACAAACATTAAACAACACAATATGGTATGTTTCTAAATTTAACTTTATTTATTTGTTTATTGATTTCACATTGGTTTAATACATTCATAATATTATTCCTAAAAAACGTCTTCCTTCTATTGCAACTCAGAAACTACCATTGAAGTTCATTTCTACACTTGAAATTGCTAAAGAAGGTCTTGTTGGAGTACGCTTAGGAGCAAGCGGTAATGTCAACACCATGGCGTACAAAACAACAAAAGATGGCCGCTTCTCATTCAACAAAGACGCATGGAAGAACTTCGTTGAAACTACAAATCTCAGTGTTGGACAAGCAATACTGATTACAGCGAAAACATATTCACAGCTTAACCCTGAAATGATGTTTGTCATGAACATCATTATTCATAGTAGCCAGGCATTAGCAGAGTCGTCAAAATCAAACTTCGATTGATAATTTGCTTATTTCTTATGTTTGTTAAGAATATGTACTTGTTTATCTCTTATGTCTATTTAGAATTGCAATGTACTGAAACGAAATGTTTGTGTCCTGCTGTTATCTCGTAATACTATTATCGGTGCTTTAACTATGCACTAACTGTTATAAATTCTATGTGGAATCAAATTACCAGAATATAAACAATAGACATTGTGCTCCTAGAGATTTGATTAGTGCACAATATACATATTTAACATGAACATATTGTAATTACAATGGAAAAATAATATTAGATTAAATAATGATTATCTGCTATAAGTGTATAGCCATACAATGGCAAAATATATAACTCAAGTGGTACATGTACAAACCAAGTTTTCAAAGAACTGCAACATCCACACTGATAGTTTAGCCCAACAAGACCCACCAGACTGAAACCCTAGAACAACCAAGGAATTGTATATAAAGACATACAACGACCACACCTAGTCTCACACAGCTCAGAAGCCACCACTTTCCATTTTGCAGTATGCTAAGCGGGTCGATGAAAAAATACATGCTTGTAGATGGAATCATAGGTCCAAGAAATATTAGATACAAATCAAATTGTTCAGCTAGAGGTGAAGCCAACCAGAGAATTACATATAGGAATGGATCTACCAATTCAAGAGCAAATCAATATCGTCAAGTGCATCTGCCATGCCCAAGTCGTTTTACACACCCAGGGTACTACTTTATGTATAAGTTTACTATACAATAGCAATATACAGAAGTTAATATGCTATAGATTTATACTAATCTTGGTGTATGAGACAAACACGTAACACTGCTATAAAATCTAAAAATAGGTATATTATTCTGGTCACACTGTATAAGAAATCCTTTGTACGAGAGGGATATCAGCATGCTTGCAAACCCAGACCTTGAATACCGAGGTGAGAGTTTTACCTGGTAAGAATAAATGACTGAACACTCAAAAAATATAACTCATATGCTTAAACTAATATATTTGTATTCTACCTTTGTCTCTACAGGGTGCAGCATATTGCAGCAAGTCACAATTTGTTCTGCAGTCCGTTGGTGCTGTGATGTTTTGGTGCACTGCATAAGATACATTTTTAATTAAGAGTGTCTTACACAGTGTGACCGAAATATCACATGAAGGTGATGACGATTGGACTACATTATGTACAAATCAAGAATATTAGTCTGTAATACATCGACCGCAATAGAAACAACGAACTAATGTGCTACGACTGTGTATTATAACTGCACTACCATTATATTCATACATGCCATGCTCTCTGTAATGCTACGCGCAGCCTAGTTTAATTTCAAAGCACTGTAACTGCACTTGTTAGCCCGCGTGCACCACCTTATAAATAAATTACTTGCAGTCATATAAAAACCGCTTTCGCTTATCCTGCAGAAACACCTCTTTACTTTCGAAGAACTGCCCTATTTATCCTGAGTGCACTGGATCACCTGAAGTTACAGTGCACTACAAGTGTACAGTGGTTTAGATTAGAACCATTGCGCTTCTACACTAAATGCACTGCCTGCGAAACTAATTAACCGTGGTGTTCTACCAACACAAACAAATATGCAACGACCGTGTACTCTTCCTACACTGCCATTATTTAAATATATGCACTGCTCTGCGAGTTGATCCAGCTAAATTAGTTTTCTATGAGGCACTGCCATATTTACCCTCGCGTGCACTGCCCTGTACTGGTCAGACTACTTGCACTGCCTTTAATTCGATAATTGCACTGCTCTATGTAATGTTGTAGGTACACTTGGTTTTTTTCGAAGCACTGCGCTTCCTCAGCCACGTGCACTGCCTAACCTAGAAACTATACTAGCCCCTAACGAATGCGGGACGATCGTGCACTCCAAGTGCACTGCCCGTATAGTCATATAGAAAACTGCTTTCTACACGGTTACACACCTATGTACTTTCGAAGAACTGCCCTATTTATCCTTCGTGCACTGCCCTTATTTCGACAATTGCACTACTCTATGTAATGATGTAGGTACACTGGTTTCTGTTCGAAGCATTGCGCTTCCTCAGCCACGTGCACTGCCTAACCTAGAAACTATACTAGCCCCTAACGAATGCGGGACGACCCTGCACTCTAAGTGCACTGCCCGTGTAGTCATATAGAAAACTGCTTTCTACACGGATACACACCTATGCACTTTCGAAGAACTGGCATATTTATCCTGCGTGCACTGCCCTTATTTCGATAATTGCACTGCTCTATGTAATTCTGCAGGTACACTGGTTTCTGTTCGAAACACTTCGCTTCCTCAGCCACATGCACTGCCTAACTTAGAAACTATACTAGCCCCTAACGAATGCGGGACGACCCTACACTCTAAGTGCACTGCCCGTATAGTCATATAAAAAACTGCTTTCTACATGGATACACACCTATGTACTTTCGAAGAACTGCCCTATTTATCCTGCGTGCACTGCCCTTATTTCGACAACTACACTCCTCTATGTAATGCTGCAGGTACACTGGTTTCTGTTCGAAGCACTGCGCTTCCTTAGCCACATGCACTTCCTAACCTAGAAACTATACTAGCCCCTGACGAATGCGGGACGACCCTGCACTCTAAGTGCACTGCCCGTATATTCATATATAAAACTGCTTTCTACACGGATACACACCTATGTACTTTCGAAGAACTGCCCTATGTACTCTAAGTGCACTGCCCGTATAGTCATATATAAAATAGCTTTCTACACGGATACACACCTATGTACTTTCGAAGAACTGCCCTATTTATCCTGCGTGCACTGCTCTCTATTTAATGCTGTAGGTACACTGGTTTCTGTTCGAAGCACTGCGCTTCCTCAACCACGTGTACTGCCTAATCTTGAAACTATACTAGCCCCTAACGAATGCGGGACGACCCTGCACTCTAAGTGCACTGCCCGTATAGTCATATAGAAACCTGCTTTCTACACGGATACACACCTATGTACTTTCGACGAACTGCCATATTTATCCTGCCTGCACTATTTATCCTGCGTGCACTGCCCTTATTTTGAATTGCACTGCTCTATGTAATGCTACAGGTACACTGGTTTCTATTCGAAACACTGCGCTTCCTCAGCCACGTGCACTGCCTAACCTAGAAACTAAACTAGCCCCTTACGAATGCGGGACGACCCTGCATTCTAAGTGCACTGCCCATATACTCATATAAAAAACTGCTTTCTACACGGATACACACCTATGTACTTTTGAAGAACTTCCCTATGTACTCTAAGTGCACATAGAAAACTGCTTTCTACACGGATACACCCCTATGTACTTTCGAAGAACTGCCATATTTATCCTGTGCGCACTGCCCTTATGTCGATAATTGCACTGCTCTATGTAATGCTGCAGGTACACTGGTTTCTGTTCGAAGCACTGCGCTTCCTTAGCCACGTGCACTGCCTAATCTAGAAACTATACTAGCCCCTAACAAATGCGGGACGACCCTGCGCTCTAAGTGCAATGTCCGTATAGTCATATAGAAAACTGCTTTCTACACGGATACACACCTATGTACTTTTGAAGAACTGCCCTATGTTCTCTAAGTGCATTGCCTGTATAGTCATATAGAAAACTGCTTTCTACATGGATACACACCTATGTACTTTCGAAGAACTGTCCTATTTATCCTGCGTGCACTATTTATCCTGCGTGCACTGCCCTTATGTCGATAATTGCACTGCTCTATGTAATGATGTAGGTACACTTGTTTCTGTTCGAAGCACTGCGCTTCCTCAGCCACATGCACTGCCTAACCTAGAAACTATACTAGCCCCTAACAAATGCGGGACGACCCTGTACTCTAAGTGCACTGCCCGTATAGTCATATAGAAAACTGCTTTCTACACGGATACACACCTATGTACTTTCGAAGAACTGTCTTATTTATCCTGCGTGCACTATTTATCCTGCGTGCACTGCCCTTATTTCAACAATTGCACTGCTCTATGTAATGCTGCAGGTACATTGGTTTCTGTTCGAAGCACTGCGCTTCCTCAGCCACGTGCACTGCCTAACCTAGAAACTATACTAGCCCCTAACGAATGCGGGACGACCCTGCACTCTAAGTGCACTGCCCGTATAGTCATATAGAAAACTGCTTTCTACACGGATACACACGTATGTACTTTCGAAGAACTGCCCTATTTATCCTGCGTGCACTGACCTTATTTTGACAATTGCACTGCTCTATGTAATGTTGTAGGTACACTGGTTTCTGTTCGAAGCACTTTGCTTCCTCAGCCACATGCACTGCCTAACCTAGAAACTATATTAGCCCCTAATGAATGCGGGACGACCCTCCACTCTAGGTGCACTGTCCGTATAGTCATATAGAAAATTGCTTTCTATACGGATACACACCTATGTACTTTTGAAGAACTGCCCTATTTATCCTGCGTGCACTATTTATCCTGCGTGCACTGCCCTTAGTTCGACAATTGCACTGCTCTATGTAATATTGTAGGTACACTAGGGTTTTTTCGAAACCATGACTAGGACGCCAAATTTAGCATACTGCTCTATGTAATGCTGCAGGTACATTGATACTATGAAATTGCACTACATCAATTAGCAATTACAATAGCAGTACTAGGACGCCAAAATTAGCATACTGCTCTATGTAATGTTGCAGGTACACTGATAATATGAAATTGTACTGCATCAATTAGCAATTACAATAGCAGTACTAGGACGCCAAATTTAGCATACGGTGCAAGAAGATTACAAAAAAAGCAACATAGTACATAATTGGAGTCAGAATAAAGTGCTAGAAGATCAAAAGAAGCAACAAAAGGCTTAGTGTACTCACATTACAAAGAGATATTTAATTTTTATTGCATTTTGGTCAATCACTATAGAGCAGGTGGCCAGGCTTCAGACATTGCAAAAGCACTACGGACAACTAATGGCGTAGATAACTTGGATAAAACTGATACAGTCTTCTTTAGCATGTCTGCACAGAACAAGCCTACATCAAAATCAACTGTCATCAGAACATAGCGACCATCAGCTGACATTGTTATAACACGCAACACACCACAAACTGGGAGATTGCAATTCTCACAGATACTACCAAGTCTTTCCTTCCAGTAATCTTCAATATCCCAGCCAAAAGAAGTTCTACATGCAACAGGTAGATCTAACATTGTCTGGATGATCCACTTATTTTGACCATTGTTGTAGTCAAGGAACCAAGTTGTCAGTATACCATCACTAGAAAAGGCAGCTAGTAAAATGTTTCCTGACCTATTCGCTGAAATACAATAATTTCTCTGATCCTTTGTTGTTAGCCTGACTGATTCAGGGAATTGTATCACAGAAGTTAAATGTGTGGATATGTTGTAACATAGAAGAAGGCCTACAACATACGCCATAAACAGGTCTTTGCCTATCAGAATTCCTTGAGGCTGACTAAGGTAAGTGGTTGGTGTTGGCACAGGAATTGGGTCAGAAATATGCATCTCCCATTGACCATTTTGATGAATACAGACATGCAAAAATATTCCAGATGTTGTATTAGCAGTAACACCATGATATGAAACCTTGCAAGCATTGAATATATTTCTACGAAACAATGTCATTCCTGATCTAGCAGCACTTGGAATCAAACAGAATTGCCCATATGAATGATCTGTATCACTCTTCGATATTGATGGCATTCGTGTAACATGTGAGGCAAGGAAAGTGAACAAATCTGGAGACCTGGAAGGATAATTAACATAGTACCCAGGATCTCTAGAACCATGTGGAAAGACCTGAATGAGAACTACTCCGTTTCGACAGCAGATGACCAATTCCCTTAGAAGATATGTTGAATCTAAGTTCGAACAAATAGCTAGAGATATTTCATCTTTAGATGAATATTCAAGCTCATGTAGCCTATTACCAACCTTAGGCATCCAATGATAATCAACAAGAAATCCTAGGCATGATGGCGAATTTTTCTTCATATAACGCGAAAGAAATCCAGGCTCTTTGAGTGCAGTATACCAAGCTTTGTTGAGGATACTGCAACGGATCAAAGATTTTGTAGACGCTAATCTTAAAACAATCTCCTGCACCAAATATAGGTCCTTACCCACGCGACTGATCGAGGAACTAGATCTAGTAAAATTCATCGCTATTCAATAGATTGTTTTCTTTTGCTCCAGACAGAAGAAGAAGAAGGGTTTGTTTATTTTCGTGGAAGAATGAGGCCGTAACGTCCTATACTAGCCGTATCCATCGGTTAACATCCAAGCTAAAATATATTGAATGAGAAACTGTTTTGTAGGAACGTGTGTACTACTCTATAATTGTAGATGTGGTAGCCGGTAAACTGCTCTGTTAACCTACGTGCACTGCCACGGGCGGAGCCCGCAACACACACTCCGAAATAAAAGGCGTTCTAAAATACACGGCGCTCCGAAATATACGATGCTTCAAGATCTATATGAATGCTTGATGCACCGAAGGCGCCGTGCCACGGGCGGAGCCTGCAATACACACTCCGAAATACAAGACGCTCCAAAATACACGGTGCTTCAAGATCTATATGAATGCTTGATGCGCCGAAGGCGCCGTGCCACGGGCGGAGCCTGCAACACACACTCCGAAACACAAGGCGCTCCGAAATACAAGGCGCTCCGAAATACAAGGCGCTTCAAGATCTATATGAATGCTTGATGCGCCGAAGGCACTGTGCCATGGGCGGAGCCCGCAACACACACTCCAAAATAGAAGGCGCTCCAAAATATACGACGCCTCAAGATCTATATGAATGCTTGATGCGCTGAAGGCGCCGTGCCACAGGCGGAGCCCGCAACACACACTTCGAAATACAAGGCGCTCCGAAATACAAGGCGCTTCAAGATCTATATGAATGCTTGATGCGCCGAAGGCGCCGTGCCACGGGCAGAGCCCACAACACACACTCCAAAATAGAAGGCGCTCCGAAATACAAGGCGCTATAAAATACAAGGCGCTCCGAAATACAAGGCGCTCCGAAATACACGGCGCTTCAAGATCTATATGAATGCTTGATGCGCCGAAGGCGCCGTGCCCACGGGCGGAGCCCGCAACACACACTCTGAAATACAAGGCGCTCCGAAATACATCTATAAACTGCTCTTAATATACAAATGCACTGCATTACTGTAATCCATTCAAAGTCAATATATTCCGCTGCGCTGAATCATGTTTGTACTGCTCTTAATATATAAATGCACTGCGTTACTGTAATCCATTCAAATTCAATACATTCTGCTGCGCTGAATTATCTGTGTACTGCTCTTAATATACAAATGCACTGTGTTACTGTAATCCGTTCAAAGTCAATATATTCCACTGCGCTGAATTATCTGTGAACTGCTCTTAATATACAAATGCACTGCGTTACTGTAATATATTCAAAGTCAATATATTCCGCTGCACTAAATCATGTTTGTACTGCTCTTAATATATAAATGCACTGTGTTACTGTAATCCATTCAAATTCAATACATTCCGTTGCGCTGAATCATCTGTGTACTGCTCTAAATATACAAATGCACTGCGTTACTGTAATCCGTTCAAAGTCAATATATTCCACTGCGCTGGATCATCTGTCAACTGCTCTTAATATACAAATGCACTACGTTACTGTAATCCATTCAAAGGCAGTTTATTGTGTTGTACAAACCGGACCCCTCCTATTACACCCCATAAAATCTCCATTGCCCGTAAAGAGAAAAAAAGATAATAAAAATAAACGAAAAATGGAAAAGAGAAGAATGAAGATAAACGATAATGAAAATGAAAATAAACTAAAAATGGAAGTGATAGAAAGTGTATACTTAACATGCGGAGCGGAAAACAGTGTACAATGAGAAAAAACCGGAAAGAGAAAAAACCGAAAAAGAGAAAAAAACCGACGACATCTGCGCGACCAGTTTCCTAGGATGATTCTGCGACGACACATGCCGGATACCCACGGCAGGTTGCTCATGCATTCTCGCGGCGCGCAGCGCGCGCGCTAATCGCTCTCAGTTTCTTACCAATAAACAAACCCGCGGGTTTAATTCTTTAGCAAATCCTCCCCATTTAGAGCGGGTCCCCGACGGGTTAGCGGGTATCGGATCCCCATTGCCATCCGAAAGCGTAGAGCACAAAAGCACCATGATGAGCTGGTCGTGCGGTGACTCGAGATTCATGGCTGCAACCCACTGGTCTGCTCCGAGCTCAGGTGTCGCGGCCATGGGAACCGGCACCACGACCCCACAACATCACATACAGGTCCCCTTGATGGTATAAGACGCGATGGTGGGGTGCTCCTCATGTCGGTGGGACAACATGAATAACCATTGGCCCGAGTGGGGACACGCACGCACGCGCGACGAGAAAGACGGGGGACGAGAAAGGCAAGCGACCCCGTGGCCTCGCGCCACCATGGCACATGCCTTGGAGGCTTGGAGGCGGAAGAAGCGAGCGAGCGGGAGGCGCACCAGTCGAGCGCGTCCTCATAGAACTGCATGTTTCTTGCTGCCACACTCCCTCTCCGATCCACACAACTATGTTCAGATTTTTATTTGACAAGGACGACCGTGAATAAGGGAAAATGATCTTGGGAAATGAGACCTATTTTCTCTAGAGAGATTTTTTTGTCGCAACGACGCGGAAGAGAAAAGGTCGCCCGAAGGAGAGGTGTAGGTTGCTTCTCGCACCTCGTTGACCATGGTGGTATGGTGGGACTGGCAGCATCTCATCCTAGTTGGTACTTCCGAGTAGTCTAGTTCTCAAACTAGGCGCACATCAACTATGACTGGCTACCTTAATCAGTTGATACCACGAGTCTTGGATTTATATCTCATTTTCTATATGATGACAGTAATATATGAAGTTGTGAACGGAGCGAATCAAACTCGTTTTCTTCTAAATCCATGGAGATGGTACACCACGGATTACAGTTTTATATTTGAGTCATGACCCATGACCCTTTTCTTAATGTGCTCCTTTTTGCATATCATGGACATCAATAAGGTTTCACATGCTAGTATGTCCACCCTTGATTTTGAGCAATTTGCGGCGGCTTGCTAGCCTAAAGAACCAGATTATGTCAAGTTGTTGTATTTATTATCTTTGGATTACCGTCAATATGTTGTATTTCCATAGCAAAGCACCGTGGTTGCACCGGGTCTGTCAGTCTGTCGCTAACACAGTTAAACATTAAGTTGATAGTCACATGTTATGTGCAGGCAATACCATAGTGGCATTTCCTATTTGATGTTGATTCTGTCAACATACTAACCTTGCTCGTCTTCCTGTCAAGCTTCGTTCGCAACATCATCGTTTTGTGGTGTCTTCGTTTTGTCTACAGAGTGCGGCAGAGATACTCACGTGGAATCAGGGTGCCAGCAAACTTGTTAGGGCAAGTTTGGTGCTCCGGGTAAACGCAGGGATCCCAGCCTTTTCCCTGGGCGAATAAAACGCGGGCCTAAATTGACCTAGGACCGCCCATCCAGCTATTTCGCTGTCCACGAGCAAGGGAAAATCGACCCTTTCCACGTTCTTCCCTGGGAGATCGCTCCACTAGTCTGGAGATCGGGAGGAAAAAACTCACCTCGCTCGTGCGTGACATGGAGCAGCGACGCTAGTATTAGATACTCGACGGTAGCCTAATAAGATGATCCCTGTTAAAATTACCAATGATTGTGTCCCCCCTTAGTGTGCACCACCAAGAAAGTTCTTCGGTATGAGGCAGGCCGTGATGAGCGGGTGTCGGACATATCTATGTTCGCATACAGTGGATGTAAGCCATGTTGCACAGCAAATACACTAAGGTTGAGTTGGCGAGCCTAGCATGTTACAGAGACGTGGCCTCGGAACGCGGATGGTCGAAAGACAGAGCACGAGTTGCATGAATGATGTGACCGATGTTTAGCGTCCACCCTAGAACCCACATTGATGGCCATGATGATCGGGGGAGATGTGGGGAAAAGGGGTCGTGTTATCACTAGAACCCTTCAGGGGATAGGTGTTTCTGAGTTGAGTTATTATTAACTCATTTAGTTATAAACTTAGTATAAATTCCTTTTGCAATTATAAATGTAGAGATGGCTTGCCGTGAAGCTTACTTTGTCATTGAAGAATGGATAGTTGGTGAGAAACTTAGACTTGATGGATCCAACTTCCCTAGTTGGCTTGTGCGCCTAAATGATCTCCTTACTAGGAATCATCTGGTAGACTACATATGCCGCACGATGGATTTGACTGAGCCAGACCACTATGAGAACCCACAAGAGCTGGCAGACCGCTACTATCATCAAGAGATGTCCACCTACATTCAGATAATAATGTGTTACGGGATGATGGATGAACTCCATCCGCTCATGGGTGATCTTGATCCATATTCGATGGTGGATCAGCTGAGAGCAGAGTTCATAAGCCATGTGCGCATGTGGAAGCACGAACTACTTGGAGAATTCCTTTCCATACAGATGGAAGATCACACATGTCTAAAGAGTCACTTGGAGCACATGCTTGATGCACACATGAGACTGGTTCACTTCGTGGACTATTGGATGGATGATCCATTTGCGATAGGCGTACTACTTTGATCATTGCCTCTCAGCTACGAAGGACATGTCCAGAGTAGCATCATGAGTGGTGATACGGAAACATTGAATTTCCAAGAGTTCATATTACGTTTCAGGAACGTAAAGGTTAAACCAATCATCGGTGAGGTCATCGATGACAAAGGTATATATTTGATATATGTAGCATCCCAATTGTCTAACAATTGTAATGCTACTTGTTCTAGTAAGATATTGGCTACTTCCTATAGATAATTGTTGCATCATCATTATATCATGCTCATGTCATCATGCCACCTTGCATTTGAGCATCATATAAAACCCCTTTTCTTTTGGTTCTTCTCTCATATGCATTATAAATTGTATTTGCCTCTTGATATTGTATTTGGTTATTGATATATTGTTTAAGTGCCCAAGTTGAGTTGCGGGCATATCTTTTATTCACCTCCATTATCTTTTATTTTCACCACTTTATAATCCCACCATCCTACTAGTCCATGAGCTTGTTTGTCTTTATTTTGATTTTATCTAGCTCATGGGAAATAGGGTGGACCAAATCCTTTAAATTATTTTCCTTGGCTTTATTTCACTTCTTGGAAATGCATAAGAATAATGCCATGTTATTAATATTGTTTTCACAAAGTAATTCATGGCATTTATTATTTTTGCATGGGCCATGCAACCTTCCTCACCACCTTATATCTCATTGGTTTTCTTTTGTCTTATTGATTCTTCTCTTTGTGGATCATCACCATCTCTACCACTCTTTTACTCTCATCAACATCTATTATTTTAATTATCTACATTCATGTTTTATATGAGAGATTCTTCCCATACATCTTTCTTTCTCTATTTCTCGTTATTCCTCCACCTCATCTCATGATAAATCTAATGCCTCAATATTTTTTCCTCTTGGTTGGATCTCATAAACAAACTCAAAATAAATCCAAAACCCTAAACAACACCTAACCTATCTTTTCCCTCTCTCTAATTCTTCTAACCCTATTCTACTCTAAACCCTAACATTAGCCTCTCTCTCTCTATCTCTCTCTCTCTCATGAGGGCCACCTGACCCCCTCTCTCTCCCTGGCCCACCCCAGCCACCTCAGCTAACCCTAACCCTCTATCTAACCTAAACAAACCCTAACCCGAGGCTACCATCTACCTAGCCCGAGCTACCCCCTCTCCTTTCTCTCTTCTCTCTACCGCGTGCTAGCCCTACCCTGCAGCCACCACGCCGTCCCTGGTCCACCTGCAGCCTCCCCTGCCGTGCCTACCTGCTCCCAGCCCGACCTGCATGTGCTCGAGGTAAAAGAGAGGAAAGAGCCGAGGCTGCTTTTACCCCAGCCGTGCCCACACGTCTCCTCCCTCTCCCTCTCGCATTACCCTCCTCCATACGCCTCCTGGCAGCTCCCAGATCCGCCCAAGCCTGCCCTCCTCTCCTCTTTTCTTCTCCACCGTCGCCCAGCTCTGCCGCCAGTCGCCGCCGTCTACTTCATCGTCTCCGCGTTCCAGTCAGCGAGCACGACGTGGAGGTGGCCTGGAAGACCGAGAACCGTCCCCTGCCTCGACTCGTACACGCCGACGCGAAGGAGGAGCCCCCCAGTATCGCCAGATCCTCGCCGCTCCCCGAAACCCTAGATCGCCGGAGCGCCAGCATCGTCCACGATCCGCTGCACCCCTTCCCGTTCAGACACCGGCAGCCTCCCGCGGTAAGCTCCTCCACCTCCTAGACAACCTCCTCTCTGCCGTACAGCTCTAGCGCCGCCGCTCTTTCCGTCGAACGGTCTCAGTGCGTCGCCGCTCGCCGTTGTCCGCACGCTCTCCGCCCCGCGTCACACCCTAACTAGGTCGCGCCGACCTTCCTGTCAACTCCCCTTGCCCCACCGCACTGGCTAGCCCCCTCAGCGTGGGCGCCCGCGACCCGGGTTCGAGCCCCCGCTCCGCGCCGCGTGCAAACCTGCCGCCAGACGGTGGAGACGAAGAACAGTACCGGGCCGTGGTCATATTACATTAAGCCCCCTCTTTTTATTTTCGCCTGAACCCGCGGTACCTCGTGGCCCACTAGTCAGGCGCCCTGGCAATCTTGCCGAAAACCCCCCAGGTTCCTCGGGCCGTAACCCGTGGTCCAGCTTGCACCCCACCTGTCAGTCTCTGCCACCCCCACCGCTGTCACGTGGGCCGTGGCCAGTTGGCCCCACCCCGCAGTCGCACGGGCTAGACAGAGCCGCGGTAGAAAAAGGATTTTCTGCGCGCGTGGCCCCAGTCCGTTTGGTCCCACCCGTCAGTGGCTATGGCTGGGCCAGGCCGAGTAAGAAAAGTATTTCCTAGGCCTGTTTTAATTAAACCTTTTCAAAAATTGTTTTTAAATTCAAATTCAATTCAGATTTAAATAACTTTTCAAATATAAATCCAAATAATACAAATAATATATGTTTTGGAATCAGAAAAATGTGAGGAATTCAAATATGACATTCAAAATAATGTTTGCCCACTTTAAAATTTCGAGATTATTAAAATTACAATAAAATGCCCTTTTCCTTAATTAATTAATAACTTTAATTCTATAACTCCAAATTTGGCAAATAATATGTCTAAATCGATCAGCGTGACGAGCCCGTTCTATCTATGCACTCCTTGTTCTGAATTGAAGCATGCATCATGTTGTTATTAAAAATCTGAACTGTTTATGACAATAAAACTTGGTTTAATAAATAATAAAATGCTTTATTTCTTGTATCCACACCTCACCTTTGCCATGCTACTTAATGCCATGCAAATTGTGCATCATTCATCATGGCATGCTTGTTTGCTTGTCGCATTTCAATTCATATGCTTGTGCACTTTATTTATGTTGGCCCTTGTTTGTTTGGTTCTTCTTCGAATAGACGCCCAGCAGGAGAATTACCAGGAATCACAGGAGTACTACCCAGATCCATCTCTCACTTCAACTGAGCTGCCAGGCAAGCACTACCACATGCTTGCATACATACAGTACCTATTGCCTCTATCTTTTTCTTGCATCATTGAGTCGCGATTGCATTAAATTGAATCCCAAGTACTGCATAGCCTTTACTTTTAAACCCCACCGAAGCTTGTTTCTTCATCCCATGAGCCATTACTACAGGAGTTGTTTGAGCCATGCGAGTCGTAGAAAAGCATGTGTAGGGTATGTGAGTGTCTGAAGAATAACGAGGTACCTAAACAACTTAACCTGAGTAGTAATGGGATAACTAATGAAAGAGGCACCGGTGAGCAATATCTGCTATTTGGTTTTTCATGCTCACTTGTGTCCCGTAGGACCCTGAGTACTTGATTCCTGTTCCTTGTTTATTCGCACTATCCACATCCGGGAGGCCTTATGGACTCCCCCGAGCCAGAGCTTGATTCATTCCTATTTCTTGGGGCCACAAAGTAGTTTGGGGCTTTATTACTATCCTGTACTTATGCCATGTTACTGCTTTATTAAGATTGTGCGTGGAGCACCTGTACTGTTTTGGATCGTGGAATGTTTTCGTGGTATCGACAAGCCCAGTCACACTTTCGGGTTCCCAGTCGTTTATAGCCATTGACACAAACCTTGGGTCCGTCTCGGAGCCGTCCAACTTCATTGCGGGTAGCTTAATGGGGTGGCCCCTGAAATATTTCTGAATCCTTTGATTGCTTTGTCGTGAATGCCTCGTTGGGTTTTGATTTGGTTTTTCCGAGGTTGATCGAGTGTGTGTTGCTATTCGTGCACCCCTGCAGGGTAAATCTTTCTGAAAGCCGTGTCCGCGATTATGGACGACTTGGAGCACAGTTTCTCGATCATAGACAAGTATAACTAAAGTACCACTTTTAATTTGACTAAGTACTTGACTAGTAAATAGTGCAATACTCATGGAATGGTTAATAAAACTGTCAACGGATGATGGGGGTTGTTCGTCCGCTTCATCGTTGGTAACCGAGGAGGAGGATGGATCTGTTAATTATACTGTTATAACCGTTATTCTTAATTCACGGACATCCGTCGTGGATAGTTAGCGAGTATCTGTAGAATTGTTAGGTATTATCTTTTGCTGCAATTGCGTCACCCCAGGTTGTGTCCCCTTTAGTGGCATAAAGACTTGCTGAGTACCCCTAGGGTCTCACACGATAAATTGTTTCATTCAGATGAAAAGGTGTACCCGCAAGATGGATACTGGGTGGAAGAGACAGATGATGTTGGCAACGATCATTCGGTGTAGAGATTCCGGGAACAGGGATCCGTGAGATCTGTGGGCGAGATGTGTTTATTTATGGGGCATCTTATGCCGATTTGCTTCTTATCCGTACTCGGATCTTGTTTTCCGCTTCCGCCTGATACTCTGATGTGTGATGTATGAGGAGCTATCCTAAATTACTATACCTATCTAGGACATTTGAATCTTGCCGTATGGCATTGCAATATTTCTATTTCTTTTAGATGGAATGGCTCTGAGGACTGTTGTATGTGGCTTGCATACATACTCATTTGTGTATGTAGTTGATCCCTTCGCCTGCCGATTACGCCGCTCGTTCTTGTCCCGATGTCTGAAAGTGGTTAGGACGGCCGAATGGTCTACCGTGAGTGGCCCCGGGCCCCACCGTACTATTTTAACCACTTTCGTTCATCCAGGCATTAACTAGGAGCGTAATTCACCGAGGTAGTTACAATTGGTATCAGAGCCATCCCGCCCTTCAGGGTCTCAGCCAAATGGTCGTTGTCAGTCTAGAAAATATTTTGGTAGTTATGTATACTAGGGAAAAACAAAGCGTGAGAGTAGGATTGCTTCCATTTTTCTTCTTACCCACCCACCCACCCTTTTCTGGTAAGGAAGTGTAACGTTTTCAATCCTCTTCTAAAATTCAAATTAGGATTCACGTGTTCTGGGTTCCGTAGTACCATAGGTTGTGTGTGTGTGTGAATTCTTTGTCTATCTGTTGCATCCAAATGTTAACATTATCTGCCTTTTGGTTATCAACTGTTGGTACATTCCATACTGACAGGCCTTTGTAAACTGACGCGATCTATTCTGATTCGTTGTATACCGATGCGATCTATCTTACTCTTTGTTATCCGGCGTTATCTTGTTGGGGTGTTCTTTTTCGTAGTTACCAATCTTTAGGTTCATCTTAAGAAGAAGGTGTTGGGATATGTGTTTTACTGATTCATGTGTGGAGTAATGATTTGAGTGCAGGATGGAGCCGCGACCATAACACTACTTCTATCATTTGCTTTTGTATATTGAACTAGTAGAGTTACTAATCTTGATTCGTTAAGTGGTTTTGCGCATATAGTGGTATTTTAATGCCGAAATTTGCGGAAAAAATTTCTTTGTTAGTTGTGTACCACACTCCTTGTTCAGTCGTGTGCGTTATGCTTAGTACCTTCTAGTTGCCTTGAACTTTGTTGATATTTTAATATCATCTCAGTGAATTGCATTCTTTAATCTTGATTAATTCCATTTTGGTACTATTTTGGATTATTATCATTCTCCATTATAGTACTGACTTGTGTTTTATATCAATCACAGGATGGCACCACCACACCGTTCTGAGGAGGACATACCACCTGAACTTGGGGCTGCTTTGGGCACTATGCAGCAGAACCAGCAGCGCTTCGAGGAAACCGTGAGGAGGAATGAGTTTGCTCCGCTACCTCCACCTCCCAAGCGAGGAGACATCAAGAGTTTTCTCAAGTTCAACCCACGCCAATTTGAGGTGTCTGATCAGCCACTTGATGCGGATGATTGGCTTCGTGAAGTGTCAAGGTTGTTGATGACTGCGGATGTTCCTGAGCAAGAATGGGTCAAGTGTGCTACTCACCTTCTCAAGGGAGATGTAGCTCTCTGGTGGGAAAATTACCTCAAGGCAGATCTTTCTGGTTTTTAGCCTACTTGGGAGCGGTTCACTGCTGCTTTCAAAGAGCAGTATCTGTCAGAAATTGTCATGGAAAGGATGAAGGAAGTGTTTCTCAACCTCAAGCAGGGCACTGACAATGTCAACACCTACATCAGAAACTTCATGAACCTGTCTCGTTATGGTGGCGATGAGATCTCTGATGACAAGAAGAAGCAAAAGAGGTTTCGGCAAGGCCTCAATGCTTCCATCAAATATGCAATCACTCATGCAAGGCCGGCATCTTTTCTGGAACTTCAACACATAGCTCTGCAGGAAGAAGCAAGTAGGCAAGTGTTTGAGGAGTCAAAGAAACACAGCCGTGATACAGCAAACTCTTCTACTATGTCAGCTCCTTCTAAGCGTCGTGTCTGGGTCCCTAACACCCCACCGTCGCTCCCTGCTCCACCAAGACCTTCAAGCTATGCACCAAGGCCACCAAACTCCTTCACTGCGGCTCCCAGGGGCTACAACCACAACTACCCTAGAGCGCCTGGCGGAGTCCCTGGCTATGTTGCTCCACGTCCACCTGGTGCTTGCTATACTTGTGGAAACACTGGGCATCAGCACTGGAATTGTCCAATGAATAACAAAGCTCTTCCACCACCACCTCCAAGACCTGCGGCAAGTGCTCCTATGATTCGTGCACCTCCACCTCGGGCTCTCAACATCAACACCAAGCCTGGGTCTACGGTTGCTCGTGCCAACTGTGTCAACGTCGCTCAAGCTGAGCATGCACCTGGAGTTGTCATGGGTATGCTTCCTGTTAACTCAGTTCCTACACGAGTTTTGTTTGATTCGGGTGCTTCACATTCTTTCGTTTCTCACAAATTTGCAAATGAGCATGAGCTTGTTATAGACCAGCTGGATAAAAAGTTAACGGTTCTTTCTCCCGGGGCAAGATTGTTATCTACTAAGATCAGCCATGGCAATCAAATTGAGATTGTTGGTTCTTCATTTCCGGCTTCCTTAATTGTTCTGGGCAATTCTGATATTGATGTTATCTTGGGCATGGATTGGTTAAGAGCAAATGCAGCTATGATTGATTGTGCTGAACGTTCGGTTTCTCTGAAAATTCCTGAAGGCCATATAGTCTATTCCCCAAGTCTGACTCCTGCAATCCAGCTTTATTCTTTGGCGGCTCTGAATGATGATGCTATGGAAGGTATTCAGAGTGTTCCTGTAGTCTGTGAATTTCTAGATGTCTTTCCTGAAGAGTTGCCAGGTATGCCTCCGGATCGTGAGGTTGAGTTTGTCATTGAACTTGAACCTGGCACCGCTCCTATCTCCAAGCGGCCTTATAAAATGGGTCCTGCTGAGTTGGCTGAACTCAAACGTCAGTTGGATGAACAAGAGAAGTTGGGTTTCATTCAGCACAGTACTTCTTCTTGGGGTAGCCCAACCATCTTTGTGAAGAAGCGAGACAAGACTGATAGACTTTGTGTTGACTATCGGGCACTCAATGCTAAAACCATCAAGAATAAATATCCCCTTCCGCGGATTAATGATCTCTTCGATCAGCTAGCTGGAGCTGTGGTATTCTCTAAGCTTGATTTGAGAAGTGGTTATCATCAAATCAAGATCCGCAAGGAAGATGTTCCTAAAACAGCTTTCACCACCCGCTATGGCCTCTATGAGTACACGGTCATGTCTTTCGGTCTCACCAATGCACCTGCCACCTTCTCGAGGCTTATGAACTCGGTTTTCATGGAATATCTTGATAAGTTCATTGTGGTCTATCTGGATGACATTCTAGTCTATTCTAAGTCTAAGGAAGAACATGAAGAACACCTTCGGTGTGTCCTAAACAAACTTCGTGAGAACCGCCTGTATGCAAAGTTCTCCAAGTGTGAGTTTTGGCTGCCTCATGTCACATACCTTGGTCACATCATCTCTGCCAAGGGCATTGCCGTCAACCCAGAAACTATTAAGACAATTATGGACTGGCTTCCACCCATAAATGTCAAAGAAGTCCGAAGTTTCCTTGGTTTGGCCAGTTACTGCCGTCGCTTCATTCAAAATTTCTCAAAGATTGCGAAGCCTCTTACCGATCTCCTCAAGAAAGGCAAGAAATATCTTTGGACTCCTACATGTCAAACAAGCTTTGAAACACTCAAAGAGAAGCTCACTTCCACACCAGTCTTGGTTCCTCCAGATACATCAAAGCCTTTCCAGATATTCTGTGATGCTTCATTGCAAGTATTGGGTGCGGTCCTTATGCAAGAAAAACAAGTTGTTGCTTATGCCTCTCGATAGTTGAAGACGCATGAGATCAACTATCCTACACATGACCTCAAACTCGCAGCAGTTGTCTTTTCTTTGAAAGTATGGAGGCATTACTTGCTAGGCAACCGTTGTGAGATCTTTTCTGATCACAAGAGTCTGAAGTATATCTTCACACAGCCTGATCTCAACCTTCATCAGAGGAGGTGGATTGAAACAATCAATGATTTCGATTTGACCATCAACTACACCCTGGGCAAAGCCAATGTCATGGCAGATGCTCTCAGCCGAAAAGCTTATGTCAACAACCTCATGGTGGAAGAACAACAGCCTCTCTTGTGCGAGGAGTTCCGCAAGCTAAACCTTGAAATTGTGGATCAAGGGTATCTTCTGAACCTTCTAGCAACACCTCTTTTGGAAGGAAAAGTTCGTTCCATTCAACTTGGTGATCCTTACACTAAAAAGATCATCTCCAACATTCAGCTTCCGAAGTATGAGTCTTTCCACGTAGATGACCAAGGCACTCTTTTCTTTGAACACCGGATGTTTGTTCCGAACTACCCGGGTTTAAGAGAGCAATTTCTCAAGGAGGAGCATGATTCTGTTCTTTCTATCCACCCTGGCAGCACTAAGATGTACATGGACTTGAAAACACAATATTGGTGGCCTGGTTTGAAACGATATTGTGCCAAGTATGTCTCGGAGTGTGATGTCTGTCGCAGAGTTAAAGCTGTCCATCAGAAACCTTCCGGTCTTCTACAGCCATTGAAGCCTCCGGAATGGAAATGGGAGAAAGTAGAGATGGACTTCATCACTGGTTTTCCAAGGTCGCAGAAGGGCAACAATGCAATCTTTGTTGTCATTGACAGGCTTTCTAAAGTAGCTCACTTCTTTCCAGTCAAGGAAACAATTTCTGCAATTCAGTTGGCTGAGCTCTATATCAACAGAATTGTCTCTCTGTATGGAGTCCCTCTTGAGATCAGTTCAGACCGTGGAAGCATCTTCACTTCCAAGTTCTGGGGAAGTTTCCAAAATGCTTTGGGAACCAAATTAAACTTCAGCACATCTTACCACCCTCAGTCGCAAGGACAAGTTGAAAGGATCAATCAGATTCTAGAAGATATGCTCCGTGCTTGCGTTATCTCTTTCGGCATGAAGTGGGAAGAATGTCTTCCTTATGCTGAATTCTCTTACAACAACAGCTTCTAGAAAAGTCTAAAGATGGCACCATTTGAGGCTCTCTATGGTCGCAAGTGCAGAACTCCGATTGGTTGGTCGGGCGCAGGTGAAAGAATATTGTTTGGCCCCGACATTGTAACTCAAGCGGAGGAGAAAGTTCACATCATTCTTGAAAATCCAAAGATTGCTCAAAGTCGCCAGAAGAGCAATTATGACAGAAAGCACACGTACATGGAGTATGTCCCTGGTGATCTAGTTTACCTTCGTGTCACTCCCATGAGAGGCACGCACCGCTTTGGTATCAAAGGAAAGCTGGCTCCTAGATACATCGGTCCTTTCAAAATTCGTGGAAGAAGAGGAGAAGTTGCTTATGCTCTTGAGCTCCCTGAACAACTCAAAGTCCATGATGTTTTCCACATCTCTCAACTCAAGAAGTGCTTCAAGGATCCCGGCAGGACCGTGGACCATGAACTCATCAATCTCCAAGAAGATATGTCTTATCAAGAACACCCCACAAAAATTCTTGAAGTCGCAGAAAGAAGGACTCGCAACAAGTCCATCAAGTTCTGCAAGGTGCAGTGGTCGCACCATTCCGTTGATGAAGCTACCTGGGAACGTGAAGATGAGCTCCATGCCAAGTACCCTAACCTCTTTGAGTCTTCTTCTTCTTCCTAGAATCTCGGGGCGAGATTCCTGTTTAGTGGGGGAGAGTTGTAGCATCCCAATTGTCTAACAATTGTAATGCTACTTGTTCTAGTAAGATATTGGCTACTTCCTATAGATAATTGTTGCATCATCATTATATCATGCTCATGTCATCATGCCACCTTGCATTTGAGCATCATATAAAACCCCTTTTCTTTTGGTTCTTCTCTCATATGCATCATAAATTGTATTTGCCTCTTGATATTGTATTTGGTTATTGATATATTGTTTAAGTGCCCAAGTTGAGTTGGGGACATATCTTTTATTCACCTCCATTATCTTTTCTTTTCACCACTTTATAATCCCACCATCCTACTAGTCCATGGGCTTGTTTGTCTTTATTTTGATTTTATCTAGCTCATGGGAAATAGGGTGGACCAAATCCTTTAAATTCTTTTTCTTGGCTTTATTTCACTTCTTGGAAATGCATAAGAATAATGCCATGTTATTAATATTGTTTTCACAAAGTAATTCATGGCATTTATTATTTCTGCATGGGCCATGCAAGCTTCCTCACCACCTTATATCTCACTGGTTTTCTTTTGTCTTATTGATTCTTCTCTTTGTGGATCATCACCATCTCTACCACTCCTTTACTCTCATCAACATCTATTATTTTAATTATCTACATTCATGTTTTATATGAGAGATTCTTCCCATACATCTTTCTTTCTCTATTTATTGTTATTCCTCCACCTCATCTCATGATAAATCTAATGCCTCAATATTTTTTCCTCTTGGTTGGATCTCATAAACAAACTCAAAATAAATCCAAAACCCTAAACAACACCTAACCTATATTTTCCCTCTCTCTAATTCTTCTAACCTATTCTACTCTAAACCCTAACATTAGCCTCTCTCTCTATCTCTCTCTCTCTCATGAGGGCCACCTGACCCCCTCTCTATCCCTGGCCCACCCCAGCCACCTCAGCTAACCCTAACCCTCTATCTAACCTAAACAAACCCTAACCCGAGGCTACCATCTACTTAGCCCGAGCTACCCCCTCTCCTTTCTCTCTTCTCTCTACCGCGTGCTAGCCCTACCCTGCAGCCACCATGCCGTCCCTGGTCCACCTGCAGCCTCCCCTGCCGTGCCTACCTGCTCCCAGCACGACCTGCACGTGCTCGAGGTGAAAGAGAGGAAAGAGCCGAGGCTGCTTTTCCCCCAGCCGTGCCCACATGTCTCCTCCCTCTCCCTCTCGCATTACCCTCCTCCATACGCCTCCTGGCAGCTCCCAGATCCGCCCAAGCCTGCCCTCCTCTCCTCTTTTCTTCTCCACCGTCGGCCAGCTCTGCCGCCAGTCGCCGCCGTCTACTTCGCCGTCTCCGTGTTCCAGTCAGCGAGCACGACGTGGAGGTGGCCTGGAAGACCGAGAACCGTCCCCTGCCTCGACTCTTACACGCCGACGCGAAGGAGGAGCCCCCCAGTACCGCCAGATCCTCGTCGCTCCCCGAAACCCTAGATCGCCGGAGCGCCAGCATCGTCCATGATCCGCTGCACCCCTTCCCATTCAGACACCGGCAGCCTCCCCGCGGTAAGCTCCTCCACCTCCTAGACAATCTCCTCTCCGCCGTACAGCTCTAGCGCCGCCGCTCTTTTCGTCGAACGGTCTCAGTGCGTCACCGCTCGCCGTTGTCCGCACGCTCTCCGCCCCGCGTCACACCCTAACTAGGCCGCGCCGACCTTCCTGTCAACTCCCCTTGCCCCGCTGCACTGGCTAGCCCCCTCAGCGCGGGCGCCCGCGACCCGGGTTCGAGCCCCCGCTCCGCGCCGCGCGCAAACCTGCCGCCAGATGGTCGAGACGAAGAACAGTACCGGGCCGTGGTCATATTACATTAAGCCCCCTCTTTTTATTTTCGCCTCAACCCGCGGTACCTCGTGGCCCACTAGTCAGCCGCCCTGGCAATCTTGCTGAAAACCCCCTAGGTTTCTCGGGCCGTAACCCGCGGTCCAGCTTGCACCCCACCTGTCAGTCTCTGCCACCCCCACCGCTGTCACGTGGGCCGTGGCCAGTTGGCCCCACCCCGCAGTCGCACGGGCTAGACAGAGCCGCGGCAGAAAACGGATTTTCTGCGCGCGTGGCCCTAGTCCGTTTGGTCCCACCCGTCAGTGGCTATGGCTGGGCCGGGCCGAGTAAGAAAAGTATTTCCTGGGCCTGTTTTAATTAAACCTTTTCAAAAATTGTTTTTAAATTCAAATTCAATTCAGATTTAAATAACTTTTCAAATATAAATCCAAATAATACAAATAATATATGTTTTGGAATCAGAAAAATGTGAGGAATTCAAATATGCCATTCAAAATAATGTTTGCCCACTTTAAAATTTCGAGATTATTAAAATTACAATAAAATGCCCTTTTCCTTAATTAATTAATAACTTTAATTCTATAACTCCAAATTTGGCAAATAATATGTCTAAATCGATCAACGCGACGAGCCCGTTCCATATATGCAGTCCTTGTTCTGAATTGAAGCATGCATCATGTTGTTATTAAAAATATGAACTGTTTATGACAATAAAAGTTGGTTTAATAAATAATAAAATGTTTTATTTCTTGTATCCACACCTCACCTTTGCCATGCTACTTAATGCCATGCAAATTGTGCATCATTCATCATGGCATGCTTGTTTGCTTGTCGCATTTTAATTCATATGCTTGTGCACTTTATTTATGTTGGCCCTTGTTTGTTTGGTTCTTCTTCGAATAGACGCCCAGCACGAGAATTACCAGGAATCATAGGAGTACTACCCAGATCCATCTCTCGCTTCAACTGAGCTGCCAGGCAAGCACTACCACATGCTTGCATACATACAGTACCTATTGCCTCTATCTTATTCTTGCATCATTGAGTCGCGATTGCATTAAATTGAATCCCAAGTACTGCATAGCCTTTACTTTTAAACCCCACCAAAGCTTGTTCCTCCATCCCATGAGCCATTACTACAGGAGTTGTTTGAGCCATGCGAGTCGTAGAAAAGCATGTGTAGGGTATGTGAGTGTCTAAAGAATAACGAGGTACCTAAACAACTTAACCTGAGTAGTAATGGGATAACTAATGAAAGAGGCACCGGTGAGCAATATCTGCTATTTGGTTTTTCATGCTCACTTGTGTCCCGTAGGACCCCGAGTACTTGATTCCTGTTCCTTGTTTATTCGCACTATCCACATCCGGGAGGCCTTATGGACCCCCTGAGCCAGAGCTTGATTCAATCTTATTTCTTGGGGCCACAAAGTAGTTTGGGGCTTAGTTCCTATCCTGTACTTATGCCATGTTACTGCTTTATTAAGATTGTGCGTGGAGCACCTGTACTGTTTTGGATCGTGGAATATTTTCGCAGTATCGACAAGCCCAGTCACACTTTCGGGTTCCCAGTCATTTACAGCCACTGACACAAACCTTGGGTCCGTCTCGGAGCCGGCCAACTTCGTTGCGGGTAGCTTAATGGGGTGGCCCCCTGAAATATTTCTGAATCCTGTGATTGCTTTGTCGTGAATGCCTCGTTGGGTTTTGATTTGGTTTTTCCGAGGTTGATCGAGTGTGTGTTGCTATTCGTGCACCCCTGCAGGGTAAATCTTTCTGAAAGCCGTGTCCGCGGTTATGGACGACTTGGAGCACAGTTTCTCGATCATAGACAAGTATAACTAAAGTACCGCTTTTAATTTGACTAAGTACTTGACTAGTAAATAGTGCAATACTCATGGAATGGTTAATAAAACTGCCAACGGATGATGGGGGTTGTTCGTCCGCTTCCTCGTTGGTAAGCGAGGAGGAGGATGGATCTATTAATTATATTGTTATAACCGTTATTCTTAATTCACGGACATCCACTATCATTGGTTGGGCGGATGGTTAGCGAGTATCTGTAGAATTGTTTGGTATTATCTTTTGCTGCAATTGCGTCACCCCGGGTTGTGTCCCCTTTAGTGGCATAAAGACTTGCTGAGTACCCCTAGGGTCTCACACGATAAATTGTTTGATTCAGATGAACAGGTGTACCCGCAAGATGGATACTGGGTGGAAGAGACAGATGATGTTGGCAACGATCATTCGGTGTAGAGATTCCGGGAACGGGGATCCGTGAGATCTGTGGGCGAGATGTGTTTATTTATGGGGCATCTTATGCCGATTTGCTTCTTATCCGTACTCGGATCTTGTTTTCCGCTTCCGCCTGACACTCTGATGTGTGATGTATGAGGAGCTATCCTAAATTACTATACCTATCTAGGACATTTGAATCTTGCCGTATGGCGTTGCAATATTTCTATTTCTTTTAGATGGAATGGCTCTGAGGACTGTTGTATGTGGCTTGCATACATACTCATTTGTGTATGTAGTTGATCCCTTCGCCTGCCGATTACACTGCTCGTTCTTGTCCCGATGTCTGAAAGTGGTTAGGACGGAGTGGCCCCGGGCCCCACCGTACTATTTTAACCACTTTCGTTCATCCAGGCATTAACTAAGAGCGTAATTCACCGAGGTAGTTACAATATATAATTTTATAAATGTTATAATCTTGCAAACACATTTGCAGTGTTAAGTATATTTGATACTTGTTCTGTTTTACTGAAAACAGGTCCTTCTGTATAGAGGTGCTTGCTGAAGAGGAGGTGACTTTGTGTGTTTATGGCGAGCATGATGATGATGGCCAACGACACCCTCCCTCAACATTTATCACTTAGTTTATGTTTTAGGATGATTATTGTAATCATAGATTGTGAACTTCTTTAGTGTGTCTCACACTTTGTGAGACGGTTATTCATATGAGCTTGTAACAAACAGTTGGTCCACTTTTATGAATGATCTCTATTCGTGTTCATATCTTGTTCGATTATGTGTGAGTTATCCTCATTTTGAAACTAATTGATAATACATGAACATTTGTAAGATATTGAAATGCCTTAAAATACTCAACTTAATGATATTACTGAATGAAACCAATGTTTAAATTCAAACTTATGTGATAATATGTGAAAGTCATTTGATTACTTGTCACATATGAATCATGCCTAAGTTCGGCAAAATAACTTGAACATCGTGTATTGCTTGAATACAAAGTGTTTGATGAATTGTTGAAAGTAAACACATACTCGATGTATTGTGTTTTAACAAAAATGGTGATTATCATTATATGATTGTTTAAATGTATAAAGAAGTTTACCAAAGGAAACATGAGTATGAAATTATTTGATATGATCAAAGTGTTTCATCCAACAAAGGGTATTAAAGATAAATGAGAATCTAATTACTATGATTTGATCAATAGTAATGAAATTCGACTTTATAAGAATGGCATAAAAGAAATTGTGAAATGCAATGCGTTTGAAATGTCAAAATGCAAAACATCACGAATGTGATATTTGATATCAAAGTGGGTGAATAAATGGCACCAAATAAATCGTTGTAGTGTAGATGTAGAGACCATTAGTTAGAAATAGTTAGCACTCAGTTAGTGAACCATGTGAATTCATGAAAGCGACTCCATATCAGGTATGGATCGTCGTAAAAGTTTTGGGGTTATTCGATATAAAAAAAACAATAGCGAATAAGTCCTTGTAGAGTATTCATTCAAAACTTTGAATACGAAATCCATAGCTAAAACCAAAATAGAAGAAAAACTTGTATTGCTTGGATTTTGGTGCATTCTCGAGAAAGTTCACATTTAGTGATATTTCTCGATTATGGAGCAAATGGAAGATAGTGTAAAACATGATGAGGATTCAAAACCCTGCATCATAGTGTTGAGAAGCGCAACGGAAAGCGTTCCTGAACGATTCTCTTCACAAAGGAAAGAATCAATGATAATGATCATTGTGTTTTCCCCACTGGTGTTTTCACTACATAAACTAGGATTCAAAATGCATCCCATATCTTGTACGGAGACATTTGTGAATCATTTGTCATGATTACCGGAATATGAAATACCTACGAACTACTAAGGAAATAATGGTAAACTAAGAATTATGAGAAATCCTAGAAGCAAAATTCCCTTGATATTAGAAAGCAATTTGTTGTTGAATCTTACAAGTAAAGGGGTTACTTGAAAATTCCCAAATGACTGCAAAGCCATAGTAGAAAAGGGGTGAATTACAAAAGCACAATTTGTCAAGTATTGGACGAATTCAAATGAATTTGATTCAAGTGTGTTGAATGTCTGGTGGATTTAAAACTAGTAAAAGTACTAGTATCTCATAGTAAATCTCCAAGTTTGATATTTGATCAAAGGATTTTGAACTCGTTCAAAATAGTGAGTGGATATGCAGTTTGCATGAAATTGAGTGGGAGCTATAAAAGTCTTCCTAAAATAATATGTGGATGACATATTTTTGAGCGGGAGCAATATAAGTCTCAAATTCAAATATGTAGGAACATAGTTTGAGTAAGAGTGGTGACTCATACCCAAATATGTGGGAACATATTTTGAGTGGGAGCTTATAGGAGTGATTCTTAAGTGTGTATTTGACACATTAAGAATAAAAGCGCAAGTACCAATAGATAGTGATTTATAAGGGGTAGAAGTTGATAATAAGTGTATTATGATATTATGTAGTATTCCTTAAAGGATTCTGAAAAAAGAGTTTCAGAATAGAAGTTAATTAAGGAACTATGTCAACACCCGGATTTTTAATCCCAGATGCCCGTTATGCCATACCTCGCAATCCCAGGATTACCATTTTTGCGAGACATAATGGATTGGATATCACAGTACATCATCCATTACAAACCATACATAAGGTCTTACACAAATAAGGATCTCATGATCCAGTCTTACTACAACAAGCAGCGGAAATAAATATAAAGCGTAGCGGTGGGGTCCATCTTCAGGGGCACAGGCAATGCTAACGAAGGCAGATAATCCTAGTTATCATAGCCCTCCTGCTGGCCATCATCTTGATAGTCTCCTTCATAGTCTGGCCATGAGAATAGCCAGGGACAAAAGCCATGAGTACTCTTTAAGTACTCGCAAACTACCACTAATAAGTAGTATAGTTCTAAGTTAAAGTGCTAAATCTAAGATTAACTATAAAGTTAAGTTTGAAACCTAAGCTGCATTTAGAAGCAAAGAAAGATAAAATGAAATTCTAGAATCACTTAAGTTGGGAAGTTCTTGTCATAAACACAACCCTATTGTGGTCAAGTCAAGATTCATCATTCATTTCAAGTTATTTGGAAAACATCTGACAACGAAACAGTATGGCCATTCCAACTGTCCATAACCGCGGATGCGACTATTCGAATAGTTTGACACTCTACAGAGGTGGTACACTTTCACCACAAGATTCGATACATCTATCAGGAATAACCCTGAATCATCATACTAAGTATACAGATAATCAAACATAACCTTCCCTTTACACACCCTAGTATAAGCACCTCTCCTATGACCATGGCCTCCCAACCATGACCATCAGTCATCTTGGGCACTACATAGGTGGACATCATGAGAGGTAGCCTCAGCTCAAACCTCTCCCACGAGGGAACTAATACTAATGCATATAAATTTCCAGCTAAGCCTTACCCAATTCAGGTAGTGTGGTTGTACGGTAAATTTGGAATGGTATCGCATCCGAATCCAACCATCAGTTTTATAAAAGGGTTAAGGCTCATGCCTCAACATTTTCATCATCATCAACCAATTGTGTTTATCAACACATGTCAAAACATCTCAATAGAATGACTCAACATTCCAAGGTTTTCATAAATCATTTTCACCAAGTGTTCCCATCTAAAGTGACTCAAGTTTTGATCTACTCTAAACTACTAGGTTAAGAGGGTTCACTAAGGTGGAAAAGATGGGTTCAATCTCATGCCATAGAATGACATCTAAAGCTTAGCTAAATAGGTAAATTTTTATACTTCTTATGCTACCTTCAAAACAATTAAAGAACTTTATGTAGACTAAGGGAGGTAAAACTTGTAAATGAGACTTGGGGTACTAATAGTCAAAGGGGTGTGATCAAAGCATGCCTTAAGCATCTTGGACCAAGTTAACTAGCTTAATTCTAGTTGCTACACTAGCTTGCTAATCACTAAACTTGCAGGTGTTAACTTGCATTGTTAATGGTGGCTTGCCTTGGTTGTTGCAGTGGTTGAAGTTTTCTTCTTCTTCTTGGTAGAACTCCTCCTCCTCGAAAGCTTGGTTGGTACTATCGTCTATAAATGCATACGGAGTACACAATCACCAAAAAATACTTAACTAGGCTAAATAGCATTCTAAGGCACACATTTGATGATCTATTATCATCACAAGCATCACAAGTTTAATTCAATAGTTTCACTCGTTTAATTTAGAAAAGTAATTTATACTCATTGAAAACAAAATTAACTAATATTTAATATTCACCACTTAAAATTGGGATCATGTTTACACATGTCATCACCACATATTCTATCATGTGGGAATGAGATTTAAAGGTTGGATCATAATTACTTTGGTTTAAGTTCATTATTTCATGATTTAAAGTGACTAGAAATGCCTATATAACATTATTTTGGTATTAGTCCAAAGTCACTACATGTAAACTTTGATATTATTACATATTTAGATAGATATGATGAAATGTGACTTTTGAGAGTTGGAATCAAGCGAAACCTATCTTTCTTGATTTTATAAAAATGTTGCAAGTTACAAAAGCTTATGTTTTGTTATTTTTACTAGGAGAGATCTACAACTCTAATTGAATTAAACCCGACGAGCTTGGATAAATTATTTCAATACCTTTCAGGCAAAATTGGTTTCATACAATTTGGATTTATAAATCTCTCTGAAATGGTTTTTAAACTAGTGGACAGAAACTAGATTTAACTTAAAAGGAAAATCCAATTTTCAAACGGCTGGGCTAGCGCGGGAATAAACATGGGCCGGCCCAGTGGCGCTCCGCGGCGCGGGGCTCAGCTGACAGGGGGTCCCACTGGTCAGTGGCTTTTTAACACCCGAAACGGTACGCGCGATGTGGGCCGTAGGATTAGAAGTGGGTTCTACGGTCGAGGGTTGTCGTCGACGACGAACAGGTCGCCGACGAGAGTTTGCCTTAGCAGCTCGGTGGGGGTCTACCGGAGACGTACCTGGGCTCTAGCGACGACGACGAGGCGGGCAAACGATCTGGAAGACGATGGCGAGGCGAGGCGCGGTTGCGGCGGAGCTTGGGGTGCCCTAAATCGCAGGCACCCTTCTCCTCCTGTTGCGGCGGCTCCGGCTCCAATTCCGGTGAGGCAGAGCTCGATTGGCTCCGGCGAGAGAGGGGAAAGGATCAGTGAGAGGTGGGGAGTGAGGCGGGTGGAGAAAAGAGGCTGGGGAGGCCAGCTTATATAGGCCCGACGGTGAGACAGAACGGTGTAGGCAGGCGACTCCGGCGAGGGCGGCACAGGGGTCTAGCAGCGTGGCTCAAGGTAGGGGCGGTGGCCTGTCTCCTGGTGGTGCGTTGAGGCTTAAAGGCATGGCAAGGCGGGCTCTGTGCTGGTCAGGAGCGTCACGCGCTCTAGGCGGCAGAGGCGGCGGGTTCAACGGCGAGCGGTGGCTAGGGTGAGTTGGGCGGCCAGCGGGGGTGTCTGGGGTGTTCCCTAGGTCATGGCAGAGTGATAGGCGCGGGCTGCGGCCGAGGGGTGGTCTTTGCACGCGGGGATAGGGCGTGCTCTGTGGGTGGCATCGGCATGGTCGACCAGCTTCGGGCGTGGCGGTTCCTAGCCGTTCTGCCCTCTGTCTCTGGGCTGGGGCTGGTTGGACGGTGGAGGTGGACCACTGGCTAGCTTGTAGACATGGCGAGAGAGGTTGGCGGCTGCTGTGGCGTGGTGTCGCCGGTGGGGGTGCTCAAGGTGCTCGGCCTTAATGGCCATGACCTTTTGGTCGTGTGCACAGGGTTTGGCCGGGCTAGCAAAGGGTAGGGTTTACAGTGGGGGAACAAGGGGACAGAGTTAGGCCCAAATGGTGACCAAGATCACTGCTCAAAACAGTGTTTTGAGTTTGGCCAGATTTGTGCCCACAAGGTGTTTGATGGAATGGCCGAAAGAGAAAAACTTTTGAATTTTGGTTTCAAAATTTTTGGGTGTTCTCCACTAGTGCTAGGTAGTCTCTGGTTGCAAGGGTTTTGAAAGTGGAGCTCAAATAGATGGTTTTTGAAATAGGGGTGATCTATGCATATGCATTGGATTCAATTTTCACATGCCAATAAAAATAAGTAAAAGAAAGTTTTTAGCAGACCAAAAGGTGGGCCTTGGTACCTCATTATGTGTACTAGCAAGGGGTGCAAAGATCATGAATTTTTTCTGTTAAGAAATGAGTTCTAGGAACACTCAAAGTAGTGTAGTGGATTAAAATGGCCAAAATGACCATTCCTCCTTTTTAATTGTTTTTTATTTGATTTTCTTTAGGAAAAGTTTAGGAATGATGTAGATGATGTTTAAATCCCCTAAGAAACATTTTACAAGCAATGGATCACAGAACCATGGCAATTTTCAAATCAATTCCTATTTTAAATGCACATACACATGAATGCTTTTATTTTTAATTTGGAAAAGTTTTTGTTAACCCCAAATTTGATGATTTAGATCTTGATAAACTTGGATTGAAGTTTTGGGATGTTACAAACCTTCCCCCCTTAAACAAAATCTCGTCTCGAGATTTACAAAGAAAATTAGGAACTAAAGAGATCTGGGAACTCTGTCCTGATGTAATCTTCTCGCTCCCAAGTGGCTTCCTCCTCGGTATGGTTGCTCCACTGAATCTTGAGAAACTTGATACTCCTGGTCCTGGTGGTTCTGTAGGCTTCTTCTAAGATACGGATGGGCACTTCCCGATAGGTCAGGTCATTGTTGATCTCAACATCTCGGTGATCGATGTTCTTGAAAACTTCGGTCTTCTCGGGGACTTCCAAACATTTGCGAAGTAACGAGATATGGAACACATTATGGATGGCTGGCATCTCTTCAGACAGTTCCAGTTGATACGATACTTCTCCTCGACGGTTCAGAATCTTGAAGGGCCCGATATATCTGGGGGCTAACTTTCCTTTCAGACTAAAGCGTTGAGTCCCCTTCTATGGTGAAACCTTGAGATACACAAAATCTCCGACATTGAAAGTCAGGTCTCTCCTTCTCTTGTAAGCAAAACTCTTCTATCTGGATTGGGAGGTCTTGAGGTGCTCACGGACTTTGTGAACTTCCTCTTCTGCTTCTCAGAGAATGTCGGGTCCAAAGATCTGACTTTCTCCTACTTGCGACCAATTCAAAGGGGTACGACACTTTCTTCCATATAGGAATTCAAATGGTGCCATCTACAAACTAGCATGGTAACTATTGTTATATGAGAATTCTGAGAAAGGCAAGCAGTCTTCCCATTTTGATCCGTATTCCAACACACAAGCTCTAAGCATATCCTCTAGGATCTGGTTGACTCTCTCAGTCTGTCCATCAGTTTGCGGATGATACGTTGTGCTGAAGTTCAACTTGGTTCCTAATCCTTCCTGAACTTTCTGCCAAAATCTTGAGGTAAACCGGGTTCCTCGATCTAATACGATGGTCTTGGGGGCTCCATGCAGACTAACAATTCTAGCAATGTATAGCTCTGCTAACTTTGCACTCTGGTAAGTTGGCTTGACAGGTATAAAGTGGGCTACCTTGGACAGTCTATCAACTATGACCCAGATTGAGTCATTTCCCCTACTAGAAGTAGGTAAACCGGTGATAAAGTCCAATCCGACGAAATCCCATTTCCACTCCGGAATCTGCAATGGTTGCAACAGTCCTGCAGGTCTCTGATGCTCTGCTTTGACTCGTTGACAGATGTCACATTTGGCGATGTAGCTTCCGATTTCTCTCTTCATCTTGTGCCACCAAAATTGCTCTTTCAAATCCTGATACATCTTTGTTCCTCCGGGGTGGATAGAATAAAGAGTATCATGAGATTCCTTCATGATAACCTCCTTTAGCTCCGAGTCTGCTGGCACATAGATATGTCCTTTGTACCACAGTACACCTTCTTCATCTTCGGTGAATCCGGGTACCTTTCATGTACCAATACGATGTTTGATTCCGTCGATACTCTCATTCCCCTTCTGGGCTTCCTTGATTTGGCTAATCAAAGTGGGTTGAAGTTCAATGCTAGCTAAGAATCCTTTGCTAACTAATTCAGTCCTGAACTGCTCCAACTCCTCATACAAACTTGGTTGCTTCTCCTTGATCATGGTATTTAGCCTACACGGTAATCTGCTAAGAGCATCCGCTACCACATTGGCTTTGCCGGGGTGATAGTGAATGTCAAGGTCATAATCCTTGATTAACTCTATCCATCTCCTTTGCCTCATATTTAGCTCCTTCTGAGTGAAGATATATTTTAAGCTCTTGTGATCTGAGTAAATCTCACAGCGATTACCCATCAGATAATGACGCCATGTCTTCAATGCTAGAACCACCGCTGCTAGCTCAAGATAATGGGTCGGATAGTTCTGCTCATGCTGCTTCAGTTGTCGAGATAGATACGTGATAACTTTGCCTTCTTGCATCAATACACATCCTAGACCAATCTTGGATGCATCACAGTACACATCAAATGGCTTCTTGATGTCTAGCATAACCAATATTGGGGCTGATATCAATCTCTTCTTCAACTCTTGGAAACTGGCTTCACATTTGTCCGTCCATTCAAACTTCTTGTCCTTCTTCAACAATTGGGTCATTGGTCGGGCTATGCTCGAGAATCCTTCTACGAACTTGCGGTAGTATCCCGCTAATCCGAGAAATGCACGGACTTGGGTTTGAGTGGTTGGGGCTTCCCATTCTTCGACATCTTTGATCTTGGCGGGATCAACAGAGACTCCTCCGGCAGACACAATATGTCCTAGGAATCCTACTTCCTTCAGCCAAATCTCACACTTGCTGAACTTGGCATATAACTGATGCTCTCTCAGGGTTTCTAGGATAACTCTCAGATGTTGCTCATGCTCTTCTTCTGACTTGGAGTAGATAAGAATGTCGTCGATAAACACCACTACAAACTTATCTAGGAAATTCATAAAGATCTTATTCATGAGATTCATGAAATAAGCAGGGGAATTGGTTAATCCAAAAGACATAACCGTATACTCGTATAAACCATAGTGAGTAGTAAAGGCGGTCTTCGGAATATCCGTTGCACGAATCTTAAGTTGGTGATAACCAGTCCTAAGATCAATCTTTGAGAATACCTGGGCTCCAGTCAACTGATCAAATAGATCCTCTATCTTTGGCAAGGGGTACTTGTTCTTGATAGTGACGTCATTCAACTTTCTGTAATATGTGCACATACGGTTGCCTCCATCTTTCTTGTCAACGAATAACACTGGTGATCTCCATGGCGAAGCGTTGGTTGAATCAAGCCTTTCTCTAACATGGCATCCAACTGCTTCTTCAGTTCCACTAACTATGAGGGGTTCATGCTATAGGGTCTCTGGGCTATGGGTCTGGTTTCGGGGATTAGTTCGATAAGGAACTCAATATCCCTATACGGGGGGATACCTGGCAATTCATCTAGGAATACGTCGGGGTATTCACAGACTACTCTGACTTGGTCAATGGTGGGCAGGGCTACACTCTTGTTGCACTTGAATTGACGGGGTAAGGTTTCAGAGATATGCTCTACTGTTACTCCAGAAATACTAGTCATGGTGATGGCTTTCTTAGCACAGTCTATCAGTCCTTTATGCCTCGACATCCAGTCCATACCTAGTACTACTTCCAATCCTTTGGTTCCAAGTACAATTAGGTTGGCATAAAAATCTATCCCATGTATTCTGATAGGTACAGCTTTGCAAATTTTTATAGCTTTGGTTGTTGAACCGGGGATTTGAACTATCATGACATGCTTCAGGTTGGTTGGGTGAATCTTACTTTTGCATGCAAATTCTTCGGTGACAAATGAATGCGATGCTCCAGAATCAAACAATACTCTTGCTATAACTGAGTTGACAGAAAACATACTCAACACTACATCTGGCGCTTCCTGGGCTTCTTCTGCGTTCATGTGGAAAAGACGGCCATTGCGGTTGTGAGGGTTCCCTGGGGCAAATCTTCTTCCTGGTTGAACACGACGCTGCTACTGAGCTGGGGCATTCACATTGGTATTGGATGCAGTCTTCTTGGGACACTCATTGGAGTAGTGACCCTTCACTCCACACTCAAAACAAGTGATCTGGGACTTGTCCTTGACTGCGACAGGCACAACATTGCTGCCAGTTCTAGGTGCAGTGTTGTTGTGGTTCTTGGGAAGGGCACGGTTGAAATTGTTGGCATTACCGGAGTAGTGATTGTTTCCTCCGAACTTCACATTGCCTCCGCTACGGTTGGGGTAGCTTGGGCGAGAATTTGGGGGTCGGTTGTTCCTTGGTGCATATCCTGGTGAAGGGTTGGGACGGTACTTCTGGTGACTGTTGGATCCAGATTGCTACATCATACGACGCTTGCGGTTGTGGTTTGCCTGGTTAATCTTCCCTTCCATCTGAATGGCAGAGTCGACTAGCTCTTCGAGATCCTGGAAACGGATGTTGACGAGGACCGTCTGCATCTCATCATGCAGTCCGTTTAAGAATCTCTCCTTCTTCTTGGCCTTCATGTTGATCTCATCAGGTGCATATCTGGCAAGTGACAGGAATCTGTCACGGTACTCCACCATAGTCATTCTTCCTTGCTTCAATTCGCGGAACTCATCTCTCATTCTGTTGACTAGTCCCTGTGGCACGTGGGTGCGGCTGAACTTGACTTTGAATGCTTCCCATGTCATCACTTGACCATGGTTCATATTGTGGATGCTATTCCACCAAGCTCTTGCATCTCCTGCCAGATAGTGGGTGGCAAAGAGAACTTTCTCATTTTCATCAACTCTTGCAACTTGTAAGTTGTTTTCCATGGTTTGTAACCAGTCATCAGCATCTAATGGGTTCTTAGATTTGTTGAAGATTGGGGGATTGGTGTTCTGAAATTTTTTGAGTTTGGATCCCTGGTGATCTTGATTTCCATGCCCTTGGTTGTTGAGAGCCATCTGGGCGATCTGTTGGAGTGTTGCTAAGTTGGCTTGACGTTCTGCCCTGCTTGCTTCACGGTCTGCGATGAGATTCTGCAAGATCTGCAGCATTGGGTCTTGCGACGAGCTGCTCCCCCCTTGGTTTCCACGAGTCATCTGAAGATTGAGATGGATACAGGGGTAAGAGGGAAATTCTAAGGTTCATGGTTTTGGGTTTTCAAAGCTAAAACTTTGAGTTAGACTCAGGTTTTTTTTCAACTAACTTCATTTTCATTCATGCAAGCAAGCACACGATACAACACACACCACAACAATCAAGGGGGAAACAGATGGTTTGAAGAACCATTCTGTAAGCTACGATACAGTGAGACCGATACATCTCATGCTACGACAGTGTTATAGTGCCTCTACTCATCATCTATGAAGTCGGAGTCCTCATCATCAGTGTAGAAGTCCACGGCATCCTCCTCCAGAAAGTCATCATCATTGCTGAGGTAAGAATCCATGTATCCCTGGATGTCTTCACCCTCATCTTCTTCTTCCTTGGCTGCAAGCTAAGCTTCCTGCTCCTTAATGGTCTTCTCGAGGTCGGCCACCTTCTTGCGAAGACGGGCGATGGTGCGATCCTTCTTGGCACGCTAGCAGCGAAGAGACTGGCGATCCTGGACGAGCAGTGCGAAAGTCTGGGCCTTCTGGTCGGCAATGGCACGGTTCTGGTGGGCTAACTCTCTAGCATTGTCCAGTTCCTGTTGTCTGTCATGAAGCAAGAAGTCAAGATTCTCCACTTGACACCTCAACTCTGGGTGACCTGGCATCTCCATCGGCATTCCCATGAAGTCACGTCTTGCATAGTGGGCAAAACGGGTTCCTTGGATCTTGTTGAAGCTGAGGGCACATAGACGTGCGAGAGCTTCATGCATTGCCCTGGCTAATCCATCTAGCCAATTTTTCTCTCTCATGGAGAACTGAATTCTCCCAGAAGTTGGTGCTTCAATGCTTCCTCTAAGATCTACGGTGACTAGCCACTGTAGGTCTCCTCCTGGGGGTCCTAGAAGTTGAGCTCCAAGAAACTCCAGATGTGGGCGTCCTAGTAACTCTAACAGGGAATCCAGATCCCTCTCGAAGATCAGCTAACCTCCGTTTCCCAACTGGTAAAACTTGCTGAACTGAGTCTCCATCTGCAAGAATTAAGGATGAGGAAATTAGTGAAGTGATCAATTGTGTCAATTTTTAAGTAGTAATGTAAGAATTTTGAGGAACATGAATTTTTGAGAAGAAAAGAATTCCCGAGGGTAAGAGAGGAGATAGTTTTTTGTAAATACTCACTTTGGTTTTGAAACTAAGTTTTTGTTTGAACGTCCATTCTAACTAGGGTTTCCTATGGTCAGGATGGCTCTGATACCAACTTGTCAACACCCGGATTTATAATCCTAGATGCCCGTTATGCCATACCTCGCAATCGCAGGATTACCATTTTTGCGAGACATAACGGATTCGATATCACAGAAACCATACATAAGGTCTTACACAAATAAGGATCTCATGATCCAGTCTTAATACAACAAGCAGCGGAAATAAATATAAAGCGTAGCGGTGGGGTCCATCTTCAGGGGCACAGGCAATGCTGACGAAGGCAGATAATCCTAGTTATCATAGCCCTCCTGCTGGCCATCATCTTGATAGTCTCCTTCATAGTCTGGCCATGAGAATAGCCAGGGACAAAAGCCATGAGTACTCTTTAAGTACTCGCAAACTACCACTAATAAGTAGTATAGTTCTAAGTTAAAGTGCTAAATCTAAGATTAACTATAAAGTTAAGTTTGAAACCTAAGCTGCATTCAGAAGCAAAGAAAGATAAAATGAAATTCTAGAATCACTTAAGTTGGGAAGTTCTTGTCATAAACACAACCCTATTGTGGTCAAGTCAAGATTCATCATTCATTTCAAGTTATTTGGAAAACATCTGACAACGAAACAGTATGGCCATTCCAACTGTCCATAACCGCGGATGCGACTATTCGAATAGTTTGACACTCTACAGAGGTGGTACACTTTCACCACAAGATTCGATACATCTGTCAGGGATAACCCTGAATCATCATACTTAGTATGCAGATAATCAAACATAACCTTCCCTTTACACACCCTAGTATAAGCACCTCTCCTATGAGCATGGCCTCCCAACCATGACCATCAGTCATCTTGGGCACTACATAGGTGGACATCATGAGAGGTAGCCTCAGCTCAAACCTCTCCCACGAGGGAACTAATACTAATGCATATAAATTTCCAGCTAAGCCTTACCCAATTCAGGTAGTGTGGTTGTACGGTAAATTTGGAATGGTATCGCATCCGAATCCAACCATCAGTTTTATAAAAGGGTTAAGGCTCATGCCTCAACATTTTCATCATCTTCAACCAATTGTGTTTCTCAACACATGTCAAAACATCTCAATAGAATGACTCATCATTCCAAGGTTTTCATAAATCATTTTCACCAAGTGTTCCCATCTAAAGTGACTCAAGTTTTGATCTACTCTAAACTACTAAGTTAAGAGGGTTCACTAATGTGGAAAAGATGGGTTCAATCTCATGCCATAGAATGACATTTAAAGCTTAGCTAAATAGGTCAAGTTTAATACTTTTTATGCTACCTTCAAAACAAGTAAAGAACTTTATGTAGACTAAGGGAGGTAAAACTTGTAAATGAGACTTGGGGTACTAATAGTCAAAGGGGTGTGATCAAAGCATGCCTAAAGCATCTTGGACCAAGTTAACTAGCTTAATTCTAGTTGCTACAATAGCTTGCTAATCACTAAACTTGCAAGTGTTAACTTGCATTATTAATGGTGGCTTGCCTTGGTTGGTGCAGTGGTTGAAGTTTTCTTCTTCTTCTTCTTCTTGGTAGAACTCCTCCTCCTCGAAAGCTTGGTTGGTACTATCGTCTATAATTGCATACGGAGTACACAATCACCAAACAATACTTAACTAGGATAAATAGCATTCTAAGGCACACATTTGATGATCTATTATCATCACAAGCATCACAAGTTTAATTCAATAGTTTCACTCTTTTAATTTAGAAAAGTAATTTCTACTCATTGAAAAAAAAAACTAATATTTAATATTCACCACTTAAAATTGGGATCATGTTGAAACATGTCATCACCACATATTCTATCATGTGGGAATGAGATTTAAAGGTTGGATCATAATTACTTTGGTTTAAGTTCATTATTTCATGATTTAAAGTGACTAGAAATGCCTATATAACATTATTTTGGTACTAGTCCAAAGTCACTGCATGTAAACTTTGATATTATTACATATTTAGATAGATATGATGAAATGTGATTTTTGAGAGTTGGAATCAAGCCAAAACCTATCTTGGTTGATTTTATAAAAATGTTGCAAGTTACAAAAGCTTCTGTTTTGTTATTTTTACTAGGAGAGATCTACAACTCTAATTGAATTAAACCCAACGGTCTTGGATAGATTATTTCAATACCTTTCAGGCAAAATTGGTTTCATGCAATTTGGATTTATAAATCTCTCTGAAATGGTTTTTAAACTAGTGGACAGAAACTAGATTTAACTTAAAAGGAAAATCCAATTTTCAATGGCTGGGCTAGCGCGGGAACGAACATGGGCCGGCCCAGTGGCGCTCCGCGGTGCGGGGCTCAGCTCACAGGGGGGTCCCGCTGGTCAGTGGCTTTTTTACACGCGAAACGGTACGCGCGCTGTGGGCCATAGGATTAGAAGTGGGATCTACGGTCGAGGGTTGTCGTCGACGACGAACAGGTCGCCAGCGAGAGCTTGCCCTAGCGACTCGGTGGGGGTCTACCGGAGACGTACCAGGGCTCCAGCAACAACGGCGAGGCGGGCAAACGAACTGGAAGATGACGGCAGGGCGAGGCGCGGTTGCGGCAGAGCTTGGGGTGCCCTAAATCGCAGGCGCCCTTCTCCTCCTGCTACGGCGGCTCCGGCTCCAACTCTGGTGAGGCAGAGCTCGATTGGCTCCGGCGAGATAGGGGAAAGGATCAGTGAGAGGTGCGGAGTGAGTGGGTGTGAAGAAAAGAGGCTAGGGAGGCCGGCTTATATAGGCCCGACGGTGAGACCGAACGGTGTGGGCAGGCGACTCCGGTGAGGGCGGCACAGGGGTCTAGCAGCGTGGCTCGAGGTAGGGGGCGGTGGCTTGTCTCCTGGCGGTGCGCTGAGGCTTAAAGGCGCGGCAAGGCGGGCTCTGTGCTGGTCGTGATCATCACGCTCTCTGGGCGGCAAAGGCGGCGGATTCGACGGCGAGCGGTGGCTAGGGTGAGTTGGGCGGCCAGCGGGGGTGTCTAGGGTGTTCCCTAGGTCATGGCGGAGCGATAGGCGCGGGCTGCGGCCGAGGGGTGGTCTGTGCACGCGGGGACAGGGCGTGCTCTGCGGGCGGCGTCGGCATGGTCGACCAGCTCCGGGCGTGGTGGTTCCTGGCCGTTCTGCCCTCTGTCTCTGGGCTGGGGCTGGTTGGACGGTGGAGGTGGACCACTGGCTAGCTTGTAGACATGGCGAGAGAGGCTGGCGGCTGCTGTGGCGCGGTGTCGCCGGTGGGGGTGCTCAAGGTGCTCGGCCTTAATGGCCATGACCATTTGGTCGTGTGCACAGGGTTTGGCCGGGCTAGCAAAGGGTAGGGTTTACAGTGGGGGAACAAGGGGACAGGGTTAGGCCCAAATGGTGACCAAGATCACTGCTCAAAACAGTGTTTTGAGTTTGGCCAGATTTGTGCCCACAAGGTGTTTGATGGAATGGCCGAAAGAGAAAAACTTTTGAATTTTGGTTTCAAAATTTTAGGGTGTTCTCCACTAGTGCTAGGTAGTCTCTGGTTGCAAGGGTTTTGAAAGTGGATCTCAAATAGATGGTTTTTGAAATAGGGGTGATCTATGCATATGCATTGGATTCAATTTTCACATGCCAATAAAAATAAGTAAAAGAAAGTTTTTAGCAGATCAAAAGGTGGGCCTTGGTTCCTCATTATGTGTACTAGCACGGGGTGCAAAGATCATGAATTGTTTCTGTTAAGAAATGAGTTCTAGGAACACTCAAAGTAGTGTAGTGGATTAAAATGGCCAAAATGACCATTCCTCCTTTTTAATTGTTTTTTATTTGATTTTCTTTAGGAAAAGTTTGGGAATGATGTAGATGATGTTTAAATCCCCTAAGAAACATTTTACAAGCAATGGATCACAGAACCATGGCAATTCAAATCAATTCCTATTTTAAATGCACATACACATGAATGCTTTTATTTTTAATTTGGAAAAGTTTTTGTTAACCCCAAATTTGATGATTTAGATCTTGATAAACTTGGATTGAAGTTTTGGGATGTTACAAACTAGTCCTTAATAACTCAAGTTAGGAATAGTATTAAGTTTTACATCAATGGTTGAAAGAAAGAAAAGGATGATCATCATACGTTGAGACATAGGTTTTATCTTAGAAAACCATGATGATAACTTAACATAATATATGATCTAATAAGAAACGTTTGAAAAATGATTAAGTTCAAATCACGGAACGTTGAGCAAAGTTTGTCCACAGTATCTAATAGAGAACTGCAGACATGTTTTCCAAATCCATAAAGGATGGCATATCTTAAAGCATAAAGAGTTATGTTGTAAGGGAATATCTTGGAAACTCCTGTAATACCGACTAAAGTCAAGTAGGAAGTGAGGTGAACAAAACATCGAAATTTGCATAGAGTGCACTCGTGTTTCGATGATTACATTTATAATAATAGATACATGTACCATCTAAAGTGTTGTATAATGTTATGGCGGGGCTAGTTCGCTTTTAACATAGAATGATGTGTCCCAGGGCATAGTGCCCATGAGAAAGCCCTCGAGGTTGATCTAAAGTCACTGTAGGCTCCTGAAATTCGGACTCGTTCTGCTGCCATAGCGACGATGCATACACAAAGATGTTATCATGTGATGATAAAGTATTAATGTCAATCAAGGTGACACTAGTAAGTTGCAACGGATTTGGGACTGTAAAGTACAAGCCCAAGACTCAACCTATTCCATGAGCAAGCATGTTCAGGGTACCAGGATATATGGTGCCAATGTTTAAGAACAAATACAGCTAGTTTATTTGTACTCTAGTGCAAGTGGGAGACTGTTGGAACTATGACCGAGAGACAAATAATAATAAGGATTATTATCATATTTCATAAAGTTTATGATTAAGTTTTATATCATGCTATAACTGTATTGAGAGGAAACATTAATACACGTGTGATATATAAACAACCAGGGGTTCCCAGTGAAACTCTATTCATTGGTTCATTGGTCAACATATGATCAAGGTTTCCTGATCATGTGGCAATTATGCCAGTTGGAAATGGAGTCAACTCATTCTAAGAATGAGATGATGAACCAATACCCAACCTAAACATCGTGACCTAATCATGTCATGAAGTTCAAGTTACGATGATTAGAATTGGATCCTCGTAGACTATTCCTTAAACTATGAGGCTATATCAATCACTGTCTCCCGAGAATGCTTAGATAGCATCAAACGTCACTTGGTAATACAGTGACAATAAAGGTGTGTTCAGGTATTTGGAGGAACCGTAGAGGCAATATATGCCAAGAGCAGGATTTGTCCGTCCACGTGACGGAAAGATACTCAAAGGACCACTCGGAGAAGGTATATCCAATAGCTGCGCAGTATGTGATTTGATCATGGGGATATCACTTGTCGGAACGAGTCAAGTAGCATTGTTCGGTAACGAGATTGAACATGACATGGTGATGTCATTGATCAGTTCTCGAGCAATGCGAGTATCGAGAGACAAAGGGAATAAGACACGACTGTCCTGGTTCAAACGACAAAAGATCTTCGTGGAATGCACACGGGTCACATGGCCATCCAGGTCCCTCTCTCGATCATTGGTCCGGGAGTGTCCCGACTATGTCTGGAGTGTTCCTGAACCATGGGGTATCATGCTTAAGGGTTTGATGATGCTTAGAGAGTGTTTACAGGATCAGTAGAATCACCGAAGAAGAGTAGAGAGAAAACCGGAAGGGTTTCGGTATGTCCGGAGGATGTCCAGAGTGGAGGTGGAGGTGTTCCATAGCCACGGAGATTGAATAATATGTGAATGAATGTTAAATATTGATTTAATCATTTATTCATAATTATTTAATAAAATAGAAAATCAATTTAAAGGTCAAAAGGCTTAATGGGCCAATTTCGGAGGGAAGAGGGCCCATTAGGGAAAGGCAAGAGGGGAGAAGGGGCAAGGGGGTGGCCGGTTGGGCCAAGCCCCCCCCCCCCCCCGCGCGCAAGGCCCACTAGGGCTGGCCGGCGGCGCCCCCTCTCCCTCTCCTTTAGTCCCACCCCAGGACTTTGAGGGAGGTAGTACCTCCCTTCCCCCTATATATAGTGGGGGTATTTGGCCAGATAAATACACACAATATTCAATAAAATGTTTCCTCTCTTTTAGGGAGACCTCCAATTGATACTCTCTCTCTCTATTCTCTCTCTCTCTCTCTCTCTCTCATGACCGTGGTCCCAACTTCGGACTGCGCGAACGAGAGACATCTTCACCGTGGAGCGCCGTCGCGCTATGGGATTCGGATCCAGGAGCTCTACTTTCGCAACTGGTGTTGAATCGGGGAAGCGGGAGTCATCTTCAGGCACCAGACGTGTGTAACTCCCTGCGAGGTGTCACACTTGAGGCACTCAAGTCGTTGGAGCCGCAGGAACGCAAGGACTTCATCACGACCTTGAGGTCGGCTTCGGCTCGTCTACATCAACCACGTTCTCCTGAGCATTGACAACGCTTTTCGGTCTTCAAGGGTAAGTTCGCAAAAAAGCCCCTCATGTTACTGTATTACTAATAGATAGGTCCTGGCAATATCAGGGGTTCAGGGGCGTAGGGTAAAAATTATTGTTTTCATATGTGGACCCCTACACAAGCAATATGAAAGTTATGAATCAATCAACAAGTTTTGGTATAATGCACATTAAACTAAGAATGACCACTATGCTCTCTCAATAGGTGCATAAAGATAGAAGATGGAGACTCAACATAAAAGTAAAAAGGAAAGGCCCTTCACAAAGGGAAGCAGGGATTCAAGTTTCATAAAGAGCTTCCAAAAATTATGGTACTAATTATCTTTAAGCTCTCATTGCCCCTATCATAAGCATATCAAGGTGATTAAGGTTAAAGTGACACAAATATGAGGATATGCTTGACAAGTTATAAGTGAAAATCTCATGCCCCGTGCTTACGAGTACCGAACCTCATGCTACTCAACTTTAGTCACAAGTAAGTTCTTGTCATTGTAAGTACGTGTGTATCATAGAGAACCGCCAACAGGGTACCCCTTGCCCCATGATACAGGAGCTAACCCATATCAAAATGACAAGGCAACAGACAATGAGCATCTCAGCGATCTTTTTATTTGCTATTTGCATAGGTTTTTATTGAGGATGCTTCATAGAATGCTCACTATGGTTATGCTGCAAGTTTCCACCATGATTAGGCATGGCTTAGGCTAGCCGCCCAGGCGTTTCTCTAACACACATACAAGCTCCATGAGCTTACAAGCTCCACTTTTATTTCACACCGCCGGGATCCATAAGCAAAATAACATGATATCAACTGAATAATAAGTGCAATGTTGAAAGCGTTCCCCGTGACAGCATGGTTCTGCTAATTCACAACTTATAAAGTGCAAGCATATAAGCATCATAGATGGACACAATGGTTCAAGTTTATTAAGTGCAAGAAAGTAAAGTGTGCCATCAAGTTTGTGAGAGCTTTAATCACTAATTCTCACAAACAAATTTAATTTGGAAGGTAGATAAAAGCATGAATACACTTGGAATGGTGTAACACACCATGCATAGGAATTTATAGTGGACTCTTTGGAATAACTTGGTTTTCTTTGAGGTTGTATGCACGAGTGGAACTCATACTTGGTACAGGTGGAGGCTAGCAAAAGACTGGGAGTGACCAACTAAGAGAGCAATAATGGCGATAATCATGCAAAGCGACAAAACATTATTAATTAAAGCATAAAGTGATATTACAAGTCAAAAACTAAATGATCATAGAGGCTAAGGTGACTGGTTCATAGTCTTAACATGGTGTAAGCATGTGCCAAGTCAACCCAAATAAAGCATCAAAGGAGAATACCACAATATTATGCTTTTGTATGCTAAAACAACGCATGATTCTTTCAAGGCACATTAAGCAATCTCAATTGTTTGGAACAAGTCATGCTACAAAAATAATCACTAAGCATAAGGTCAAAGCAATATCAAACATAACATGATAAAGTCTAGGCCACAGTCTAAACAAGCTCTTTTGTACCACTTATAAGCATGAAACTTCCTACTCTTTTCCAACACCAATCGAAAACTAAAGCTAAACATAGTGCTAGGAAAGGAGAACACTCATAGAACAATAAGAGTGAAAACTAGAGTGTTCTAGGCAATGAATAACGGGGTGTGTCTTTCTCCAAAAGAAGTGTGTTGGGATCCCACCAACTTATTTAAGCAAACCAAACAAAAGAAAACTAAAAACAAAGACGCTTCAAGAACAATACATAGTGCATAAGGTAATAAAAATAAAGTGTCTTGAAAGAAGACCTGAGATTATTGATGAAGAGGGGGATGCCTTGGGCATCCCCAAGCTTTGACGCTTGTACTTCTTGAATATTTCTTGGGGTGACACGGGTGGCATCCCCAAGCTTGAGATTTTGTCCATACTTCATATCATCACATTATTCTTCCCTACACTTGAAAATTTTCCTTCATACAAAACTTCACACAATCTTCATTAGCAACATTAGTGTATTCAAGATAATAAGTATTTTGGTTCAGTTTTAACACAAGTAAAACTTTCATTAAAACACAAGCTAATGTAGCAATTCCTTCTAAAATCTCAAGTGATCAAAGAGAACTCAAAAAGAAACCGATTAAGAGGCAAATGCAAATTATGATAGAAATCTATCAATACAGACCAGCAGGTAAAGACCAATTTTTTCAAAAATCTTCTATTGCTCAAATAGAAAAGTGCAAAACTAACTAAAGTTGGTTAATGACCTGGGGCATAAGCACAAAATATTACAGCTCAATCTGACGTACTGAGATTTTTCACGATTTTTAACAGTGACGCACAGAAATCTGTTTCGGGACAACAACTTCCCTATATCTTACTTCCCTTTCATTAGAGGTTATTCTTGGCACAAAACCAAACAAAAAGGATAAGGATAGGTTATTACAGAGGCAATAACTTTCAAGACTCAACAAAACAAAAATAAACTGAAAGTAAAAATATAATGGGTTGTCTCCCAAAAGCTCTTTCTTTATAGCCATTAAGATAGGCATGATAATTTCGATGATGCTCACATAAGAAATATGAATTGAAGTAAAAGAGAGCATCAAGAAGCAAATATGGAAGAAATTTAAGTATAACCCACTTCCTAAGAAAAATAATCTTATAAAGAAACAAGTCATGAAAGCACAAAGCAACAAGCATAGGAAAGCAAAACAAGTGCAACTTCAAAAAAATTAACATAAAGAGGGGAAACTTAATATTGTTGAGATACATAAAACCATGTTTCCCTCTCTCATAATAACTTTCAGTAACATCATGAATAAAATTAACAATATAAATATCACATAAAACATTCTTATCATGAGCCACATGCATAAAATAATTATTACTCTCCCTATAAGCATAGTCATTCTTATTAATCATAGTGGGAGCAAATTCAACAAAATAGCTATCATTATTATTCTCATCACCATAATCATCAAATATAGGAGGCATACTGTAATCATAATTAATTTTCTCCTCAATAGTAGGTGGACTAAAAATATCATATTTATCATTGTAATCATCATATATTGGAGGAATAGTATCATCAAAGTAAATTTTCTCCTCTGTGCTTGGGGGACTAAAAAGATTATGTTCATAAAAACTAGTTTCCCCAAGCTTATACTTTTCCATAGCATTAGCAATAATGGTGTTCAAACAATTCATACTAATAACGTTGCTATTAGCACGCAAATAAAGTTCCATAGGTTTTTTAATTTTCTCTTCAAACACTTCATGTCCTAACTCAAGATAAATACTATAAAGCTCTCTGTTTTTGTTGTTGTTTTCAATTAAGCCTAACTAGTGAAAATAAAAATAAGAAAAAAAGATATAATTGCAGAATCTAAAGGAAATAACTTCGAGCACTCACACACCACCAACAGTACTAGAAGATAGCTTATTAGCCAGAGGATGTGAGTACCTTTTACCTTACCTCCCCGGCAACGACGCTAGAAAATAGCTTGATGTCTACGCATGCTTCTATTCTTGTAGACAGTGTTGGGCCTCCAAGTTCAGAGGTTTGTAGAACGGTAGCAAGTTTCCCTTAAGTGGATTACCCAAGGTTTATCGAACTTAGGGGGGAAGTGGTCAAAGGTATCCCTCTCAAACAACCCTGCAATCAAGATACAAGAAGTCTCTTGTGTCCCCAACACACCCAATACACTTGTCAGGTGTATAGGTGCACTAGTTCGGCAAAGAGATAGTGAAATACAAGTAATATGGATGATTATAAGTGGTAATTGCAATCTGAAATAAGAGTAGCAGCAAGCAAACATGTAACAAGACTGATTGTAAACGGTGTTTCAATGCTTAGAAACAAGGCCTAGAGATCATAATTTCACTAGTGGACACTCTCATATAAATATCTTCTCTTCATTATGCTACCCTTAACTACTCTCCGGTTGGATGATGTAGGGCTATAACAACACACCTTAAAGTTCACATTCCCCATCTAGATAACCCCTCACGGTCACCTTGAGTGCTAGATGGTTCCAACAAACACCACAATCTCATAGAGACATCCAACTCAAATTATACTCATGATTAGTATTTATGTAACCTTAGCCAAAGTGCCACACGGTGTGCACACTATCAACTTCACACACGTGGGGATAAGCAGAGATTAATTAAAGCACTTGAGTAGCATAATAGATCTATAGATTACAAAGCTCATGATCTCAATAAGATCATGCATAGAGAGAGATGAACACATAGCTACCGGTAGAGCCCTAGCCTCGAGAGAGAACTACTCCCTCCTTATCATGGGAGTCAGCAACGGCGATGGAGATGGCGGTGGAGTCGATGGATATGGCTCCGGGGGCACTTCCCCGTCCCGACAGGGTGCCGGGACAGAGACTTTTGTCCCCCGAATCTCCTCTTCAGTGGCGGCGGTGCTATGGAACTTTTCGTGGAATTCTGATCTGGTATCTAGGGTTTTCGTCTCGAGGGGCTTTTATAGGCGAAAGGGTGATGCCAGAGGTGGGTCAGGGTGGCCACACCACCTGGTGGCGCGGCCAGGGGACCCGTGCCACCCTAGGGTGTGCCTGCCCCTGGTTCCCCTCCATCTCCCCTTTGGACTCTGTGTCGTGTCGGAAAAAATAGGAACTTCAGACTTTGTTTCATCCAATTCCGAGAATATGTCTTTATTAGCTTTTCTGAAACCAAAAACAGCAGAAAACTGGCAACTGGCACTATGGCATCTTGTCAATAGGGTAGTTCCAGAAATTGTATAAAAATACCTCAAAGTGTGAACAAAACATAAGAAAGTTGATATAAAACAAGCATGAAGCATCAAAAATTATAGATACGTTTACGACATATCAATATAAAATTGAGTATTATTTGAGACGAAGGTGGTACAATCAAAGCATACAAAGAGCGATAGACTTAAGGGACCAACAAATAAAACAAAGAAAGCGGATGGCCATTGCGAGACAGGCTAGTTTAGCTCCCATGTTGAATCCCATGTGAAACGAGGTTGTGTCAAGTTGTGAACCTATTGATCGGAAGTAGAGGAAAACAATCCAAATCAAAGGTGATGACGTCAGGCGACTGAGATTTAACTATATCTCAGTCGCCTGAGACAAAGGCGTGACCTTTTTCCAAAGCTAAAAATTGCTTAGAGGCTAGGAGACACGTTCAAGCCTCTGATTTCTGTCTATTGCATCCGAGGCGACGAAACAAGCCATCAGAGGACCCACTCACAACCTCCCAGTCCTCTTTCTTCCTCTCCCCTCGATCTCCAAATCCCCCCACCTTCGATGGCGCTACCTGATCTAGTCGCTGCCGGCCTCTACGGCGTGCATCTCCCGGTCAATGATGGGTGTAGGGGAAGCCACTCAAAGTGGGCTCAGATTGAAGCAAACTTGACCACCGAGTTCAAGTGAACCCGACCATCGTTTCCATGGAGGATCGTCGTGCCGCCTCTCTGGCCACCTCCGCATCTTGCTCCCCCGCCGCCCGCCTCCTCCTCCTCCCGAGACTGCCAATCGAAGAGGAGGTTCTTGCAACTGGGGCTCTTCACCTCCTGCGCCGAGCTCCCTTGCGGCCGCAGAGGACCGCTCTCAGGATCATAGCAGCATGACCAGCTCGTCTTGGCCGCCCTCCATGCCGTTCGTCTAAGCGAGCAATGAGGCCGCTCAGGTTAGCCATACACATCATGTGTTCTGGCTTGTTTGTGTTGAACAAAACCTGTGCAGCTGTCGTAGTTTTAGGGTTTTAGGTGTTAGCATTTTCTGAACTTTTTGTCAATTAACAATTAACTATTAGTATTGTAGGCTCCACATTGCTTAATAAACTTGGAGCGGTTCTTCCGTTTAGACATGGTCCACTTAGTGTGTTGGGATATACTTTTCAGGTATACCCACGGATACTCGCTGGCCAAGGTGGCCCACCAAGGTTAGAGCTTTGCTTCATGGGCGGCCCAGTTAGGGAAAGAAGATGGAGTCACTTCCGGCTACGCGAAGGCCCAGAAGATTTACCGATGTAGTATTACTTGTAGTCCAAGATATACTTTGTATCGACTCTATATCATAGCCGAATAGGTCTATCCTGTAAACCTAGGTCGGATGACTATATAAGCCGTCATAGGGGCAAGCCTTTAGGACACAACCATAACCTACTCACACAGATGAAGATGTCTTGTAATCCGCTGTAACATCCGGCTCTATCGATATATTACTGGGTTGCTAGCAGGAGTAGGATCCGACCACCGCTGTTAGATCTGAACCTGGGTAAACTTGTGCTCACCGTTCTCGGAACATCATACGTCTCACACCCCACCTTTCTCAATGCCTCTAGGCCCCCCTATGACATACTTGTCATCAATCTAGTGACAGTTGGCGCCCACCATGGGGCAAGTGACCTTTGGATCTTGGTTCCAGGCAGAATCTGCGCATGCGGGAATCAGCAAAACAATCTCCATCGGTCACTACGCCAACGACATCCCTCTTGTTCTTCTCGACAAGACTTGGATTCCGGAAAAAGATCCGGTGCCGACCTACACCATCCTGCCAATCAGCGAGATCGACATCTACCTTGGTTTCACTGAACCTGCCCAACCCAACCCAGTGGTGATGATAGCAGCGGAAGAACAATCCGGATCTACTCTGTCTACAGAGGCGGAAGAGCTCAAGATCCCGTAAAACCCTAATCCCACCCAACCCACTACTGCAACGGAGATTGTGGTAGATGAAAAGTCCGAGTCTGGTCTCCCTGATGAGATCAGATCCACAAACGAGGAATACTACGGCATCTCTGGATCCGGCTTAGCCGCTGCTAGAGCAGGAAAATCACTACTGAGGCATAGGCTGAACCAGATGATGGCTCTCCCCCACGTCAATTTTCGAGCAATCTCTGAGATGATCTAGAGTTACGAGGAGGCTGATGCTGAGAGCCGTGCCTATTTCGGATCTATCAAGAAGACGAAACACTTCTTTGTTGGTTACGTTGGTTCTGGATTCGGCTCTGTCAATGCTAGAGCCGAAAATGACCCAGTCCTCGATGCCATCGGAATAGACGCCGACCTATCCGCTTACCCTTAGGAATCGATGGTGTCGAAAGAGCTCCGGGAATTCGAGAAGGAGATGGAGGCATATGGTGAAGAATACACCTACAAAGCTATGCAAGGCGGAGAAGATGCAACTCCAAGTCCGTACGATAGTATGGATGAGGACTTCAGTGAAGACAACTTCACTACGTGCGATGACATGGAAACTGGAGATTCATCCGAGGTCCAAGCGTCCGAACCTGGAAGCTTATCTCAGCGTAATAGACCCAAAGCCAGTTTTGCCACCGGTACGCAGGTAAAGGCCACTAGGCGGGCAAGAACGATAAACCGGATGAGACCCATGGGAAATTGAGCCGGAACGATAAAAATTGGCTTAGGTGGTGTGCTCTTAGAAGCTATGCACTTGAGCCGAAACGATAAACCGGCTGAGACCCATGGGAAATTGATGTCTCTGAGTCACGTATTTGTACTAGTGACTAGATCTTGGACAATCTAGGTATCGTAGAGCAAATGGAATGACTAAACGTTCAAGGTTCAAGCGATCAAGTTATTCATGGAATGCATGGGGGTATCATGTGTTTCCAGATACCAGTATTGGTCATTGATCGGAGAGGTGTATCGATCATGTATATGTATTCCGGAGCCGTAGGGTGTCACGCTTAAGGGTAGATGACGCTTCGGGATTGATCCTTGATCATAGGATAAGAGAGAAAACTCTGGAATCATTCCGGGGTGATATCGGAATCATTCCGGGGATATCCGATGATGATCGGAGGGGTCCGAAAGTTGTTTTGGAATGATAGGTATTAAATAATATGTATTTAATATTAATTAAATGAATTAATATTAAAAATATTATTTAAATTGGATTTTTTGGGGCAGCCTACCTAATTGGGCCTCACTGGTGGATGCCCAAGAGGGAGGCCGCGTCCTAGGGAAGGGCTAGTGGAGGCCGCCAACCCTAATGGGCCCTCCCACCACGTGGAAACCATGTAGGGGGGTTGGCCGCCACCTCCTCCCCTTTATTAGTCCTACCTCATGACTTTGAGGGAGGTGGTGCCTCCCTTCCACCTATATAAAGAGGGGCACCCCTCCCGAAATCCATCCTATAAATTGGCTTTGCCTATTTCTCTCTCTCTCCCTCTCTCCCTTATGTGTGGTTCCCAAAGATTGGAACTGTATATGGGGATAGAGATTTCTCCACCATACGCATGACATCATGCTGTTGGACTTGGTCTAGATCAATATTTTTCCGCTGCTTTGCTGGATCGTGCCCGGGAGATGTCTCTGCATCGTATGTGTGTAAGGCCATGAGGCACCGCCACTTGTGGTGCTTTTGCTTGGAGCTTGGGCCTTGGACATCAGCATAACCATGAGGCCGACTACGTCGTACAAGGACCATGGGTGACTTGCAAGGAGCTTTGCGACCTTGAGGTCGGGTGAGTACGAGTACATCATCCACGTTCCCCGTGGAACATTAACCGCGCCCGGTCTTCAAAGGTATGAACACTTAATCCCCGCTCGTTACCTTACATCTGCATAGATAGATCTTGGCTAGGTGTGTTCACCGTAGGAATTTTTTGTTTTCTGTGACGGAACCCCTTCACTCATTTGGTATCAGAGCCTTGCTCACAATGGAGAGGAAAGGACACACCTCCGCTCGCGCTCGCACGCTAGTCTGCAGCCCCATCAAAAGTTCCGCAAATCTTCTGTATGGATCTAAATATAAATTATATCATACCTTGGACATGTGATGTTTCTATTGTACTACTATGTTGGGTGTAATATTCGTGGAACGGTGTTCCGTGAGTGTTATGCCAACAACTTGCGTACTACAATATATAGTGGTGTGCTGATCACTACATGGATGCAAGTAGATCCTATAGAGCACAACCCGCCGTCCCTGGCTAGAGGCAATCGCCCATTCACTCAACTACACGTTCGTCTCCCTCTACTCATCCTTCTCCAGGCTCAACCATCTTTAATGTGTCGCCGGTATCCCTAGCCTCCTATTCATCAGAGCAGGCCCTGCCGGTGCCTACCACTGGTTCCTCTCTTCACCTGACAAAATTGTTGGGAATATGCCCTAGAGGCAATCATGGTTGATGATATTTCCCAATGTATTCATAAGGTTATGGTCCATGTATGAACTGCTGATATGTATCATCGAATATGTGATTTGATTGTGGAACTATATATTCATGTTGTTCATACTAATTGTCCTTGGTCATTGAGGTTGTGCTGGACACACAACTTAGACCAATGTGAAAGTCGGCAGATGACTAGGTTCCACTTGTCATGGGCATGGAGATGCTATTCCGACTTACACGGATTCGGCTAAAGAGTTTAGCGAGTCAGACTGACCCATATTGAGATGCAATGAACAAGTCGTCATTTGCATATCTCAATCAATGTAATCCTTAGACATGAGGTTATTGCACAATTTGAGTTGAGGATCACCGACTTAGGTTCTGTCAAACGATGTTCCGTCACTGGGCAGTTATAAAGACAGAGTTCGGGTCGACTGAGAATCAAGCTACGTGATGTGAATAACCGAGATGGGATTTTTCCCCTCTATATGGAGAGATATTCTTTGGGCCCTCTCGGAAGATATGATTCGGAAAGCATGGCCATGCGCGTCTCGGATAAGTGTTAACCGAGGCAGCCGACTAAGAGTTAGTCAGATGAATCACTTATCTCGGATCGAAAAAGAGAGTCGGACTATTTAAGGGATGACGATCATTCGCCTATAGTCCGACAAGGTATATCGTGAGGCAAAAGGGACTTAGACGAAAGTCACATTGAAAGGCATGTCGTCATGACTCTTTGGTACTTGGGAGTTGGCACGTTCTGCTAGGAGCCGCTACCAACTGATCAATCACGAGTGAGACTCGAAATCGTGTCCGGGTTACCATGAGTCTGTCGGGTCACACACTTAAGAGCAGGAGCAAGTTTGGGTTAGACCCAAACAGGAAATCTATTTGGGTTGGACCCAAATAGAGACATGGACTTAGTCAGCAAGTGAGACTTGTAGTGGCTAATATAGGCCTTTTAGTAAATGGGCCACAAGTGAGTGGAGCCCACTTTCACTCCCTATATAAGCTGGGGCGCAGGTGCTTAGAGCGCACGGTTAGGTCACTCCATGTGTTGGAAACCCTAGCTCTAGTCCAGTCCTATCGCCGCCGTACCGAACCTAGCAGTCCATCGTCGGTGTTTCTCCTCGTATGTGTGGATACCGGCGGAGGTGCTGTACGTTCAGCACTTCGACGATCGTGAAGAAAGAACGGATCGTGGATCATGGAACCGGAACAGATCGCGAGGACTGCACTGCATCAAGCGACGTGCTTCATCAATTCCGCAACTGCGCGTCTAGTGGTAATCCTCGTGGCCTTCTACCTGAGCTGGATCTTGGGATCACCGTGTAGGAAAAAGTTTTGTTTTTCTCTGCGCGGCCCAACAACAATGACGTCGCCCAACTCGCACTGCTCCGTTCTATGGCGCCTCCCCAACAACATGTATTCTCGCGTCCGCGGCTCGTGGCTACACCGCTGATGCGAGGCTCCAACGCCGGTGCTCCATCCTTGCAGCATGGGATCCACCTGCTCCGATCGCCACTTGAAGTGCTCCCTCCTCGATGACAAAGTCTCCGGTGAAGTCAGTTTTTACACCATACATTTTGTAATCTGCAACACATGTAGAAATTGTTTGCTATAACCATTGTGATTTTGCTACAATAGTATATTTTTTTTGCTAAGAGGTCTCCGACGAGAGTCTTTGATGAAACTGGTTTTGCTACAATTATTCTTATGGTTTCCTACAAGAGATCTTTTTTGCTATGAAGTCTCTAGTGATAGTCTCAGGCGTTGTCTTCGAGGAAGTCCGTTTTGCTAGGATATCACTTTTTTTGCTACGGTCTATGACGAAGTCTTCGATAAGATCTCCGGCAAGGCACTCTTTTCTTCTTCTTTGTGTTTCATGAACAAACTTTTCTTCTACAATGCAGCAAGAACAATACATTTTTTAAACAAAAATAGAGGCCTAGAGGGACACATGTCGCGCCAGGGAGGCGGGATCCGAGAAGAAAAATCATCGAGGGATGCACAACATCGTCCTTGAAATAGTTTTTTAAGTACTGTGTTACTATATAGGACACATGCCCTAGATTATCTTTACGTGAGCACGGATTAATATGACAATCCAACCATGCATGCATATGGTCCAGCCACCACGTATGATCCTTTGAGTTTCAAACTTTAAAATACTTTATCTCTTGAACTGTAATTCGAAATTTAGATCATTCTTCATGGTTAGCTTTTTCACGTCGAGATCTTCGAAACTAGATCCCATGTTTTTATATTTTGACAACTTTTTTCGACCTTAGCTACTAGATTACTGACACTTGATTAGCAAGTAAAGTTAAACTGGTTAACAGGTTAAAATCAAATGGTTATCAGAGTTTTCTAAAGTTTTTTCTCGACAATATAAGCCTCATATGATGGTAATACACTATTTTACCTGTTTAGAATGGATAAGTACCTACTTTTTGTACAAATAAATGATTGTTATCACAAAAACATATAAAAGTTATCTGGTGACCGTGTATTATTTGGCTGGTAACGGTTAACTATCAATATGTTAGCTATAGTACATTAATCTGGCAACTGACGACAAAAAAAGTCGTCAAAACATAGATGGGATCTTGTTTTGAAGTAGTCGTCGAGACTAAAAACAAATCATCAATCGGATCAATAGTTTAAGAGATATTATATTTTAAATTTTCAAATCACGGAAAGATTCTCTGCATACATGTAGAGACGTCAGCTCCTCCATCCCAATATGGCCTGATCTCACTCCCTATATGGCATGATCTAACTTCCTGGGCCATCGGAAAAACTGATTCCTGGGACACCTTAGCTTAGTAGATTAATCGTTTATTTTTTCTCTGTATAAAATATACTAGTAATAATATATCAGAAACCGGAACTACTATAACGCAGTTCTTTTAGGGGCTTCTCTGCCGTCTTCCCAGCTTCCTGGCAAAGCCATTTCATAAAATTTATGAGTTTTTCTAAATTAGGTCAACTTAACTATTTTAGAAGCGTCACAGAACCAGCTTGTCCAGAAAGCTTGGAAGGGCCTCGGAGAAGCCATCGAAAAAAACTGTACCATGCTGATTTGCTCAGCCCAGTAACTTTCTTCTCGATGTGGCCCTAAATCCAACAACCCCTCTTTCCTCGCCCGGTCGCCCCCCTTTCCATTTCTTGCCTGCGTCGATCGAGCTGAGGATCTCCTTCCCTGACCTTAAAGCGTGCCCCTCTCTTCCTCTCTCCGACCCCCTTCCCCTCTTCCCCACGAGATTTTCAAAAACCCTACCTCGCCATCTACCCCCTTCCCCCCGATCTTCCCCACCCAAAACCCTAGCCGCCCCAGATCGCCGAGGCCGCGGCGGAAATGGAGGTGCCGCCGGAGATGCTCGACACCCTGGCCGGGTGGTTCGCGCAGACGCTCTCCCCCGACGCCGCCGCCCGCCGCGCCGCCGAGCAGAGCCTCTCCTCCGCCGCCTCCTCGCTTGGATTCGCGCTCGCGCTCCTCGGCCTCGCGTGCTCCCCGCGCCACGACCTCCAGGCCCGCCTCGCCGCCTCCGTCTACTTCAAGAACGAGCTCCGCCGCCGCTGGCCCAAGCCCTCCCCCGACGCCGACGACGTCGACAACCTCCCCGCCAACGACTGCGCCATCATCAAGACGCACATCCTCCAGCTTCTACTCACCGCCCCGCCCCTCATCCAGTCGCAGCTCTCCGAAGCCCTAGCCGCCGCCGCGGCCTCCGACTTCCCTGCCAAATGGGAGTCGCTCCTCCCATCCATCGTCTCCTCACTCGGCACCGCCCTCTCAGCGGGGGACGTCCCCGCGGCCAACTCCCTCCTCGCCGCCGGGGTCTCCCTCTTCTCCCGCTTCCGCAACGCCTTCGACACCAACACGCTCCGAATCGACCTCAAGTACTGCCTCGAAGGCTTTGCTGCGCCCCTGCTCGAGGTCTTCCTCTCCACCTCTCGCCGCCTTCAGGCTTCTGCAGCCTCTGCGAACCCACTTGAACTCCGCCCGGTCTTCGAGTGCCTTCGCCTGTGCTGTGACATCTTCTACTCACTCAACTCTGTCGACCTTCCCGAGTTCTTCGAGGACCACATGCGTGAGTGGATGACAGAGTTCCGGGCATTCCTCACCACCTCCTACCCACCACCTGTTGAGGCAGACGGTGCCCCGGATGCGCTCCGTGCTGCTGTGTGTGATAATCTGCAGCTCTACATGGAGAAGTACGAGGAAGAGTTCAGGGGATATTTGAAGGAGTTTGTTGAGGCTGTGTGGGGGCTCCTCATGGCGCAGACAGTCTCACCGTCACGCGGTCAGCTTGCTGTGACTGCGATAAGGTTCTTGACAACAGTTGCCGAGAGTGTTCACCATGCGTTGTTTGGGACTCCTGATGCAATGAAGCAGATATGTGACAGTGTTGTTGTGCCAAACCTGCGGTTGCGGGATGAAGATGAGGAGTCGTTTGAGGTGAATTGGGTGGAATATGTCAGGCGTGATGCAGAGGGAAGTGATACCGATACTCTGAGGCGTGCTGCATGCCGGTTACTAAGGGGACTTGCGGCGAACTACCGGGAACAGGTGGCTGCACTTGTATCAGCGCAAGTCCAACAGATGTTGGCAGCATATGCGGCTGATCGGGCGAACAACTGGAAGGAGAAGGATGCTGCGATATATCTTGTTATCGCTCTTATGCAGAAGCCTGGTGCCACAGGTGGTGGGACACCTGTGGTTGACATGGAGAGCTTCTTTGCATCTGTGATTGTGCCTGAGCTGCAGGCCCCTGATTGGCAATCTGAGCCTATGCTGAAGGCAACTGTCCTCAGGTTCTTGAAGGAGTTCAAGGATCAGATACCCAAAGCTACCGCGCTAGCACTGCTTCCAAGTGTGACAAGGTTCCTGACACATGAGTCCAATGTTGTCCACTCCTATGCCGCGATATTTATTGAGAACCTGCTGATCACCAAGGATGTCGTCCAGGTACCAGGGGCTAGTGTGGTAACAAGGACTTCACGGTATGGTACTTCTGATATCAATCCGTATGCCCAGCAGATTATTCATAGCCTGTCCACGGCGCTAAATTATCCTGATTCTTATGAGAACCCCTATCTGATGAAGTGCCTAATGAGAGTGCTTGGGATTGCTATTATTTCTGGCCAAATTGTTCATGAGATAACTGCTCGTCTTGTGGGCATTCTCATGGAAGTGTGCAATAACCCCAAGAACCCTGACTTTAATCATTACTTGTTTGAGTCTCTGGCAGCAGTGATTGGCAAGGCTGGTGAGCAGGACCCAGCATTAGTCCCTTTGTTTGAGGCAAGCCTCTTCCCAGTACTCCAGAGGATATTAGTTGAGGACATCTCAGAGTTCTGGCCATATGCTTTTCAGATATTTGCACAGCTTGTCAATTTGAGCCAACCACCTCTTTCGCAGAATTACATGCAGCTGTTTGGTGTCCTGCTCAGCAATGCTACTTGGGACCGACCACCATGTGTTCCTGCCTTGGTTCGCTTGCTGCGAGTGTTCCTTCGGAAAATTCCAAATGAACTTAACGAAGGAGGTAGGCTGCCAAATATCTTGGTGATATTCCGTAGTCTTGTTTCGCGTAGCAGCACTGAAGATTCTGCATTCTACATGCTTAACACACTAGTGGAAAATGTTGGTTTTGACATTATTAATCCACACATTAAAGAGATATGGAGTACTCTCTTCAATCGACTACAGACTAGGCAAGCAGTGAAGTTTGTGAATTCTCTTGTGGTGGTCATGTCCTTAGTGTCAGTCAAGTATGGGCCAGGTGTTCTTGTCAGTTCTGTCGATACAATTCAGCCGAATCTTTTCACCACAATTCTTCAGCGTTTTTGGATTCCCAATCTCAAGTTGATCAAAGGTTCTCTTGAAATCAAGCTTACAACAGTTGCCTCAACAAAGTTGCTTTGTGAGTCTGCGGTGCTGTTGGATGCTGCTGCAGCCCAATCGTGGGGCAAATTGCTCGATAGCATAGTTGCACTGTTGTCCAGAACGGACCAAGATGGAGCACAACAAGAGCAAAATGATGGAGCTGATGCAGCGGATAGTCAGAGGACGTCAGGTTACTCTGTTTCATTTGTGCGCCTTCAGTATGCTGGGAAGCGTGAAGATGATCTGCTGAAAGAAGTAAATGATCCAAAACAGTTTTTGGTCACATCCTTGGCCTCACTTTCTGCTCAGTCTCCTGGAAGATTTGGTCCTATCATCGAGCAGCATGTGGACCCAGCAAACAAAGGTGCTCTTCTTCAGCTTTGTGCCACCTACAATGCCAACATTGTCTAGGTAAATAACTTTCTGCTCCCTCCCATTCATTTTGGAATGCATTTTCATTCGTGACCTCAAAATGTGGAAGATGGAAGTCGTTCATTGATACTATCAAGTTCATTTGCTGTGTTCCTTCACTCCATGTCCTTTCGAACGTGCCATGATGGTCTGTACTCTGTAGTGTATTGACAGTATTATTCATATCTGTGACCTGTAATACAAGTATACGATAGAAGCTGGTGAATGTAATGTAGGGTTCATTTTTGGATGCATGATAGTTACTAGCTGCACAACAGAACCTTCCTCTTGACACGCAATCAATCTCAGCCCAGTGACACTCTAAACCACAGTGTGCTTTGCAGTACTTTATTCTCTGTTGCTTCAAGTATAATTGAAATGCCTTGCTCTGTATAGAAGTAACTGTGCACACTGGGGATAGATTGGTCATTAAAGTATTCTCTGTTGCTTCAAGTATAATTGAACCACAGTGTGCTTTGCAGTACTTTATTTTTTGTTGCTTCAAGTATAATTGAAATGCCTTGCTCTTTATAGAACTAACTGTGCACACTGGGGATAGAATGACCATTAACAGCTACATCGTCATCCATAAGTGTAATATGTGCAGGTTTTTTTAGTCAGAAAACTATCATCAGAGTGCATTAAAACATTACAGCTATATCTTGTCAATACTCAAAGGTGATCTGTAAACTGTATTGTCCTTGGCCCATACTTGCAAAGTTTGTACATTTCAGCTAGTTATCTCAAGTTATAATTTGTGAGGACAGTGATTGTTGTTTTTGTATACCTAGTGTTGTAAACTCTAGTGATAAAAAATTATTACGGTTTACTTAAATGGTATTTGCTTAAAACTTCACCTTCATATTATAAGTCATTGTAGCACTGGTAGCTAGGAGCCTAGGACTAATATTGCATATGGGTGGTCCAACGGACCTGTAGCAGAATTGCTATGAGATTTTATGTTCTTGAGCTGCTTTTGTTTTAGTTTAGTCCCGTTGAGAAGGTATTATGAGTTTTGTACTACTTGCCAAGGTATAGCTGCTGTAAAGATCAAACAGAAATAGTGTTGAACTAAAGTTTGAGATGCAATCTTGATTTTTTACAAGGTTTAAAGGTGTCTGTTTTTCAACCTTACAAGAGCCCTGAAACCTCATAATATCCCAGTCCTTCGATAGCAGAAAATTATTCAGTGATTTTGGCTACACATATGCATGGCGGGGAAAAGTGGTTTGGTTTGAACAGCAGGATGTTATTTTTGTATTCATTCCTAAGCATCTTTTTTTTTGCAGTACCTTGTTTGTTATAGCCCAATGTGTGGTTTGTTCCAGACCTATTGCCCTTTGTATTTGCTTCCACTGCGAACATGTTACTATTTGATTTTTGGGCGCAAACTTTGTTTCTGATTCTCTAACCTTTGTTATCTGAATATTTCAGAAACCAATGGCGTCGTTCTAAAGGCATATTTGCTTGGTTTCCAAGGGTTTTTGTCCGAGGATGAGTGTCCGGTAGTCATATGTCTATCAAGCTGGTTTCATTTTCGTCCTTTGCTCCAGTGGAATGTGTAGAAGGCTGGTCGTGGGATGCGAAGGATGCCAAATCATCATAGTAGGAGCCTAGGATGAGAAAAATGAACTATGCGGAGAATGTGTCTACTATGTTGGTCGTGATTTTTGTGTGTGGAAGAGGTCTGTCTTTTTCCCGGAGAGAGTACTGAAACTCGTCGAGAATGTTGTCAAAAAGGTCTGTGTCATTCCTGGTAGAATCTGCTGTAATTCTGGCACTGGGAAATGGTATATTTGTGGATGTTGTTGGACCATCCACTGTGTGATGTCAAACCCTTTCACGAGTCCTGAATTTGAAGGTTGCGATTTGCAATCTTGCTGCAACAGATGTCGATCATTTGCTCTGAGCTATTTAATTGGATATTGTCCCCTCAATTTTATTTTATTTTGGATTTTGGGTTTTACGTCTTGTTTTCTAGCTCTGAGCTATTTAATTGGATTTTGTCCCCTCAATTTTATTTTATTTTGGATTTTGGGTTTTACGTCTTGTTTTCTAGCGGAGACGTTGATCGTCGTGCTCATAAGTAGGTTTGTTTGGTTAAAGTGGCAAATTCGCATGATAGGTCATGCACAAATATACAGAGGGCTTCCTGTGCGTGCCAGTATATATATAAACTAGATGATTGTTAAAATATTTTGAAGACTATGTGCAAAGAAAATAGGAAATCAGGGAACCAAGATATGTTCTAAACTCGTAGTTGGAGATAGAAAAATGAATCATACCGAACCATAAGGCCTCGTTTTGTAGAGAGGGATTAGCCGGGATCAAAGAGGATTAAACCGTCTTAACCCGAAACCCGAAGGGACCCCGAACTGACCGTTTTGTTGTCTGGGATTAACCGTAATAAACCCCGCTAATCCCTAGAAAACCCTGAGATCGTAGTGTATCTCTAATCCACGACCCTCACCTCGCTTTTTCTTTTCTCCCGAGCAAGCGAAGCAGTTCCGTCGCTGCCTCCGCCTCCTTCCCGTGACCTGGTGTCAAAAAAAGGCTACAGAACTGCTTACCGGATAGTGGGGATGGAAGAGTTTTATAGGGGATCGGGTGATCACCCAATCCCTGTGGGGATTAACCCCATCAATCCCCTCACAACCTCTAGCACAAAACAAGGCCTAAAGATTCAATTCCCTAAAGAAACTTCCATAAATTGTTTAACTAACTTGACTAAACTTTGACATAGAACGGAAGGGACGGGGTTACCATATACAGTGACCACATTATTTTAGTGATGATACGAAATATGCAAAAAGAAGGAAGTTCAGATCGATTTGAAGCTGGCCTCTGAAACTGAACGTGCATTAGGGAGTTTAAAATAATAATAAAAAACTGAAAGGAAGTGGCACACAATTGCATCGTTGTAACATGTGAACCAACAGTTTCTGAAATCTGTAGCAGCAGTTTAGTCTGGCATATGTAAATATGCATCATTCATATATACTCCCTCCGTTCAGAGATATAAGACATTTTACCTTTATGAAATAAATGTATCTAGACGCTTTCTAGTGTATAGGTTCACTCCGAACGTCAATCAACCTATACACTATAGACGTCTAGATACATTCGATTCACAAAGCTAAAAGCCTAAAACGTCTTATATTTCCAAACGGAGGGAGTAGATCCGTATTACTGAGAATGGAATGTGGTAGACCATATGGATTCACAAGGACATAGATACGCAGAGGACCTGGCCACACGACCTATATGATTGATGAAATTTTGCATGGGTTACATAAATTTGTGACAAACACGGATAGATACACACAGTGTGAAAATACAATATGAACAATTAAAACATTAAAATGTCATACCGTTTGATACAATACACTGTCTATCCAAAAGATAGGTAACTTTTAATCACAAAGCAAGATCGGAACCAAGATATGTTCTATACAATACACTGTCTATCCAAAAGATCGACTGCTCTGTGACATACATGCTTAATACTAAGGTACTTAACAAACATATCTTCCTCATGTGCAAAACAACTAACAAAATGGTCCGAGGAATTCAATAGCTCCAGCCTGCAGCATAAGTCTGTTAATACAGATGAAGATATTCAGTAACTTAAAAAGCTTTAAGACCAAATAGTATAACAAAGAACAGTAAATCAAATGCAAAATATGGTGATATGCATGGCTAGCTAGTTTATTTAGCAGCAAATAACACATTAAGATGATGTACGTACTCACCAAGATGCTAGCAAGCACACGCAATTCCTGTCCAGCTTAATTAAACACGTGAACACCACACCATGTTCAGATGCAGTTAACCGGATCATGATCTTCATCAATAAACTAATGAGTTAACTTCCTGCAACATAGCACATCAATACATGTATATTCCCTTAGTTTACCTAGCGCAATGTAGCAGAAAAAAATGGATATAGCAAATTTGTACTACTGTACCTCATATGGTTGATGTCTACTGTACTGTGACCTTGCACCTTCCATTGAAAGGATGGAGAAGGAATACATATCAGGAGTAGTAACCAAGCACGTTAAACAGGTAGAATGAGAAGGATAGTGGGAGGTGCATAGGAAAAATGATATCCGTCATGTGCCTCACCGGAATTTCTCTGCTAAGCTTGCATCAGGCGGCAGCGGCAAGGTCTGTCCACACATACGGATGTGCATGAATAGCTCGCTGGGGCTACAAACACGGCTGGCGAGGATGGCACTGCTCTGTTGCGATGGTATCCTGAGCAGAGAAGGCAAGCTTTCTATGAGGTAAGGATGGTCCAGTTTCATGGAGGTAGGGACATGTAGATAATCGGGGCTTATATACACGGCGCAAGGAGACAAAAGAGAAATAAATTCATTGGTTTTCTTTTGCAAATTACTCCTTGCGCCATCGGGGATTATATACACAGATGCAGTTAACCGATGCACCCGAGCTGCATCTGGTGGCTGGTGGATGTTGCTCTCCTCTCCATGGCGCTTCGGTGGTTGGAGCCGAAGATGGGGGAAGAGACATTTGCTGCCTTCCCTTTAAATAAGCTCGAGGTGAATCCTCCAAATCTGGAGGTTTCGGCCGGTGATGTTCATGCAGGTGTTGCTGTTCATCCTCTCTGCTTCGGTCATCATGGAGATGGAGACGGGGGATGGAAGAATAGTGCTCTGCTTCGATCTATCCGGCAGGGTGCGCGTGCTACTCAGATCTCTTGAAGTTTCCCAGCAGTGGACGTGCGACGGCGACGGCCGTCTTGCCGCTGCTTCATATGGTCGAAGGGCGACCCTCCTAAGCCACGTTCTGCTGGCTGTTCTTCCTCCTGTGTGGAGGATCTTCAACTCCGGCTGGAGATTTCTTAGAGGTGCTGGCCCAAGTGGTTCGTCCCCGGTGCCGGTATAGCTACTTCGGTCGTTCAGTTCGTCGTGCTGCGGTGGAGAAGAATCCGGAGGACGGGATTGCTTTTCCTAGTTTCTTTTCAGGGTCCTTGCTGTAAAACTGAAGGTCATGTGTGTTATTTTCTTTTTCTAGCGGACCTTGCTATAACTTGTATCACCACCTCTGATAAATGAGTAGCTTCTGGGTCCTTCGTGGTCCAGCCCTTGTTCAAAAAAAATATAGGGCTACATAGATAATATCTGGAACAGACAAGGGTCACCTAAAGTCCACTCCAAGTCCACTCGAGAATCAAATCTCATTAAAATATATATGCTCAAGAATTATTATTTTTCTAAACAGGTAAAGGTCCAGGAGGACCTCAACAATGCATTAATTCGGCGGTGGGCATACATTAAGAAAAAGAAATTACAACCGAGTCCCTTACTTTTACATCAAGCACCCTACAAAAAATTCACAGAAACGAGATCAAGCCCAAGATCAACGCTACCGACTGGCGATCTCCAGACACGGCCACCTTTGCCTCCATCGGGGATGACACCACTTGGGGAAGCACTGGTGTGCACCGCTGCATTGAGATCAAAGTAGATCCTCCAACGAATAAGGGAGAAGAAGCTTGAGCCACCAAACTCAAGCGCATTAGGGCCACTCTTGTGACTAGGGTTAGCGATGGCGAAGGCGCGCCACTGCTTGGGGTATTGTTGCATAGGTCGAAGACTCCAAAGACCCCCAACACCAACTCCACGGAGCAACCCCAACATCCAACCAACCACCCTCTCCCTTGCCACTGAGCTGGCCAAGAGCAGTGTAACATCATAGGATTAGAGGGTAGAAATAGAGAGGACGCATGTTTGTGCATTGCATTCATGCATAGAAAATCTAAATATTTTTTGTGTTTTTATCAAAACTTGTCAAAGTGGTTGAAACTTCTCTTCACTTGGTGGAAATGAATTAGATCATCAAGTGGAGTGCGATAAGTTTCGACATGACCTTTGTTGAATTCTTTGATTTTGGGTGGAAGCAATTCAAATTTGAAGATTCAAAAAATATATTTGAATTTAAAACAAATGGAAATTGAATATTAAACAATAAAATAATATATTTATTACATAATACAATGTTACATTGTCTTTACAACAAAAGTAGTCCAAAGAAAAATACAAAAAGAAAGAAAATCTAACTTTATTAATATTATACAATATTATATTATCATTTATATTAACAAAAGAAAAAAAAGAAATTACAACAATAAGAAAAGAAAAACTAAATCTATTTTTCTATCTATTCTTCTATCTTCTATTCTTCCATTCTTCTTATTCTTAGTTCCCGCAAAACAAAAACAAAAAGAAACAAAGAAAGGAAAATAAAAAGAGGTAGTTGGTTAGTGTTACTCCCGGGGTTTATCAATGAGATGCATTGCTTAATGTCATCATCGAGTAGATTAAAAGGGGCCAAATATAGTATTTGTTCTTATCAGACTATGCCTCAGTCTTATGCATCACAGGCTGATGCAGGGGAAAATTTCACCAAAACCGTAAAAGGCAAAAGATAAACAGCTAGAAAATATCTTCACAGTCAAACTGATCCAGAAGGAAAGGGTCCAAATGGTGGAAACTTGCACCAACACGTCCCACATGCAAGTAGCTCACACACACATGCAAATTGGTGTGTTGTCGACACCACAACCAGCATAGGAAATACATAAGGATGAGCACAGCTGTAGCAAAGCAGGTTGAGCCACCACACTAGCTCCACACTACACCACTTCCACATTGTTGGGGAATGCGCTATGCAAAACAAAACATTTCTAGCACATAATCAGGATCATATGCAAGGTAAGAGGCAACGGATCATACCCTCGAAGATCGAACTAGTGGAAAGTTTGTCAATGACGAGGTTGGTCGTGCGCTGATCCCCACAACAAGCCTTAGCGAGTCGCGTGGAGATGTATTATCCCACGTACGGCTTTCCATGAACATGCACCGATAAAGACGTCATTGTCGAAGTAGTCGGTGCATCGATTCCCGCAGCTAGTCAATTAGCCGCGAGAAGATTTCTCCTTATGAAGATCCACACGATCAAGTGCTCTAAGTGTCGCACCTCCACCGGTGGAGCAACGTTTGAAGAATCTTGCCACGTCCATATTGTACCCAAGTTCATATGTGTCTCGTGATCAAATGATCTTTAGTAAAGGCAATACTTATTTATGAGAAACTACCAATAATAATATTGACCATGCGTTTTATCATGTTGGATCTATCCATCGTCGTTGTTCTCCCAACAACTCCGATCTCATATATCACTAGCAACTCCACAACACATCGTCGTTTTCCCCATAGTTAGGAAACTGGGACTATCAATGATACATGAACTAGTCTTAGAGGCGAGACTAGGGATATCTAAATGGTGTTTATGATTCCATACATGTATTAGGGTTTTCCTCAAATACTCATTACCCGAAACCAATAAAATTATAGCACAGAATAATAAACTTAATCAAGAATAGTAAATATAGAATAAATACAGTTTATTATTGTCTCTAGGGCATATTTCCATAACACACAGCCACCGAGAACACCTCTGTTCTTATCAGTTTATCCTCATATCACCACGAGTGCTTCCAAGAACATCACCGGAGCCCATGTGTATTTAGAGGAGCTAGGAGTCAGATCAAGATACTAGGAGGAGAAGGTTAGGAGGAGAAGGCACATATCAGCAAGATCTGATCAAAGACAGCATCACACCATAGTCACCATGGTCACTTAAGGACTAGAAGCAACACGCCCACAAAGTAGATCAAGGTATTAGGAGGAGAAATAGCTAGAGTTAGGCAAGAAAGAGTGGATCCAGGGGCATGGTCTAGCGAAAAGACTAGGAGGAGCTGGAGAAGATCAATTCCCAATAGGGGAAGGACAAGTACCAATAGCTCAAGAAGGGTAATTCTAGTACAAGCTCAAGATTCAGCAGTAGATCAAGATAAGCTACAACTTAACCACAACCTCACCAATCCAAGTTGATCTACTATGCATATCATGTTGCCAACTTATAACAATGGTAACATCTGCTCTTTTCACTTCTTTTTAGAGCATGGTTTTAGTGGGGTAAATAGAGGGCTCTCAGACTGGTGTAGAAGTCTACACCAGTATCATCATTGAGCTAGTAAAACCATTCTAGTATCTATTCTTATATACAAAAATAATAGAGCTTCAACCTCTACATCATTAGAAGGACATATACCAAAACTTTGTCAAGTAGAAGTATATCAGATCATGTAAATTGTAGCATCCCATCTGTCTAACATATGTAATGCTACTTGGTCTAGTAATATAATGGCTACTTCCTATATATAATTGTTGCATCATAATGATATCATGCTCATGACATCATGCCACCTTGCATTTGAGCATCATATAAAACCTTCTCCATTTGGTTCTTCTCTCATACACATTATTAATTGTATTTGTCTCTTGATACATTGTATTTGGTTCTTGATAAATGCTAGATGCCCAAGTTGAGTTGGGGGCATATCTTTTATTCCACTCCACCATCTTTCTTTGCCACCACCTTATGATTCCACCTTTCTACTTACCCATGGGCTTTTATTTTCTTTTGGTATTTATTCTAGCTCATGTGGGTGGGATGGATCCAATTCTATTTTCTTTATTTTGGCTCTACTCCATATTTTGGGGATGCATGTATATAATACCATGTTGTATTATTATTGTTGTTACAAGAATAAAACATGGCAATGAATTATCATGCATGGGCCATGCATATTTGTTTCCACCTTTTTCTTTTCTCTCTTTTAATGTCATTTGGTTTTGGATGAGTTGAATCAACCCTAAATCATTCTTTCCTCTCTCTTCCACCCTCACTCTCCTTATCCATCACCCAAACCCCAACCTTTTGCTTGTTCTTTATTTTGTTCTTGCTCAAAACCCCAACCTAGCTCTTTTCTCTTTCCTCTCCCTCCAAACCCTAACCACCCTAGCTCTAACCCCCCTCCCTAATCCGAGCCTACCTCTCTAGCTAAACCTAGCTACACCGGACCTTCCCTTCCCTTTCTTTCTTCCACCATGCCATGCAGGCCCCACCCCGCTAGCCCTCTCTCTCTCCAAACCTAAACCCTAGCCGAAGCTACACCCGAGCCTCCCCTCTCCTCTCTCTTTCTCTCTCACTGCCAAGCTTGTCCCACCTGAGCCTGCCCCTCCTTGGTCGCTCCCTGGCCCGCCTAGCAGCCCTACCGTGCCTGCCCTGGCCTCCCACGCCGAGCCCATGCTCGAGAAGGACAAGGAGGAAAGGTGGCACCCGAGCCACCTTTTTCTTTCTCCTCTCTACTGATTCCCCACGGCACCCTCCTCTCTCCCTCGCTTTAGCCACCTCCCCATGTCTCTGCCTGCCAGATCTACCCCAGGCCTCGCCCTTCTCCTCCCCAACCTCTGCGCCGCTTCTTCTCCAACGCCGACCGCCCCTCTTAGCCGCGTCTGCCACCTGCAGATCGAGGAAGCGCGCGTGTTGCCGCGGGTGTCGAGGACGATCGCGCTGCTCCGCTACATCGCCCTGTACCCACCGACCTGGAGGAGGAGCCCCAGGACCACCAGAACCATCGCCGCCCACCGAAACCCTAGTGTCGCCATTCGTCAGCTCCGTCGACGATCTGCTGCGCCCCACACCGATCAGCCGCTGTCAATCTCTCTGCGGTAACCCCTTCTCTCTCTGACACCCTCTGCCTCGCCGTAGACCCCTGATCGTGCCGTTCGTTTTACCGAGCACCCTCAGTGCGGCGACAAACGCTGGTGTCTGCTTGCCTCTGTGCCGCGCCACACCTCACCTAGCCGCTCTACTCCCTCCTGTCAACACCCCATAGCCTACCACAGTGGCTACCGCCTCCGAGCGCGAGCCCCAGGTCCCCGGATCGAGTCCCCCGCGTGCCGCGCTCTGCCTGTCGCGCACGGAACTGTCCGCGGTTCAGAGAAAGAAGAGCAACAGTACGGGCCTGTGGACAATTTACAAATAGCCCCCCTTTTTACCTCTCGCTCAACCCGCGGTACTCACGAGCCCACCTGCCAGCCCCTATGAACTTTTTACAGAAAGGCACCCCGGTTTTCGTAAACATCAACCCGCGCTCCAGCACGTCGCCACCTGTCATCCTCTGCGGGTTCCGCCACTGGCACATGGGCCATAACCCGCTGGTCCCACCTAGCAGTCTCAGTGGCTAGGAAAACCCGCGGTGTAAAAAGCTTTGCGCGCGGATCTCGCCCAGTCAGCAGCGGCCCACCCGTCAGCGGCTTGAGTTGAATTCGTCTGGGTGTAAAAAGTTTCCCTGGTTATCTGTTTTAACAAAACAAATTCAAAATTGTTTAAATTCAAATTCAAATCAGATTTTAAATAACTTTTAAATTATAAATCCAAATAATACATATGATATATGTTTTTGAATCAGAAAAATGTGAGGATTTCAAATATACTATTCAAAATATTATTTGGGCATTTTAAAATTTCGAGATAATTAAAATTATAAATAAAATGCCCTTTTCTTAATAAATTAATAACTTTAAATCTATAACTCCAAATTTGACAAATAATATGTCTAAATCGATCAGCGCGACGAGCCTGTTCTATCTATGCATTCCTTGTTCTGAATTGAAGCATGCATCATGCCATATTCAAAAATCAGAACTGTTTATGACAATAAAACTTGGCTAAATAATTAATAAAATGCTTTATTCTTGTACCCCACACCTCACCATGCCATGCTACTTTAATGCCATGTAAATTGTGCATCATTCATCATGGCATGCTTGTTTTCTTGTCGCATTTTAATTCATATGCTTGTGCACTTTATTTATGTTGGCCCTTGTTTGTTTGGTTCTTCTTCGAATAGACGCCCAACAGGAGAATTACCAGGAATCACAGGAGTTCTACCCAGATTCATCTCTCGCTTCAACTGAGCTGCCAGGCAAGCACTACCACATGCTTGCATACATATAGTACCTATTGCCTCTATCTTATTCTTGCATCATTGAGTCGCGATTGCATTAAATTGAATCCCAAGCACTGCATAGCCTTTACTTTTAAACCCCACCGAAGCTTGTTCCTCCATCCCACGAGACACTACTACAGGAGTTGTTTGAGCCATGCGAGTCGTAGAAAAGCATGTATAGGGTATGTGAGTGTCTGATGGATAACGAGGTACCTAAACAACTTAACCTGAGTAGTAATGGGATAACTAATGAAAGAGGCACCGGTGAGCAATATCTGCTATTTGTTTTTTCATGCTCACTTGTGTCCCGTAGGACCCCGAGTGCTTGATTCCTGTTCCTTGACTATTTGCAGTATTCACATCCGAGAGGCCTTATGGACCCCCCTGAGCCAGAGCTTGATTCATTATTATTTCTTGGGGCCACAAAGTAGTTTGGGGCTTTGTTCCTATCCTGTACTTATGCCATGCTTTACTGTTTTTATTTAAGATTGTGCATGGAGCACCTGTACTGTTTTGGGTGCGGAGTGTTTTCGCGGTATCGACAAGCCCAGTCACATTTTCGGGTTCCCAGTCGTTTATAGCCATTGACGCAAACCTTGGGTCCGTCTCGGAGCCGGCCAACTTCGTTGCGGGTAGCTTAATGGGGTGGCCCCCTGAAATATTTCTGAATCCTGTGATCGCTTTGTCGTGAATGCCTCGTTGGGTTTTGATTTGGTTTTTCCGAGGTTGATCGAGTGTGTGTTGCTATTTGTGCACCCCTGCAGGGTAAATCTTTCTAAAAGCCGTGTCCGCGGTTATGGACGACTTGGAGCACGGTTTCTCGATCATAGACAATTCTAACTAAAGTACCGCTTTTAAATTGACTAAGTACCTGAATAGTAAATAGTGCAATACTCATGGAATGGTTAATAAAACTGCCAACGGATGGGGGTTGTTCGTCCGCTTCCTCGTTGGTAAGCGAGGAGGAGGATGGATCTGTTAATTATACTGTTATAACTGCTGTTCTTAATTCATGGACATCCGTCTATCATTGGTTAGACGGATGGTTAGCAAGTATCTATAGACTTGTTAGTTATTATCTTTTGCTGCAATTGCGTCACCCCAGGTTGTGTCCCCTTTAGAGGCATAAAGACTTGCTGAGTACCCCTAGGGTCTCACACGATAAATTGTTTTATTCAGATAAACATGTGTACTCGCAAGATGGATACTGGGTGGAGGAGACGGATGATGTTGGCAACGATCACTCGGTGTATAGATTCTAGGAACGGGGATCCGTGAGATCTGTGGGCGGGATGTGTTTATTTATGTGGCATCTTATGCCGATTTGCTTCTTATCCGTACTCGGATCTTGTTTTCCGCTTCCGCCTGATACTCTGATGTTTGATGTATGAGGAGCTATCCGAAACTATTATATCTATCTAGGATATTTGGATCTTGCCGTATGGCGTTGCAATATTTCTATTTCTTTTGGATGGAATGGCTCTGAGGACTATTGTATGTGGCTTGCATACATACTCACTTGTGTATGTAGTTGATCCCTTCGCCTGCCGATTACGCCGCTCGTTCTTGTCCCGATGTTCTGAAAGTGGTTAGGACGGCCGGAAGGTCTACCGTGAGTGGCCCCGGGCCCCACCATACTATTTTAACCACTTTCGCTCATCCAGGCCTGTAACCAAGAGCGTAATTCACCGAGGTAGTTACATTTGGTATCAGAGCCATCCCGCCCTTCAGGGTCTCAGCCAAAATGGTCATTGTCAGTCTAGCAAATATTTTTGGTAGTTATGTATACTAGGGAAAAACAAAACGTGAGAGTAGGACTGCTTCCATTTTTCTTCTTACCCACCCACCCACCCTTTTTCTGGTAAGGAAGTGTAACGTTTTCAATCCTCTTCTAAATTCAAACTAGGATTCACGTGTTCTGGGTTCCGTAGTACCATAGGTTGTGTGTGTGTGTGTGTGTGAATTTCTTGTCTATCTGTTGCATCCAAATGTTATCTCTACCTGCCTTTTGGTTTTCAACTATTGGTACATTCCATACCGACAGACCTTTGTAAACCGACGCGATCTATCTGATTCGTTGTATAACGGTGCGATCTGTCCTACTCCTTGTTATCCGACGTTATCGTGTTTGGGGTGTTCGTTTCCGTAGTTACTAATCTTTAGGTTCATCTTAAGAAGAAGGTGTTGGGATATGTGTTTTACTGATTCATGTGTGGAGTAATGATTTGAGTGCGGGATGGAGTCGCGACCATACCACTACTTTTATCATTCGCTCTTGTATATTGAATTGGTAGAGTTACTAATCTTGATTCGTTAAGTGGTTTTGCGCATATAGTGGTATTTTAATGCCGAAATTTGCGGAAATTTTTTCTTTGTTAGTCTGTGTACCACACTCCTTGTTCAATCGTGTGCGATATTCTTAATATCTTCTGGGTGCTTTGAACTTTGTTGATATTTTAATATCATCTCAGTGAATTGTATCCTTTAATCTTGGTTAATTCCATTTTGGTACTATTTTGGATTATTATTCTCCATTATAGTATTGACTTGTGTTTTATATCAATCACAGGATGGCACCACCACGCCGTTCTGAGGAGGACATACCACCTGAACTGGGGGCTGCTTTGGCAAGTATTGAAAATGCTTTGGGAACTATGCAGCAGAACCAGCAGCGCTTCGAGGAAAGCGTGAGGAGGAATGAGTTTGTTCCGCTACCTCCACCTCCCAAGCGAGGAGACATCAAGAGTTTTCTGAAGTTCAACCCACGCCAATTTGAGGTGTCTGATCAACCACTTGATGCTGATGACTGGCTGCGTGAAATATCAAGGTTGTTGATGACTGCGGATGTTCCCGAGCAAGAATGGGTCAAATGTGCCACTCACCTTCTGAAGGGAGATGCAGCTCTGTGGTGGGAAAATTACCTCAAGGCAGATCTCTCTGGTTTTCAGCCTACTTGGGAGCAATTCACTGGGGCTTTCAAGGAGCAATATCTGTCAGAAATTGTCATGGAAAGGATGAAGGAAGTATTTCTCAATCTCAAGCAGGGCACTGACAATGTCAATACCTACATCAGAAACTTCATGAACCTTTCTCGGTATGGTGGCGATGAGATCTCTGATGACAAGAAACAGCAAAAGAGGTTTAGGCAAGGACTCAATGCTTCCATTAAATATGCAATCACTCATGCAAGGCCGGGGTCTTTTCTGGAACTCCAACATACAGCTCTGCAGGAAGAAGCAAGTAGGCAAGTGTTTGAGGAGTCAAAGAAACACAGTCGCGATGCAGCAAGCTCTTCTGCTATGACAGCTCCTTCTAAGCGTCGTGTCTGGGTTCCTAACACCCCACCATCGCTCCCTGCTCCACCAAGACCGTCAAGCTACGCGGAAAGGCCACCAAACTCCTTCACTGCAGCTCCCAGGGGCTATAACCACATCTACCCTGGAGCGCCTGGCGGAGTCCCTGGCTACGTTGCTCCACGTCCACCTGGTGCTTGCTACACTTGTGGAAACACTGGGCATCAGCACTGGAATTTTCCAATGAACAACAAAGCTCTTCCACCACCACCTCCAAGACCTGCGGCAAGTTCTTCTATGGTTCGTGCACCTCCACCTCGGGCTCTCAACATCAACACCAAGCCTGGGTCTACGGTTGCTCGTGCCAACTGTGTCAACGTCGCTCAAGCTGAGCATGCACCTGGAGTTGTGATGGGTACGCTTCCCGTTAACTCAATTCCTTCTCGAGTTTTGTTTGATTCTGGCGCATCGCATTCTTTTGTTTCTCACAAGTTTGCAAATGAGAATGAGTTAGCAATGGATCCTCTCTCCAAGCGTTTAATGGTCCTTTCTCCTGGAGCAACAATGGCATCTTCTAAAATCAGCCATAACAATCAAATTGAGTTTGGTGGTTCTTCGTTTCCAGCTTCCTTAATTATTCTGGGCAATAGACATTGATGTTATCTTGGGCATGGATTGGTTAACAGCAAATGCAGCTGTGATTGATTGTGCTGAACGTTCGGTTTCTCTGAAAATTCCTGAAGGCCATATAGTCTATTCTCCAAGTCTGACTCCTACAATTCAGCTTTTCTCTTTGGCGGCTCTGAATGATGATGCTATGGAAGGTATTCAGAGTGTTCCTGTAGTCTGTGAGTTCCCAGATGTCTTTCCTGAAGAGTTGCCAGGTATGCCTCCGGATCGTGAGATTGAGTTTGTGATTGAACTTGAACCTGGTACCGCTCCTATCTCCAAGCGGCCTTATAAAATGGGTCCTGCTGAGTTGGGTGAACTCAAGCGCCAGCTTGATGAACAAGAGAAGTTGGGTTTCATTCAGCACAATACTTCTTCTTGGGGTAGCCCAACCATCTTTGTGAAGAAGCGAGACAAGACTGATAGACTTTGTGTTGACTATCGGGCTCTCAATGCTAAAACCATCAAGAATAAATATCCCCTTCCGCGGATTAATGATCTCTTCGATCAGCTAGCTGGAGCTGTGGTATTCTCTAAGCTTGATTTGAGAAGTGGATATCATCAAATCAAGATTCGCAAGGAAGATGTTCCCAAAACAGCTTTCACCACCCGCTATGGCCTGTATGAGTACACGGTCATGTCTTTCGGTCTCACCAACGCACCTGCCACCTTCTCGAGGCTTATGAACTTGGTTTTCATGGAGTATCTTGATAAGTTCGTTGTGGTCTATCTGGATAACATTCTAGTCTATTCTAAGTCAAAGGAAGAACATGAAGAACATCTTCGGTGTGTCCTAAACAAGCTTCATGAGAACCGCTTGTATGCAAAGTTCTCCAAGTGTGAGTTCTGGCTGCCTCAAGTCACCTACCTTGGTCACGTCATATCTGCCAAGGGCATTGCCGTCAACCCAGAAACTATTAAGACAATTATGGACTGGCTTCCACCCATAAATGTCAAAGAAGTCCGGAGTTTCCTTGGTTTGGCCAGTTACTGCCGACGGTTCGTTCAAAACTTCTTGAAGATTGCGAAACCTCTTACCGATCTCCTCAAGAAAGGCAAGAAATACCTTTGGACTCCTGCATGTCAAGCAAGATTTGAAACACTCAAAGAGAAGCTCACTTCCACACCAGTCTTGGTTCCTCCAGATACATCAAAGCCTTTCCAGATATTCTGTGACGCATCATTGCAAGGATTGGGTGCGGTCCTTATGCAAGAAAAACAAGTTGTTGCTTATGCCTCTCGACAGTTGAAGACGCATGAGATCAACTATCCTACACATGACCTCGAACTCGCAGCAGTTGTCTTTGCTTTGAAAGTATGGAGGCATTACTTGCTTGGCAACCGTTGTGAGATCTTTTCTGATCACAAGAGTCTGAAGTATATCTTCACACAGCCTGATCTCAACCTTCGTCAGAGGAGGTGGATTGAAACAATCAATGATTTCGATTTGACCATCAACTACACTCCGGGCAAAGCTAATGTCATGGCCGATGCTCTCAGCCGAAAAGCTTATGTCAACAATCTCATGCTGGAAGAACAACAGCCTCTCTTGTGCGAGGAGTTCCGCAAGCTCAACCTTGAAATTGTAGATCAAGGGTATCTTCTGAACCTTCTGGCAACCCCACTCTTGGAAGAAAAAGTTCGCTCCATTCAACTTGGTGATCCTTACACTAAAAAGATCATCTCCAATATTCAGCTTCCGAAGTATGAGTCTTTCCACGTCGACGACCAAGGTACTCTTTTCTTTGAACACCGGATGTTTGTTCCGAACTACCCGGGTTTAAGAGAGCAAGTTCTCAAGGAGGCGCATGATTCTGTTCTCTCTATCCACCCTGGCAGCACTAAGATGTACATGGACTTGAAAACACAATATTGGTGGCCTGGGTTGAAACGATATTGTGCCAAGTATGTCTCGGAGTGTGATGTCTGCCGTAGAGTTAAAGCTGTCCATCAGAAACCTTCCGGTCTTCTACAACCATTGAAGCCTCCGGAATGGAAATGGGAGAAAGTATAGATGGACTTCATCACTGGTTTTCCAAGGTCGCAAAAGGGCAACAATGCAATCTTTGTTGTCATTGACAGGCTTTCTAAAGTAGCTCACTTCTTTCCAGTCAGGGAAACAATTTTTGCAATTCAGTTGGCTGAGCTCTATATCAACAGAATTGTCTCTCTGTATGGAGTTCCTCTTGAGATCAGTTCAGACCGTGGAAGCATCTTCACTTCCAAGTTCTGGGGAAGTTTCCAAAATTCTTTGGGAACAAAATTGAACTTCAGCACAGCTTACCACCCTCAGTCGCAAGGACAAGTTGAAAGGATCAATCGGATTCTGGAAGATATGCTCCGTGCTTGCGTTATCTCTTTCGGCATGAAGTGGGAAGAATGTCTTCCTTATGCTGAATTCTCTTACAACAACAGTTTCCAGAAAAATCTAAAGATGGCACCATTTGAGGCTCTCTATGGTCGCAAATGCAGAACTTCGATTGGTTGGTCGGGCGCAGGTGAAAGAATATTGTTTGGCCCCGACATTGTAACTCAAGCGGAGGAGAAAGTTCACATCATTCTTGAAAACCTAAAGATTGCTCAAAGTCGCCAGAAGAGCAATTATGACAGAAAGCACACGGACATGGAGTATGTTCCTGGTGATCACGTTTACCTTCGTTTCACTCCCATGAGAGGCACGCACCGCTTTGGTATCAAAGGGAAGCTGGCTCCTAGATACATCGGTCCTTTCAAAATTCGTGGAAGAAGAGGAGAAGTTGCTTATGCTCTTGAGCTCCCTGAAAAACTCAAGGTCCATGATGTTTTCCATATCTCTCAACTCAAGAAGTGCTTCAAGGATCCCGGCAGGACCGTGGACCATGAACTCATCAATCTCCAAGAAGATCTGTCTTATCAAGAACACCCCACAAAAATCCTTGAAGTCGCAGAAAGAAGGACTCGCAACAAGTCCATCAAGTTCTGCAAGGTGCAGTGGTCGCACCATTCCGTTGATGAAGCCACTTGGGAACGTGAAGATGAGCTCCGTGCCAAGTATCCTACCCTCTTTGAGTCTTCTTCTTCTTCCTAGAATCTCGGGGCGAGATTCCTGTTTAGTGGGGAAGAGTTGTAGCATCCCATCTGTCTAACATATGTAATGCTACTTGGTCTAGTAATATAATGGCTACTTCATATATATAATTGTTGCATCATAATGATATCATGCTCATGACATCATGCCACCTTGCATTTGAGCATCATATAAAACCTTCTCCATTTGGTTCTTCTCTCATACACATTATTAATTGTATTTGTCTCTTGATACATTGTATTTGGTTCTTGATAAATGCTAGATGCCCAAGTTGAGTTGGGGGCATATCTTTTATTCCACTCCACCATCTTTCTTTGCCACCACCTTATGATTCCACCATTCTACTTACCCATGGGCTTTTATTTTCTTTTGGTATTTATTCTAGCTCATGTGGGTGGGATGGATCCAATTCTATTTTCTTTATTTTGGCTCTACTCCATATTTTGGGGATGCATGTATATAATACCATGTTGTATTATTATTGTTGTTACAAGAATAAAACATGGCAATGAATTATCATGCATGGGCCATGCATATTTGTTTCCACCTTTTTCCTTTCTCTCTTTTAATGTCATTTGGTTTTGGATGAGTTGAATCAACCCTAAATCATTCTTTCCTCTCTCTTCCACCCTCACTCTCCTTATCCATCATCCAAACCCCAACCTTTTGCTTGTTCTTTATTTTGTTCTTGCTCAAAACCCTAACCTAGCTCTTTTCTCTTTCCTCTCCCTCCAAACCCTAACCACCCTAGCTCTAACCCCCCTCCCTAATCCTAGCCTACCTCTCTAGCTAAACCTAGCTACACCGGACCTTCCCTTCCCTTTCTTTCTTCCACCATGCCATGCAGGCCCCACCCCACTAGCCCTCTCTCTCTCCAAACCTAAACCCTAGCCGAAGCTACACTCGAGCCTCCCCTCTCCTCTCTCTTTCTCTCTCACTGCCGAGCTTGTCCCACCTGAGCCTGCCCCTCCTTGGTCGCTCCCTGGCCCGCCTGGCAGCCCTACCGTGCCTACCCTGGCCTCCCACGCCGAGCCCATGCTCGAGAAGGACAAGGAGGAAAGGTGGCACCCGAGCCACCTTTTTCTTTCTCCTCTCTACTGATTCCCCACGGCACCCTCCTCTCTACCTCGCTTTAGCCACCTCCCCACGTCTCTGCCTCGCCAGATCTACCCCAGGCCTTGCCCTTCTCCTCCCCAACCTCTGCGCCGCTTCTTCTCCAACGCCGGCCGCCCCTCTCAGCCGCGTCTGCCACCTGCAGATCAAGGAAGCGCGCGTGTTGCCGCGGGTGTCGAGGACGATCGTGCTGCTCCGCTACATCGCCCTGTACCCGCCGACCTGGAGGAGGAGCCCCAGGACCACCAGAACCATCGCCGCCCACCGAAACCCTAGCGCCACCGTTCGTCAGCTCCGTCGACGATCTGCTGCGCCCCGCACCGATCAGCCGCCGTCAATCTCTCCGTGATAACCCCTTCTCCCTCTCTGACACCCTCTGCCTCGCCATAGACCCCTGATCGCGCCGTTCGTTTTACCGAGCACCCTCAGTGCGGCGACAAACGCTGGTGTCTGCCCGTGCCGCGCCACGCCTCACCTAGCCGCTCTACTCCCTCCTGTCAACACCCCACAGCCTGCCGCAGTGGCTACCGCCTCCGAGCGCGAGCCCAGGTCCTCGGATCGAGTCCCCCGCGCGCCGCGCTCCGCCTGTCACGCACGGAACTGTCCGCGGTTCAGAGAAAGAAGAGCAACAGTACGGGCCTGTGGACAATTTACAAATAGCCCCCCTTTTTACCTCTCGCTCAACCCGCGGTACTCGCGAGCCCACCTGCCAGCCCCTGTAAACTTTTTACAGAAAGGCACCCCGGTTTTCGTAAACATCAACCCGCGCTCCAGCACGTCCCCACCTGTCATCCTCTACGGGTTCCGCCACTGGCACATGGGCCATAACCCGCTGGTCCCACCTGGCAGTCTCAGTGGCTAGGAAAACCCGCGGTGTCAAAAGCTTTGCGCGCGGATCTCGCCCAGTTAGCAGCGGCCCACCCATCATCGGCTTGAGTTGAATTCGTCTGGGTGTAAAAAGTTTCCCTGGTTATCTGTTTTAACAAAACAAATTCAAAATGGTTTAAATTCAAATTCAAATCAGATTTTAAATAACCTTTAAATTATAAATCCAAATAATACATATGATATATGTTTTTGAATCAGAAAAATGTGAGGATTTCAAATATGCTATTCAAAATATTATTTGGGCATTTTAAAATTTCTAGATAATTAAAATTACAAATAAAATGCCCTTTTCTTAATAAATTAATAACTTTAAATCTATAACTCCAAATTTGACAAATAATATGTCTAAATCGATCAGCGCGACGAGCCCGTTCTATCTATGCATTCCTTGTTCTGAATTGAAGCATGTATCATGCCATATTTAAAAATCAGAACTGTTTATGACAATAAAACTTGGCTAAATAATTAATAAAATGCTTTATTCTTGTACCCCACACCTCACCATGCCATGCTACTTTAATGCCATGTAAATTGTGCATCATTCATCATGGCATGCTTGTTTGCTTGTCGCATTTTAATTCATATGCTTGTGCACTTTATTTATGTTGGCCCTTGTTTGTTTGGTTCTTCTTCAAATAGACGCCCAGCAGGAGAATTACCAGGAATCATAGGAGTTCTACCCAGATTCATCTCTCGCTTCAACTGAGCTGCCAGGCAAGCACTACCACATGCTTGCATACATATAGTACCTATTGCTTCTATCTTATTCTTGCATCATTGAGTCGCGATTGCATTAAATTGAATCCCAAGCACTGCATAGCCTTTACTTTTAAACCCCACCGAAGCTTGTTCCTCCATCCCACGAGCCACTACTACAGGAGTTGTTTGAGCCATGCGAGTCATAGAAAAGCATGTGTAGGGTATGTGAGTGTCTGATGGATAACGAGGTACCTAAACAATTTAACCTGAGTAGTAATGGGATAACTAATGAAAGAGGCACCGGTGAGCAATATCTGCTATTTGTTTTTTCATGCTCACTTGTGTCCCGTAGGACCCCGAGTGCTTGATTCCTGTTCCTTGACTATTCGCACTATCCACATCCGGGAGGCCTTATGGACCCCCCTGAGCCAGAGCTTGATTCATTATTATTTCTTGGGGCCACAAAGTAGTTTGGGGCTTAGTTCCTATCTTGTACTTATGCCATGCTCTAATATTTTTATTTAAGATTGTGCGTGGAGCACTTGTACTGTTTTAGATGCGGAGTGTTTTCACGGTATCGACAAGCCCAGTCACATTTTCGGGTTCCCAGTCGTTTACAACCATTGACGCAAACCTTGGGTCCGTCTCGGAGCCGGCCAACTTCGTTGCGGGTAGCTTAATGGGGTGGCCCCCTGAAATATTACTGAATCCTATGATCGCTTTGTCATGAATGCCTCGTTGGGTTTTGATTTGGTTTTTCCGAGGTTGATCGAGTGTGTGTTGCTATTTGTGCACCCCTGCAGGGTAAATCTTTCTGAAAGCCGTGTCCGCGGTTATGGACGACTTGGAGCATAGTTTCTCGATCATAGACAATTCTAACTAAAGTACCGCTTTTAAATTGACTAAGTACATGAATAGTAAATAGTGCAATACTCATGGAATGGTTAATAAAACTGCCAATGGATGGGGGTTGTTCGTCCGCTTCCTCGTTGGTAAGCGAGGAGGAGGATGGATCTGTTAATTATACTGTTATAACTGCTGTTCTTAATTCACGGACATCCGTCTATCATTGGTGAGGCGGATGGTTAGCGAGTATCTATAGACTTGTTAGTTATTATCTTTTGCTGCAATTGCGTCACCCCAGGGGGTGTCCCCTTTAGAGGCATAAAGACTTGCTGAGTACCCCTAGGGTCTCACACGATAAATTGTTTTATTCAGATGAACATGTGTACTCGCAAGATGGATACTGGGTGGAGGAGACGGATGATGTTGGCAACGATCACTCAGTGTAGAGATTCCGGGAACGGGGATCCGTGAGATCTGTGGGCGGGATGTGTTTATTTATGTGGCATCTTATGCCGATTTGCTTCTTATCCGTACTTGGATCTTGTTTTCCGCTTCCGCCTGATACTCTGATGTTTGATGTATGAGGAGCTATCCGAAACTATTATATCTATCTAGGATATTTGGATCTTGCCGTATGGCGTTGCAATATTTCTATTTCTTTTAGATGGAATGGCTCTGAGGACTGTTGTATGTGGCTTGCATACATACTCACTTGTGTATGTAGTTGATCCCTTCGCCTGCCGATTACGCCTCTTGTTCTTGTCCTGATGTTCTGAAAGTGGTTAGGACGGCCGAAAGGTCTACCATGAGTGGCCCCGGGCCCCACCGTACTATTTTAACCACTTTCGCTCATCCATGCCTATAACTAAGAGCGTAATTCACCGAGGTAGTTACATAAATGATCTATGCTGTTATGCTCACTCTCAGGGAGGTTCCACAACAGCATAGCCACACTACATAAGCCATTTGTTCAAGCACCAACAACATTGGTTCTCTTGGAAAGGTGTTGTTAGGAATGATGCCCTAGAGGCTCACATTCTGCCTTTTGTTTGTAACCCAGTATCCAGCTTAGAGCTAGGTTTATGTGTCACTGCATTTTTGCAGGCGTGGAACCATATACTTGTATCTAGCTCTAGCTAGTTTTTCCTTATCCGTTTGAGGTTGGGAAGGAAACCCACTGCTGAGACTAATTTGTAAGTCGAAATATTACAATGTTTCACGTGGTATGAGCATGGAGATGCTACCCGCCTTGCATTGGCTAGTCGGAAGAGGTATGATAGCCGAACCGAACCAAAGGTTAGTAGGACGTGAGCACACCGTCACGCCCCTACTAACACAATGGAATCCTTAGACCTAAGGGGATCACACGATCCGAGTTGTAGAAAAGCCGGCTTTGACTCCATCTAACGTTCACCATAACTAGGAGTCATAAGGGTGGTCTTGGGCCGACTTTGAAGCAAGCTACGTGACATGGATCAGCCAGACGGAATTTTCCCCTCCATCTCGAAGAGATATTCTCTGGTCCTTCTTGTGTGATATGATTCAGAAGCATGGCCATCCGCTACTCGATCAAGTGTTGATCGGGGTAGTCCGACTTAGTGAAGCCGGAGGGAATCATTTATCACTGCAACAAGAAGAGAGTTAAACCAACACTAGGATGACGGAATCTCCCCTGCGGTTTATCACCAATATCGTGAGGCAAAGAGGACATATCTTCACATTGAGGGCACTTGCGGGAACCGACAGTCGGTAAGACTTGCTACAGGCTGCTACCAATCATCAGCTCTAGTCGTAAAGTTATAGAGCTACTGCTCTGACTGAATGATTATAGAGTTGTGTTCGTCTTACCATAAGCCCGTGGGACCGCTCACTTAAGAGAGTGGAACTAGGAGGATGATGATCTGACTATCACAAGCCGGCAAGTTGGACTTGTTCAGACAAGGACATGTGTCAATTGGTTGGACCCACTTTAACTAGGGCTAGGGTTTAGGACCGAGGGACACAAGTGTTGTGTGCCCTCACCTACTCGCCTATATAAAGAAAGGTGGGTGGTGGCGGACAATACAATCTAGTGCTGCTTCCTAGGGTTTCACCAGACTTGGCAATTCCACCTTCCTGTCCCGTGGCAACAAGACCGAGACTAGCATCTCACTTGCTGTAGTTCCACCTTGTGCGTGTGTGAGACAGCAGAGGCACCACATCCGCGGTGCTTGTCAGCGGTGTTGGGCGGCGAAGTCGGAGGTGGAAGGAGGAGGAGAACAGAGTCAGCGACGAGTTGGTACTAGAATCGAGCAGTTCGCCGGAGCTCGATGAGATGAGGGGAACATACGACACCACCGCGACGTGCTTCCTTAGCTTTCGCACCTGCACATTGAGAGGTACGAGCTATTGTCTTTGATCTTGGCTGGATCTTGGGGTGGCTCGCTGGAGTTCTAGCTGGAGCAGAATTTTTATTTGTTTTCGGCATGGCTTTGCGTGTTTCCCAATAGTGGTTCAGAGCATCGGCTCTAGGTTTTTTGCCTAGTTCTTGCGCATGATATGCCCTAGTGGGAAATATTGGACCTTTTTTGTTGTTTTCGTTTTGCCTTTTTGACCTATTTTGATCTAGGGCAGTGGCCATATCTGGTTTGTCTTGGTCAAGAAGTTGGTCAAAACTGGTCCAAATCTGATTGGGAGATGACGTGGTTGACGTCCATGATCAACCACTAAAGTTTCTTTTCTTGTTGGACAAGAATATGACAGATGTACCCTATCAAAAGCTACAACTAAAAGTCAGCTGATGTAAGACAGAAAGGTTCCAACTTACATTTTCATTTGCTTCTTTTTCCCTCAAAGAAGGTCTAGTCGGATTACCCCGCCATTTGCTGTAACACTACAAGTCAAACATTTTTGGTTAGTGGGCTCATATTGTTGGGGCACTGCCAATTCTCTTTAATAAAGTGTGAGAGATTCAGACTATCTCTGCAGGGCACTTGATAGCTAGACGGAGCAATCACAATAGTTGTGGGCTTCAGGCTAAGGAGGGTTATCGAACAATGCAACTGGAATCAGATAGAAATCCGATTGGCAAGGTGTTGCCTACTCGGAAGGTTCTCCGGCTAGCAGTGACGCAAAGGCTATCTAGCCAGATAACTGACTGGGATCCTGAATCACTATTGACTGTTGGAGGGATATCAGTCTCAGTGGTAGTGTGCACGATTAAAGAGTTTAATCCACCTTCTCCTATTACAGATACATTGTCTTAAGTGTTTTGCATCTTTTGTTTGTAGATGACACCTACTAGCACCATTTAGATTTCCAGTTTTGCGTTGCGTATGATCCTTGAGAAGGACAAACTGAATTGAACAAACTTTACCAACTAGTACTGTAACTGAGAATCGTTCTCAAGTAAGAGAAGAAGGAACATGTCCTGGATTCCAGATGAGCCAGGAAATGATGAGCCTAATGCTGTAAGAACCGCTTTTCCCTGGGCTCAGGATGAGTCGATGGAAGTCAGCTGCGTCATGCTCGCTCAGATGGAGTTGGAACTATAGCAATAGTTTGAGAATGTTGAGGCATACAAGATGATCGTTGCCCTCAAGAGTATGTTTGAGATGCAGGCTAGGATGGAGAGGTACAATATCTCCAGATCCTTGCTTGGTTGCAAGCTGAAAGACAGAGATCCACTAGGACCGCACGTGATCAAGATGGTCGACTATGTGCAGTCCTTGGATCATCTAGGTTTCACCTTGAGCGAAGAGTGCGCTACCGACATTCTCCTGAACTCTCTTCCTAGTGCTTATGGTCCATTCATTTTGAACTACCATATGCTTGGTATGGATAAGAAACTAGCAGAACTTCAAGGGATGCTCAAGACAACACAGACCGACATCAAGAGAGGCGGCACCAATCAAGTGTTGATGGTGTAGAACGCTTCGAAGGTCAAGAAGAATTATTGGTCTAAGAAAGCCAAGCCAAAGAGATATGGCACGCTGGGTCCAAGTCCTAGCATCATCTCAGTGACTGGCAAGAAGGCAAAACCTCCGGGTACAATATGCTTTTACTGTAAGGAAGAGGGTCACTAAAAGAGGAACTACGACAAGTACAAGGCGGCTAAAGCCAGGAGTGGATATGACTTTCAACTCAGGTACACCTGCTGTAAATGTTGTATACATTTATCTTGTTGACACTCCTAGTAGCACCTGGGTATACGATACCGGACCAGTTGTTCATGTGTGCAACTCAATGTAGGGACTGGTAAGGCATAGGAGCATTGCGAGAGGGGAGATTGACAGCATAGTCAGAAACAAAGAAAGAGTTGTTGCATTATCCGTAGGGATGATGCAAATCTAGTTACCTTCAGGATTTGTACTAGAACTAAATAAGTATTATTATGTTCCTATACTAAGCCGAAACATCATTTCTACCTCATGTTTGATGGAGAAGGGTTATGAGTCGAATATTAAGAACAATGGTTGTTCCTTTTATTTGAATAATGTGTTTCATGGCTATGCATCTATCCAAGCCAGACTTTTTGTGCTTGATCATGAATGTAAATCATTATATAACTTTAATGCTAAAAGGTTGAATTAGAATGATCTTAGTTCTACTTATCTATGGCATTGTCGCCTTGGTCATATCAGCTGGAAACGCATGCAGAAGCTCCATGGTGATGGACTTCTGGATTCGTCCGGCTTGGAGTCGTTCGAAACGTGCAAATCTTGTTTGTTGGGAAAGATGACCAAGACACCTTTCAAAAATAGTTGAGGGCGTCCGGATTGCTGGAACTAATACATAGTGATGTATGCGGTCCAATGAGCGCGACAACCATAGGTGGTTATGAGTATTAATCACGTTCACAGACGATTTTAGTAGATATGGCTATGTCTACCTGATGAAATCCAAGTCGGAAACCTTTGAAAAGTTCAAAGAGTTTCATAGTGAAGTGCAAAACAAACTTGGAGAGAATATTAAGTTTCTGCAATCATATCGTGGATGCGAATATATGAGCCATGAGTTTGATGACCATCTCAAGAGTTGTGGAATAGTTCCACAGCTCACCCTGTCGGGAACACCTCAGAGAAATGGTGTGTCAGAAAGGCAGAACCAAACCTTGTTAGAAATGGTAAGGTCAATGATGAGTAAGACGGATCTACCTTTATTATTCTGGGGTTTTTGTCCAGAGACAACAGTGATAACACTAAACAAAGTACCATCTAAATTAGTAGAAAAGACACCACATGAGATGTGGACGGGCAAGAAGCCGACCTTGGATTTTCTCAAGATTTGAGGATGTGAATCTTTTGTCAAGAGATTGCAATCCGACAAGATCAACCCAAGTCGGATAAGGTAGTTTTCGTAGGCTATCCTAAGGAAACTTTGGGTTACTATTTCTACAACAGAGAAGAGGGCAAAGTGTTTGTTGCTCAAAACAGTGTCTTTCTAGAGAAAAAGTTTCTAAGCCGGAAAGAAAGTGGGAATAGGGTGCATCTCGAAGAATTTCAGGATTTACCGACTCATGACAAGTAGGCAACCTTGGAGTTTGGTCCAGACGTTGTGCCTAAGTTGGCAAATGCACCAGAGCCACGAAGATCAGCAAGACTACATGGTGACGTACTTATGCTGAATGGTGATGAGTCGACTACTTATTAGGATGCGATGGGAAGTACTAATTCTGAGTCATGTCTTGGAGCCATAAGATCCTAGTTAAAGTCCATGGATGGAAATCAAGTTTGGAACTTGGTTGATCTGTCAGATGGTGCAAGATCCATCGAGAGAAAATGGGTCTTTAAGAGGAAAAATGACCAAGATGGAAATATTTCTATCTATAAAGCACGACTTGTCGCAAAAGGGTTCTGACAAGTTCAAGGAGTTGAATATGACAAGGCTTTCTCGCCAGTAGCGATGCTTAAGTCAGTGAGGATCATGTTGGCACTAGCTGCACATTTCGATTGGGAGATATGGCAGATGGATGTCAAAACGGCTTTCCTTAACAGAAATTTAACCAAGGACATGTATATGATACAGCCCGAGGGTTTTGTCGATCCGGCTAGTCCTAACAAAGTTTGCAAGCTTCGGAAATCCATCTATGGATTGAAGCAGGCAAGTCGGAGTTGTAACATTCATTTTGATGAAGTGGTCAAATCATTTGGCTTCATCAAAAGCGAACAAGATTCTTATGTATACAAGAAGTTTAGTGAAAGCTCAGTTTTTTCTGCTACTGTATGTAGATGACATATTGATAGTAGGAAACAATGTTCCAGTGTTGCAAGAAACCAAGAATTCTTTGGAAAGGTGTTTCCAAATGAAGGACTTAGGTGAGGCAGCATTTATACTGAGAATTACGATCTATAGAGATAGATTCCGGAGACTCATAGGCTTGAGTGAGAGTACATATCGGGATAAGATATTGAAGAAGTTCAATATGGATTCGGCTAAGAAGGGGTTCTTACTAATGGCGCATGGAATTCGACTTAGTAAGACTCAATGCCCAGCGTCGGCTGATGAGCAAAGTCGGATGGAAAGGATCCCTTATGCTTTGGCAGTAGGATCAATCATGTATGCGACGATATGTACTAGGCTAGAAATTTCCTATGCTCTAAGTGTAACGAGCAGATATCAGTCAGATCCTGGTGAAAGCCACTGGATAGCAGGAAAGAATATTTTTAAGTACTTGAGACATACTCAAGATGAGTTCCTAGTCTATGGTGGTGAGGAAGAGCTAGGTGTAAAGGGTTACACAGATGCTAGCTTTCAGACCAACCTGGATGACTCACGCTCGCAATCTGGCTATGTGTTCATAGTGAATAGAGGTGCAGTGAGCTGGAAAAGTTCCAAGCAAGAATCAGTGGCTGACTCTACTAAGGAAGTTGAGTATGTTGTTGCCTCAGAGGTGACAAAAGAAGGAGTTTGGATCAGAAATTTTCTGATTGAACTCGGGGTTGTTCTGGGATCGTCTAGTCTATTAGACATGTATTGTGATAATACTTATGCTATTGCACAAGCTAAGGAGCCACGAGCACACCAGAAGAACAAGCACATACTAAGGAAATTTCACCTGATTTGGCAGTTCATCGATCGCGGAGAAATTAAGCTATGCAAGGTACACATGGATGCAAATGTTGCAGACCTATTGACCGATCCGCTTCCACAACCTAAGTTTGAGGTGCATGTTAGAGTGATGGGCATGAGATTCCTAAGGCCTAGAGATGCCTGAGTGTTTGACTCTAGTGCAAGTGGGAGACTGTTAGGAATGATGCCCTAGAGGCTCACATTCCGCCTTGTATTTGTAACCTAGTATCCGTCTTAGAGCTAGTTGTATGTGTCACTGCAATTTTTGCAGGTGTGGAACCATATACTTGTATCTAGCTATAGCCAATTTTTCCTTAGTCACTTGAGGTTGGGACGGAAACCCACTGCCAAGACTAATTTGTAAGTCAGAAGATGATAATGTTTCACATGTCATGATCATGGAGATTCTATCCTCCTTGCATTGGCTAGTCGGAAGAGGTACGATAGCCGGACCGATCCAAAGGTTAGTAGGATGTGACCATACCGTCATACGCTCTGACTAACACAATTGAATCCTTATACCTGAGGGGATCACACAATCCAAGTTGTAGAAAAGCTGGCTTTGACTCCATCTAACGCTCACTATAACTGGGAGTCACAAGGGTGGTCTTAGACCGACTTCGAAGTAAGCTGCGTGACATGGATCAGCCAAGATGGAATTTTCCCCTCCATCTCGGAGAGATATTCTCTAGGCCCTCTCGTGTGATATGATTAAAAAGCATGGCCATGCACTACTCGATCAAGTGTTGATTGAGGTAGTACGACTTAGTGAAGCCGGAGGGAATCAGTTATCGCTGCAACAAGAAGAGAGTTAAACCGATAGTGGGATGATGGAATCTCCTTTGCAGTTTATCACCAATATCGTGAGGCAAACGATACTTAGACATATCATCACATTGAGGGCACTTATGGGTACCCAGAGTTGGAAAGTCTTGCTAGAGGCCACTACCAATTATCAGCTCTAGTCGGAAAGTCACTGAGCTACTGCTCTGACTGAATGAATACTGAGTTGTGTCCGTCTTACCGTAAGCCTGCGGGATCGCACACTTAAGAGTGTGGAACTAGGTGGATGATGATCCGACTATCACAAACCGGCAAGTTGGACTTGTTCGGACAGGGACACGTGTCAATGGATTGGACCCACTTTGACTAGGATTAGGGTTTAGGACCGAGGGACACAAGTATTGTGTGCCCTCACCTACTTGCCTATATAAAGAAAGGTGGGTGGCAGTGGACAAGACAATCCAGTGCTGCTTCCTGGGGTTTCACTAGACTTGAAATTTCCACCTTCCCATCCCGTGATGGCAAGACCGAGACTAGCATCTCACTTGGTACTATTCCACCTTGTACGTGTGTGAGATAATAGAGGCACCATACCTGCGGTGCTTGTCGGCGAAGTCGGAGGCGGAAGGAGGAGAAGAATGGAGCTAGCGACGAGGTGGTCCTAGGATCTAGTTGTTCGCTCGTCGGACAAGACGAGGGGAACGTACGACACCACCGTGGCGTGCTTCCTCATCTTTCGCAGTTGCGCGTTGAGAGGTACTAGCTATTGCCTTTGACCTTGGCCGGATCTTGGGGCGGCTCCCTGGAGTTCTAGCCAGAGCAGAATTTTTTGTTTTTGGCCTGCCTGTGCACGTTGCCCAACAGGCGTGCCTCAGCCTAAGCATCATAGGCAGAAACCAATTCTAAGGAAACTCACCAAATGAATTCAAACCATTTTTCTATTCTTAATAACTGGAAATCATCTCAACATGTACTGTGAGGTGGACATTATTCATATAGCTTCACAATCCTACTTTAAAATTAAAACCAATTGAATTCATATCCTATTCCTAGCAACCATTCTAGGAATCATTATTAAACATAAGTTTACTATCACTATTGACAATACCAATTTAGCCAGGATTTTATCATGGAACTCAGTATCAGGCCAAGCCTAGGCATATAATCATATCAATTAAAGTATAGTCTGGTTCAACTTTAGCCCATTTTATCAAAGGTGAGTAGTCCATTCAAAAGGAAATATATTTAGTTATATTCTCTATCAGTGCTGGCAGGCAAATAATTTTATTGAACTACACAATATTCAGTAAGCAATCGCTCAAGTCCAAGATTCAGTAAGCACAAGCTAGAGTGGGATATCCCTAGGATCCTGATATCAAAGGAGCAAGTCACTGAATCAAATATTCAGTTCAACTAACACTGATACACATGTGAACCACACGGCATAAACTAACAGATCACCAGAGCATAAACATGATCCTGAGGAATGGAGAGCAGCAGAGAGAGGTCCGTGAAGAGAAAAATCAGGGAGTGAGGATAATAAAATGTACCACAGGTCCTCGCTTCAAGCTTGCAGAATAGGAAGCAGGGAGGAGGCCATAGTGGCGATGGCAACCATAGTATGGCGGCAGAACGGAGACCAATGCATGGCAGCAAGCCACCATACAACACCAGCACTAGCACTAGTACGGTAGAACCACAATGCGCCTCACCGTGTGATGGTCACTTGAACCATGGACACCAGGGTTGCAAGCGCTGTTGTCCCACCGACACTAATGACGAAGAGAAGGGGATCCCGACGCCTCGGTGAAGCAGCAACAAAGCCGTACCACACCACCACATGTCCATCCTACCACCAAGTCAACACCACTACAGGGCCACCGAGGTTGCGGTTAAGCACCACTGTCCCACTGGTGTTTGTGTAAAAGGGGAAATAGGGTTTCGGGGTCAAGCTCATGCATGTGAGAGTGAGATAGCCGAATCGAGATGGATGGGTAGAAGAAGTGGAGTGCGGTGTAGCTTTAGCAACCAGTGGCGCCAACCGCAACACACTTGTTATGACCTTGGATCGATAGAGATCCCAAGTCCCTGTGATTAACATGCTAGTCCCTGGATCATTAGCTAGCACTCACAGTCGATGAAATATCATGTAAAACACAAGTATTTATTACATGAATCGAATAATCCAGAGTTTACATTATTACAACAGAAGCAAAAAATATACAACTTGGAGTCCCATCAATGCCACATGCTAGTTGAGTGAAGACCCGCGATCCTAGCGCACCTTTCAACGATCTCGAAATTCTGCACATGAAACATGCAACCAACAAGTTGGGTCAATACTTTGAATGTATTGGCAAATTACACCATGGAAAGAATAGAACTAACTCTACATGCAAGGCTTGGATTAGGCTTTGGAGTTCATTTGCATAAAGCCAAAATTTCTCTAAGTAAGAAGAAAAGAGGGAGAGTTTTACCCTACTTTATAAACATTGTTTAAGTAGTATATGGTCGAGTGGACCATGAGGATATTACGCACCAAGTGTACAATCAACCTAACACTTGGATATTACACACCAAGTGGCACTTGGATATTACACACCATGTTACTTGGATATGACACACCAAGTCCCCAAAATCCCACCCATTAGCAATATTACGCACGCCATGGGGTTTTAGAAAACTTTAAGTTTGGAAAGAGAGAGGAAGATCCTTCCGAGGCTCCATCCTTCAGATGCTCAAAGTGTTATTTTCGTGAACTCAGTTGATCGATCAGAATGCAATACTCTCGAGAGGTTGTGCACTTTCCCCACAATCCATGATCTAGTCCTTTTACAGACAAGACCATGGCGAGGCTTTCCCTTAGTGGCCCCTTGTCAACACCCGGATTTTTAATCCCAGATGCCTGTTATGCCATACATCACAATCCCAGGATTACCATTTTTGTGATACATAACAAATTGGATATCATAGTACATCATCCATTACAAACCATAATAAGGTCTTACACAAATAGAGGATCTCATGATCCAGTCTTAATACAAACATGCAGCAGAATAATAAGCGTAGCAGTGGGCTCCATCTTCAGTGTCACAGGCAATGCTGACAATGGGAGATGATTCTAGTTGTCGTAGCCGTCCTGCTGTTCATCTTCCTGATAGTCCTCCCATAGTCTAGCCACGTGATTAGCCAGGGATAAATCCATGAGTACTCTTTAAGTACTCGCAACCTATCACTAACAAGTAAGGTAGTTCTAGTAGGAAAGCTAAGCTCTAAGTTTATTTGCAAAAAGCTAGATTTATCTAAACTGAGTTTAGAAGCAAAGAAAGCTAACTTAATGTTCTAAATCACCTAAGTGGGAACTTAGTTTTCATAGTCACAACCCTATTGTGGTCAAGTCAAAGTCATAACTCATTTCACAAGTCGTTTTGAAAACATCCGACGACGGAACAGTATGGCTACTCCAACTGTCCATGACCGCGGAACGGCTATTCAAATAGTTTGACACTCTGTAGAGGTGGTACACTTTCACCAAAAAATAAGATACATCCGTCAGGGATAACCCTGAATCATCATACTTAGTATGCGAGTAATCAATCATAACCTTTCCTTTACACACTCTAGTATAAGCACCTCTCCTATGAGCTTGGCCTCCCAGCCATGGCCATCTACCATCCTGGGCACTGCATAGGTGGACATCATCAAGAGGTAGCCTCATCTCAAACCTCTTCCGCGAGGTAACCCATACTAATGCATATAAACTTCTGGCTAAGCCTTACCCAATTCAGGTATTGTGGTTGTACGGTAAAATTGGAATGGTATCGCATCCGAACCCAACCATCAGTTTTTATAAAGGGCTAAGGCTCATGCCTCAACATTTTCATCATCAAATTCATTTGTTTTTCTCAACACATGTCAAAACATTTCAATAGAATGACTCATCATTCCAAGGTTTTCATAATCATTTTCACCAAGTATTCCCATCTAAAGTGATCAAGTTTTTGGTTTAGCACTAGCCACTAAGTTAAGAGTGTTCACTAATGAGGGATTCTAATCTCAATCTCATGCCATAGAATGACATCTGGTATAGGCCTAGTTTTATACTCTTTATTCTATCTATACTATCTTTCCACAATCTCACAAAGCATTAACTAAAAGTAAGGAACTTTGGTAAAGCAAAAGTAAAGCTTGCAAGTAAAACTTGGGATGGGTATAAATCAAAATGTATAAATAAGCATACTTAATGCATCTTGCTTAGGTCATCTTGTATAATTCTAGCCTGCCAATAATAGCTTGCCTTGATTGGTGCAGTGATTGGAGTTTTCTTCGTCTTCTTCGGGGTAGAACTCCTCCTCCTCGTAGACTTGGTCGGTACTATCGTCTATAAAGAAATATGGGGTACACAATCACCAAACAATACTTAACTAAGTCTATTTAGCACACCAAGGCACACACTTGATGATCTAGCATCATCACAATCATCACATGCATTAAAGCACTAGTTTCAATTATTTTATTTGAGAAAAGTAATTTCTACTAATTGAAATTAATTAAGATTTAATATTCTCCAATTAAAATATGGGATCATGTGGACACATGTCATCACCACATATTCTAATACATGGTAATGTGATTAAGAGTGTTGGTCACATTTTATAAAGTGTAAGATTATTATTTAATAGATTTAAAGTGACTAGAAATACCCTAATAGCATTCTTTTGGTACTAGTCCAATGTCACCACATGCAAACCTAGATATTATTACATATGCAGATAGTTATTGTCAAATGTGATTTTTTAGATTTGGAGTCAACTCAAAAGCTATTATGGTTGATTTTTGAAAAATGTTTGAAGTTACAAAATCTTTGTTTTTTTATTTTTTCTATAGATTATCTCTAACTGCAAATGATTTAAATCCAACGGGTTTGGATATATATTTTAATTATATTTCTAACAAAATTTTAATGATGCCATTTGGTTAAGTGAAACTCTCTGAATTGATTTTTGAATAAGTGGACAGAATAGGATTTCAACTAAATTGGAAAATCACTTATTTGAATTTTTGGGCCAGCGCGGGAAAGCTAACGGGCTGGCCCAGTGGCACTCCGCGGTGCAACGGGCTGCTGACAACATGGACCCACTGGTCAGCGAAACTAACTAAGCGAAATGGTATGGGAGAATCTGAGCCGTGCGATCAACTTCTAATCTAACAGACGAGAGTCATCGTCGAGGACGAACAGCTCCGGCTAGGAACTAGACCTAGCGCGGCGGTGGGGGTCTGGCGGGGCTCACCTGGGCTCCAGCTAGGCTCGGCGATAGGGGCAAACGGCGTGGTAGACAATGGCGAAGCAAGGCGCGGTCATGGCAAGGCTTGGGGTGGTCGCAATCGAAGGCGCCCTACTCCTCCAGCAGCGGCGGACTCCGGTGCAATTCCGGCACGGTGGTGCTCTCCTTGCTCTGAGAAGGGGTGTGGGAGGCTCAGTGGTGAGTGGGGATTCAAGTGGTGTGAGGAATGGAGGCTGGGGTGGCCTCCTTTTATAGCTCGACAAGGAGACCGAACGGTGCGGGCTGGCATCTCAGGCGAGGGCGGCATAGAGAGCTAAGGGCATGGCTGGGAAAGGTGGTATAGGGGTTCCATGTATGAAAACAATAAATTTTACCCTACGCCCCTGAATCCCTGAAGCTGCCAGGACCTATCTATTAGAAATACAGTAACGGGAGGGGCTTTTCGGGAACTTACCCTTGAAGACCGAAAAGCGTTGTCAATGCTCAGGAGAGCGTGGTTGATGTAGATGAGCTAAAGCCGACCTCAAGGTCGTGATGAAGTCCTTGCGCTCCTGTGGCTCCAACGACTTGAGTGCCTCAAGTGCGACACCTCGCGGGGAGTTACACACGTCCGGTGCCTGACGATGACTCCTGCTTCCCCGATCCAGCAACAGTTGCGGAAGTAGAGCTTCCAGATCCGAATCCCGCAGCGCGATGGCGCTCCGTGGTGAAGATGTCTCTCGTTCGCGCAGTACAGACTTGGGACCACAGTCACGAGAGAGAGAGAGAGAGAGAGAGAGGGGGGAGAGAAAATATCAATTAGAGGTCCTCCCAAAAGTGAGAAGACCTTTATTGAATATTGGTGTCTTTTATTTGGCCAAATACCCCCAGTATATATAGGGGGAGGGGAGGTACTACCTCCCTCAAAGTCCCAGGGTGGGACTAAAGGAGAGGAGGAGGAGGGGAGGCCGCCGGCCACCTAGTGGGCCTCGCGCACGGGGGGGGGGGGGGGGGGGGAGGGGGTAGGCCTAGCCGGCCACCCCCTTGGCCCCTTCTCCCTCTCTCCTTTCCCTAATGGGCCCTCTCCCCTCCGGGAATTGGCCCATTAAGCCTTTGACCATTTAAATTGATTTTTCTATTTATTAAATAATTATGAAAAAATGATTAAATCAATATTTAACATTCATTCACATTTTATTCAACCTCCGTGGCTATGGAACACCTTCCACCTCCACTCCAGACATCCTCCGGACTTACCGAAACCCTTCCGGTTTTCTCTCTATTATTCTTCGGTGATTCTAATGATCCTATAAACACTCTCTAAGCATCATCAAGCCCTTAAGCGTGATACCCCACGGTTCAGGAACACCCCATACATGGTCGGGACACTCTCGCACCAATGATCGACAGAGGGACCTGGATGGCCATGTGACCCCTGTGTGTTCCACGAAGATCTTTCGTCGTTTGAACCGGGATAGTCATGTCTTATTCCCTTTCTCTCTCAATACCTGCATTGCCCGAGATCTGATCAATGACATCACCATGTCGTGTCCAATCTCATTACTGAACAATGCTACTTGACTCGTTCCGACAAGTGATATCCCTGGGATCAAATCACACGTTGCGCAACTATTGGATATAACCTCTCCGAGTGGGCCCTTGAGTATCTTCCCGTCACATGGACGGACAAATTCCGCTCTTGACATATATTGCCTCAACGGTTTCCTCTGAATACCTGAACACACCTTTATAACCACTGTATTACCAAGTGGCGCTTGATGCTATCAAAGCATTCTCGGGAGACAGTGATTGATATAGCCTCACGGTCTAAGGAATAGTCTACGAGGATCCATTTCTAATCATCATAACTTGAACTTCGTGACATGATTGGGTTATGATGTTTAGGTTGGGTATTGGTTCATCATCTCATTCTCGGAGTGAGATGACTCCATTTCCAACTGGCATAAATGCCACATGATCAGGAAACATGATCATCTGTTGACCAATGAACCAGTGACTAGAGTTTCACTAGGAACCCCCTGGTTGTTTGTATATCACACGTGTATTGATGTTTCCACTCAATACAGTTATAACATGATACAAAACTTAATCATAAAATATATGAAATATGATAATAGTCCTTATAACTAGTTGTCTCTAGGGCATATTTCCAACAGTCTCCCACTTGCACTAGAGTACGAATACACTAGCTGCATTTGTTCTCAATCATTGGCACCATATATCCGGTACCCTGAACATGCTTGCTCATGGAAGAGGTTGAGTCTTGGGTCTATACTTTACAGTCCCAAATCCTTTGCGACTTACTAATGTCACCTTGATTGACATTAATACTTTATCATCACATGATAACATCTGTGTGTATGCATCATTGCTATGGCAGCGGAACGAGGCCTGATTCCAGGAGCCTACAGTGACTTTAGATCAACCTCGAGGGCTTTCTCATGGGCACTATGCCCTGGGACACATCATTCTACGTTAAAAGCGAACTAGCCCCACCATAACATATACAACACTTTAGATGGTACCCTTATTTATTATTATAAATGTATTCATCGAAACGCTAGTGCACTCTGTGCAACTTTCGATGTTTTGTTCACCTCGCTTCCTACTTGACTTTAATTGGTATCTATGGGAGTTTCCAACATATTCCCTTATAACACAACCCTTTATGATTTAAGATATGTCATCCTTTATGGATTTGGAAAACAAGTCTGTAGTTCTCTACTAGACATTGCGGACAAACTTAGCTCAACGTTATGTGATTGGAACTTAATCAGTTTTAAATGTTCCTTATTGGATTACATATTATGTTAAGTTATCATCATGGTTTTCTAAGATAGAACCTATGTCTCAACATAGTGGATGATGATCATCCTTTTATTTCTTTCAAACATTGATGTTAAACTTAATACTATTCCTAATTTGAGTCATTAAGGACCAGTTCCTTAATTAACTTCTAATCTGAAACCCCTTTTCAAAATCCCTTAAGGAATACTACATAATATCATAATACACCTATTATCAACTTCTACATATTATAAATCATTATTTATAAGTATTTGCGCTTTCATTCTTAACACACTGAAGAATTACTCCTATAAGCTCCCACTCAAAAATATGTCATTCACATATTGTTTTAGAAAGACTTTCATAGCTCCCACTCAATTTTATGCAAATTGCATATCCACTCACTATTTTTGAACAACTTCAAAACTTTGATCAAATATCAAACTTGGAGATTTTACTATGAGATACTAGTACTTTTACTAGTTTTAAATCCACTAGACATTAAGCACACATGAATCAAATTCATTTGAATTCATCCAATACTTGACAAATTGTGCTTTTGTCATTCACCCCATTTTCCACTATGGCTTTGCAGTCATTTGGGAAAATTCAAGTAACCCCTTTTACTTGTGAGATTCAGCAACGAATTGCTTTCTAATCTCAAGTGAATTTTGCTTTTAGGATTTCTCATAATTCTAGTTTACCATTATTTCCTTAGTAGTTCGTAGGTATGTCATATTCCAATAATCATGACAAATGATTCACAAATATCTCCATACTAGATATGGATTACATTTTTGAATCCTACTTCATGTAGTGAAAACACTAGTGGGGAAAACACAATGATCAATATTTCCTTTTGTGAAGAGAGTCGTTCATGAACATTGTCTGTTACACTTCTCAACACTCTGATGCAGGGTTTGAATCCTCATCGTGTTTTACACTTACTTCCAATTTCTCCATAATCGAGAAATATCACTAAAAGTGAGCTTTCTCAAGAATGCACCAAAGTCCAAGCAATACAAGTTTTTCTTCTCTTTTGGTTTCAGCTATGGATTTTGCAAAGTCTCCAATGAATACTCTACAAGGACTTATTCGCTATTGTTTTGGTTATATCGTATAACCCCAAAACTTTCACGAATTCAAATGGTTCACTATATATTCTAACTGAGTGCTAACTATTTCTAAACTAATGGTCTCTACATCTACACTACAATGATTTATTTGGTGCCATCTATCAACCCACTTTGATATCTAATATCACATTGTGATGCTTTGCATTTTTGACATTTCAAATGCATTGCATTCCACAATTTCTTTTATGCCATTCTTATAAAGTCGAATTTCATTACTCTTGATCAAATCATAGTAATTAGATTCTCTTTTATATTTATACCCTTTTATTGATGAAACACTTTGATCAAATCAAATAGCTTCATACTTATGTTTCCTTTAGTAAACTTATTTACATTTTAAAACAATCGTATAATGATAATTACCTTTTTTTTAAACACAATACATCGAATATGTATTTACTTTTAACATTTCATTAAAACACTTTGTATTCAAGTAATACACGGTGTTCAAGTTATTTTGCCGAACTTAGGCATGATTTATATGTGATAAGAAATCGAATGACTTTCACATATTATCATTATAACTTTGAATTTAAACAATGGTTTCATTCATTAATGAAATATCATTAAGTTGGGTAATTTTTAAAGGCATTTCAATATTTTACAAATGTTCATGTATTATCAATTAGTTTCAAACAACAAGGATAATTCACAAGTAATCAAACAAGATATGAACATGAATAGAATGTTGGGTCCGCAGCATAGAAAACAAAAAATTTCCTGCGATGAGAACTACACGCCAAGATCTATCTACTAGGTACAAAGCAACGGGTGGACATACATCCAACGAGAACTTACCCTCGAAGACAACGAGTTTTGTTAACGAGTAGGAACTCGTGGTTGATGTAGTCGTACACTTGCCGATCTCAAGATCGCGAGGAAGTCCGAGCGCCGCAACTCAGCAGCGCATCCGTACTCGCACACACGTTCAAGCCACTGGACAACCTCCGCCTCCTCGCTCCAGCGATCCAGTGGAAGCAGCAACTCCTTCCAGACGAAATGCCACCGGGAACATGTATCTCGCTAATCCGAGACCATGGGGGAATAATTCTAGAGGGGGAGAGAGATCCTTCACAAGGAGGTGTGTGGAAGAAGGAGGAGGAGGGGGGTGCCCCTCCTCTCCATGGCCGGTGCATGAGGGGTGACTCCTCACCTCCCCATTCATGTGGTGGTAACCCCTCCACATTAAAATGCCTCTTCACATTCCCTTGTAAAGTCCCCACTTTAAATGCATTAAAATTCTCCAAGTTTAATGCTCTCTCATTTAATAAAACTATTTTATTAAATTTATTCAGAATTTTGTTAATTACTTTAATTAAAAAACATTCACATATAACCCCTTTCAATATTTCAATATCACATGCAGAACCACTTTTTGCAATTTCACCCGAAACAATTTCCGATTCCTATCGAAACAATTCCTGCGCTTTGCAATTCTTTCGTCTGAAACATATGTGCTCCAAAATGGTGTCCGGTAACTCTTAAGTGTGTCACCCTACGGTTCGCGAATATTGCATACATGATTGAGACTCCTCTCAGATCAATAGTCAGAAGCGGGACCTGGAGATCCATACTGACTCCTGCATATTCAACGATGACTTCTGTGATCGTGAGAACCTTTAACGCTTGTAATTTAATCCCTTTGTCTCATGATATAATACATGTCCGAGATTCGATCATCGGTATCCAAAAACCTAGTTTGATCTCATTACCGACATGCACTCTTTTCTCGTTCCCGTGATATAACATTCTAGTTATCACTTGCTTGCAAGCTACCTTAATGTGATATCACCGAGAGGGCCCAGAGTATATCTATACGTCATCGGGATTGACAAATTCCACTCCTTGATCCATGATCCTCAACATAACACCTTTGTAGTACTGAACCCATCTTTATAGTCACCCTGTTACGGTGTGACGTTTGATGTTATCAAGATACTCTTCAGGTGTTAGCAATTAATATGATCTCATGGTCTAAGGATAAAGATTACTTCGTATGATGTTATAGCAATATAAACATAATGACTTGATCGTAATGCTATACTTCGGATGTATGTTCATCACATCATTCCACCAATGTTGTGACCTTGTTATTAACAACATCCAATGTCCATGATCAGGAAACCTTGATCATCTTGTTAATCAACAAGCTAGTCTATAAGAGAGGCATAACTGGGAACCCTTTTTGTTTATTAAACACACATGTATTGATGTTTCCGATCAATACAATTCTAGCATGCAAAATAAACATCTATCATATATAAGGAATACATAATAACAACTTTATTATTGCCTCTCAGGGCATATTTCCTTCAGTCTCCCACTTGCACTAGAGACAATAATCTCACATAGTGATAAATCTAACACCCATGGAGTTCTAGTGTTGATCATGTTTTTCCCTAGGGAGAACTTTAGTCAACGGATCTGCTACATTTAGGTCCGTGTGTACTTTAGAAATCTTTATATGTCCATCCTTGACATGCTCGCGGATGGAGTGAAACCGGTGCTTAATATGCTTGGAATTCTTGTGAGACCTCGGTTCCTTTGCATTGGCTATGGGTATATTGTTGTCACAATAGATCACCATTGGGTCCAATGCACTAGGAACCACACCTAGTTCCGTAATGAACTCTTCCATCCAAACCGCTTCCTGCGCCGCTTCTGAAGCAGCAACATATTCCGCCTCCATCGTTGATCCAGCCACCACAGGTTGTTTGGAACTCCTCCAACTAACTGCTGCTCCGTTCAAGAGAAATACATATCCGGATTGAGACTTAGAGTCATCCGGCTCGGTGTCAAAGCTAGCATCGACATAACACTTAGCGACTAGCTCTTCTTCACCTCCGTATATAAGAAACATATCCCTAGTTCTTCTCAAGTACTTGAGGATGTTCTTGACCGCTATCCAGTGTTCCGAACCTGGATCAGATTGGTACCTACTAGTCAAACTAATAGCATGTGCCACATTCGGTCTTGTACATAGCATGGCATACATAATAGAGCCTATGGCCGAGGCATAGGGGATCTTATCCATCATCGCTCTTTTTTCCGCTGTAGCCGGACTTTGAGTCTTACTCAATGTCTTGCCTTGCAACATAGGTAAGAACCCCTTCTTACTTCCGTCCATATTAAACTTCTTTAATATCTTATCAAGGTATGTACTCTGCGATAGCCCAATTAGGTGCCTTGATCTATCTCTATAGATTTTAATGCCTAATATATATGACGCTTCACCAAGGTCTTTCATCGAAAATTTGCTGTTTAGATAACTTTTAACACTGTTTAAAAGATCTATATCATTTCCAATCAATAATATGTCATCCACATATAATATCAGAAATACCACATTGCTCCCACTCACTTTCTTGTAAATACAAGCCTCTCCATAAGTTTGGACAAATCCAAACTCTTTGATCACCTCATCAAAGCGGAGATTCCAACTCCAGGATGCTTGCTTCAGTCCATAGATGGATCGCTGAAGTTTCCATACCTTATTAGCATCCTTAGGATCGACAAAACCCTTAGGTTGCATCATATACAACTCTTCTTCAATATTACCATTGAGGAACGCAGTTTTGACATCCATCTACCATATTTCATAATCGAAATATGCAGCAATTGCTAACATAATCCTTACCGACTTAAGCATCGCTACGGGAGAGAATGTCTCATCGTAGTCAACTCCTTGAATTTGTCGAAACCCCTTTGTGACAAGTCGAGCCTTATAGATGGTCACATTACCACCAGCGTTAGTTTTTCTTTTGAAAATCCATTTATTCTCAACGGCCTTTCGATCGTGAGGTAAGTCCACCAAGGTCCAAACTTGGTTCTCGTACATGGATTCCATCTCGGATTTCATGGCTTCTAGCCATTTGTTGGAATCCGGACTCATCATCACTTCTTCATACGTCGCAGGGTCATCCATTTCATCAACCATGAAATTCGCAATAGGATTGCCATACAGTTCAGGAGCTACACGTGTTCTGCTTGACCTGCGAGGTTCGGTAGTGTCCTCTTTCGTAGTTTCATGATCAATATCATTAGCTCTCTTCATTAGGTGAAGTCAACTCCGAAACAACTTATGGTGCTGAGCTACTCGCCATTTCATGAAGAGAAGGTTCAATAACGTCTTCGAGTTCTACATTCCGACTACTCACACCTTTCGCGAGAAACTCCTTCTCAAGAAAGGATCCATTCTTGGGAACAAAAACCTTGCCCTCAGATCTGTGATAGAAGGTGTACCCAATCGTTTCCTTAGGGTATCCTATGAAGACGCATTTTTCCGCTTTGGGTTCGACTTTATCTGGCTGAAGTTTCTTCACATAAACATCGCATCCCCAAACTTTAAGAAATGACAGCTTAGGTTTGTTTCCAAACCATAATTCATACGGTGTTGTTTCAACGGATTTAGATGGTGCCCGATTTAAAGTGAATGTAGCTGTTTCCAGTGCATAACCCCAAAATGACAGTGGCAAGTCAGTCAGAGACATCATAGATCGAACCATATCCAATAAGGTACGATTACGACGTTCCGACACACCATTATGTTGTGGTGTTCCGACAAGCGTGAGTTGTGAAACTATTCCACACTCTTTCATGTGTGTGCTAAACTCATAACTTAGATACTCCTCCACGGTCAGACCGTAGAAATCTGATCTTTCTATTACAATGATTTTCCACTTCATTCTGAAATTCCTTGAACTTTTCAAAAGTATCACATGCAGAACCACTTTTTGCAATTTCACCCGAAACAATTTCCGATTCCTATCGAAACAATTCCTGCGCTTTGCAATTCTTTCGTCTGAAATATATGTGCTCCAAAATGGTGTCCGGTAACTCTTAAGTGTGTCACCCTACGGTTCGCGAATATTGCATACATGATTGAGACTCCTCTCAGATCAATAGTCAGAAGCGGGACCTGGAGATCCATACTGACTCCTGCATATTCAACGACGACTTCTGTGATCGTGAGAACCTTTAAGGCTTGTAATTTAATCCCTTTGTCTCATGATATAATACATGTCCAATATTCAATCATCGGTATCCAAATACCTAGTATGATCTCGTTACCAACATGCACTCTTTTCTCGTTCCCATGATATAACATTCTAGTGATCATATCACTTGCTTGCAAGCTACCTTAATGTGATATCACCAAGAGGGCCCAGAGTATATCTATTCATCATCGGGATTGACAAATTCCACTCTTGATCCATGAGCATCAACATAACACCTTTGTAGTACTGAACCCATCTTTATAGTCACCCTGTTACGGTGTGACGTTTGATGTTATCAAGATACTCTTCAGGTGTTAGCAATTAACATGATCTCATGGTCTAAGGATAAAGATTACTTTGTATGATGTTATAGCAATATAAACATAATGACTTGATCGTAATGCTATACTTCGGATGAATGTTCATCACATCATTCCACCAATGTTGTGACCTTGTTATTAACAACATCCAATGTCCATGATCAGGAAACCTTGATCATCTTGTTAATCAACAAGCTAGTATATAAGAGAGGCATAACTAGGAACCCTTTTTGTTTATTAAACACACATGTATTGATGTTTCCGATCAATACAATTCTAGCATGCAAAATAAACAAGTGTCAAATATACTTAACACCACAAATGTGTTTGCAAGATTATAACATTTATAAAACCGTATATCAAATATATACCTTTGTCATTGATGACCTGAGCCACATCCGGTTCAACCAACACATTCTTGAGATGTGTCATGAACCGGTGAAACTCCATTAATTCCGCGTCGCCCCTCATAACGCAAGTCCTGACTTGTGCATGGTAGCTTGGTGGCAGCGACCACAATACAACACCGTTTGCAAAAGAGCCCGTCATCCAGCTATCCAGGAAGTATGCAAGCCTCATGTACACATCATGCATGCGCTCCAAGTGGTCGTCAAGTGATGAGTTCTCCTCCATCTTAATGGAGAGGAAGTCTCCCATCAGCTCATGCTCCCATATGCGTGCTTGTTCCACGAAATGTGTCCTAAGCTGTAGCATCACCGAACGAGGGTTGACATCACCCACGAAAGACCACAGCTCATCCACCATTCCGAAACGCATAGTAACTGAAATGAAGGAGGCCATCTCACAACGGTGATAGCGGTCTTTCCACTGCTCTAGGGTCTCTAGGTCAATGGGCTGATCCAAATCCATCATGTCGAGTATGTAGTCGACCACGTCATTCTCGCTAAGGAGAACGTGGAGACTCGCAACCCATATGGAGAAGTTTGATCCATCTAATCTGAGCTTCTCTCCTTTTAACCAATCGACCGTCAACAGGAAAGGTGGCATCTACATTTATAATTGCAAAAGGAATTTAGACTAAGTTTATAATTAAATGAGTTAATAATAACTCCACTCAGAAACACCTATCCCCAAAAGGGTTCCTAGTGATAACACGACCCCTATCAGCCACATCTCCCCCGATCGTCACGGCCATCGATGTGGTTCAAGGGTGGACACTAAATGGCGGTCACATCATTCATGCGACTCGTGCTCGATCTTTCGACCATCCGCGTTCCGAGGCCATGTCTGCACATGCTAGGCTTGCCAACTCAACCTTAGTGTATTTGCTGTGCAACATGGCTTACACCCACTGTATGCAAATGTAGATATGTCTGACACCTAGTCACCCTGGGTCGCCTCATACCGAAGAACTTTCTTGGTGGTGCACACTAAGGGGGAACACAATCGTTGGTAATTTTAACAAGGATCATCTTATTAGGCTACTGTCTAGTATCTAATACTAGCACACAATAAGATATACAAACAATAACATTGAATGTAAATGTGATGTGATATGGTCCTTCACATCATGATCTCCATCCGTCGTCACCTGGATTCCGGCGCCAGGGTTCCGGTGCCGTAGACACCAGGGTACCGGTGTCATTCCGGTGTGGTAGTCCGTCACCTCCGTGACTATCTACTACTACTTAACAAAAGTTAATCACTTTACCTTTGCCACAACCATATCACAAAGCAACACCCCCTGCAAAACAAAGTTAGATGCACTTTATCTTTGCATGTTTTACATGGCTGAATGGGCTTTGGTACAAGAACCGTTCTTACCTACGAACTTTTAGCACAACGCTGATCAAGTAGTTGTCTCTACTACACCCCTTTCGGGGCCCTCCATTGCAAATGGTATACTAACTAATGCGAGAGAGACTGACACCCCCTAAGCCACTTTATACGGTACAAGCCATATGTCAAGCGTGGACCAGTCTCGCGAATGAACGCGTAAAGTCGGTTGGGGGCCGCTTCATCAAGCATTACTGCGGTATACGCAAGTACACGTGGGAGGGTAACAACTAAAAGATCAACGCCCACACGCTACATCTCGTGTGTTCTACCTATACTACCGTTACTATGCATAGATCTAGCTCTGATACCACTGTAAGGGTTCCGCGTATGAAAACAATAAATTTTACCCTACACCTCTGAACCCCTGAAGCTTCCAGGACCTATCTATTAGTAATACAGTAACAGGAGGGGCTTTTCGTGAACTTACCCTTGATGACCAAAAAGTGTTGTCAACGCTCAGCAGAGCGTGGTTGATGTAGACGAGCCGAAGCCGACCTCAAGGTCGTGATGAAGTCCTTGTGCTCTTGTGGCTCCAACGACTTGAGTGCCTCAAGTGCGACACCTCGCGGGGAGTTACACACGTCCGGTGCCTGACGATGACTCCCGCTTCCTTGATCCAACAGCAGTTGCGGAAGTAGAGCTCCCGGATCCGAATCCCGCAGCGCGACGACGCTCCGCGGTGAAGATATCTCTCGTTCGCTCAGTCCAGACTTGGGACCACGGTCATGAGAGAGAGAGGGGGAGAGAGAAAATATCAATTAGAGGTCCTCCCAAAAGTGAGAAGATCTTTATTGATTATTGGTGTCTTTTATTTGGCCAAATACCCCCACTATATTTAGGGGGAGGGGAGGTACTACCTCCCTCAAAGTCCTGGGGTGGGACTAAAGGAGAGGAGGGGGAGGGGAGGCCGCCGGCCACCTAGTGGGCCCTGCATGGGGGGGGGGGGGGTAGGCCTAGCCGGCCACCCCCTTGCCCCTTCTCCCTCTCTCCTTTCCCTAATGGGTCCTCTCCCCTCCGGGAATTGGCCCATTAAGCCTTTGACTGTTTAAATTGATTTTTCTCTTTATTAAATAATTATGAATAAATGATTAAATCAATATTTAACATTCATTCACACATTATTGAACCTCCGTGGCTATGGAACACCTTCCACCTCCACTCCGAACATCCTCCAGACTTACCGAAACCCTTCCGGTTTTCTCTCTACTATTCTTCGGTGATTCTACCGATCCTATAAACACTCTCTAAGCATCATCAAGCCCTTAAGCATGATACGCACAGTTCGGGAACACTCCAGACATGGTCGGGACACTCCCGCACCAATGATCGACAGAGGGACCTGGATGGCCATGTGACCCCTGTGCGTTCCACGAATATCTTTCGTCGTTTGAACCAGGACAGTCGTGTCTTATTCCCTTTGTCTCTCGATACTTGCATTGCCCGAGATCTGATCAATGACATCACCATGTCATGTTCAATCTCGTTACTGAACAACGCTACTTTTCTCGTTCCGACAAGTGATATCCCTGTGATCAAATCACACGTTGCGCATCTATTGGATATAACCTCTCCGAGTGGGCCCTTGAGTATCTTCCCATCACATGGACGGACAAATCCCACTCTTGACATATATTGCCTCAACGGTTTCCTCCGAATACCTGAATATAGCTTTATAACCACTGTATTACCAAGTGGCGCTTGATGCTATCAAAACACTCTCGGGAGACAATGATTGATATAGCCTCATGGTCTAAGGAATAGTCTACGAGGATCCATTTCTAATCATCGTAACTTGAACTTCATGACATGATCAGGTTACGATATTTAGGCTGGGTTTTGGTTCATCATCTCATTCTTGAAATGAGATGACTCCATTTCCAACTGGCATAAATGCCACATGATCAGGAAACATGATCATCTATTGACCAATGAACCAGTGACTAGAGTTTCACTAGGAACCCCCTGGTTGTTTGTATATCACACGTGTATTGATGTTTCCACTCAATATAGTTATAACATGATACAAAAATTAATCATAAACTATATGAAATATGATAATAGTCCTTATAACTATTTGTCTCTAGGGAATATTTCCAACAGGTGGACGGTGCGGTGTCTCCTGGCGGTCGTTGCTAGCTTAAAGGCAAGGCGTGGGGCTGCTGGGTTTGGTCGGGCGTGTGCGGTGCTCTAGACGGAGGCATAGGTGCTTGCGGCAGCGTGCGGTTGCTGCGGGTCGCGAGGCGGTGAATGGGGGTGTCTGCCAGGGTGTTGCTATCATGGCGGGTCTGTGCACACGAGGGGAGGTCAAGGCGCGGCTCATGCGAGCTGGTCGGGCGAGGCACACTGGTGCGCTCTGGACACGGCGTAGAGAGGCGGTGCGCGGTGGTGCTAGTGTGGTCCAGGGCTGGGCTTCGACCGTGGGGTGGACAGGGGGTGGCGGTAGGAGCTCGCTTGTCTGGTGCATGTCTTGGGCGAGGCTAGCGTGGCTCCTGGTGTGTTGCCCACTATCTGTTGGAGATGACCAAGAATGAGCGGCAAAGGGGGGAGCTGGTCTGGGGCTGGGTTAGGCTTAGAGGGGACAGGGGGTTAAATTGGAGACCAAATGGTCGATGATCACTATACCAAACAGTGTAGCTAGTCTAGTGTTTATTCTGTGCCTGCCAAGTGTTTGATGAAATGGCCGCATGAAAATTATTTTTGAATTTTTGATTCAAACTTTTTGAGTGAACTTGCCTTAAGCTTGAGAGACTAGGTTTGCTTGGATAGGTCAAGGTGAATTCATTTGATGTGTTTTTGAAAAAGTGTGATCTTAACATATGAATTGGATTCAATTTTCAAATGTCCTTTAAATTGATTTGCTAGATGTTTTTGTAAGTTTGTAAAGTGGGCCTTGACACATCTTTACTTGGTCTAGCAAGGGGGGAAAATAGATAGAAATGTTTCTGTTAGAAATCTTCTTCTAGGAATACCTAAAGGGGCCTAGTGGTTTAAAATGGTCAAAATGACCATTTGCTTTATTTATTCTTATTTGATTTCTTTCTATTTGGATTTTATTTGTAAATGGTCTAGATGATGTGGCATTCACCTTTAAACCATTTCATAACATTTAGAACAATCAGGCATGGCATTTTCAATCAATTCTATACTAACACAACACACACATGCATTCATGTTCATTTTCTTAATAAAAGTTTTTGTTAACCCTAAATTGGGTGATTAGGAACTTGATAACCTTGATTAGGGTTTTTGGGATGTTACAAACCTTCCCTCCTTAAACAAAATCTTGTCCCAAGATTTAAGAAAAACTAGGAACTAAAGAGATCTAGAAACTCAGTCCTAATGTAATCTTCTCGCTCCCAGGTAGCTTCTTCTTCGATATGGTTGCTCCATTGGATCTTGAGAAATTTGATACTCTGGGTCCTGGTGGTTTTGAAGGCTTCTTCCAAGATACAAATGGGCACTTCGCGATACGTCAGATCCTTGTTGATATCAATGGCTCGGTGATCGATGTTCTTGAAAACTTTGGTCTTCTCCGGAACTTCTGGCGTTTGCGAAGTAACGAGATATGGAACACATTATGGATGGCTGACATGTCCTCTGGCAGTTCCAGTTGATAAGATACTTCTCCTCAGCGATTCAGAATCTTGAAGGGTCCAATATATCTAGGGGCTAATTTTCCTTTCAGCTCGAAACGCTGCATTCCTTTCAACGACGACACTTTGAGATACACGAAATCTCCGACGTTGAAAGTCAGGTCTCTACGTCTCTTGTTAGCATAACTCTTCTGTTTGGATTGGGCGGTCTTGAGGTGCTCACGGACTTTGTGAAACTTATCTTCGGCTTCTCGTAGGATGTCGGGTCCAAAAATCTGACTCTCTCCTACTTATGACCAATTCAAAGGGGTAAGGCACTTCCTTCCATACATAAATTCAAATGGGGCCATTTGCAAACTGGCTTGATAGCTGTTGTTGTATGAGAATTCTGCGAAAGGCAGACAATCTTCCCATTTTGATCCATAATCTAACACACAAGATCTCAACAAATCTTCTAAGATCTGGTTGACTCTTTCAGTCTGTCCATCGGTCTGCGGGTGATAAGTTGTGCTGAAATTCAACTTGGTTCCTAATCCTTCCTGGACTTTCTGCCAAAATCTCGAGGTAAATTGGGTTCCTCGATCCGATACTATGGTCTTGGGGGTTCCATGCAAACTAACAATTCTAGCAATGTACAACTCTGCTAGCTTCGAACTCTGATAGGTTGTCTTGACAGGTATAAAATGGGCTACCTTAGACAGTGTATCAACTATGACCCAAATTGAGTCCTTTCCCCTACTAGAAGTAGGCAAACCGGTGATAAAGTCCATTCCGACGGAATCCCATTTTCATTCTAGAATCTGCAATGGTTGCAACAGTCCTGCGGGTCTCTGATGTTCTGCTTTGACTCTCTGACATATATCACACTTGGCTATGTAGCTTCCGATTTCTCTCTTGTGCCACCAAAATTGCTCCTTCAAATCATGCTACATCTTTGTTCCTCCGGGGTGGATAGAATAAAGAGTATCATGAGCTTCTTGCATGATAACTTGCTTCAGCTCCGAATCTGCTGGCACACAGATACATCCTTTGTACCACAAAACTCCTTCTTCATCTTCGGTGAATCCAGGTACCTTTCCTGTACCAATACGATGTTTGATTCTGTTGATACTTGCATTTCCCTTCTGGGTTTCCTTGATTTGACTAATCAAAGTGGGTTGAAGTTCAATGCTAGCTAAAAATCCTTTGCTAACTAGCTCATTCCTAAACTGCTCCAACTCCTCATGCAAACTTGGTTGGGCTTCTTTGATCATGGTGTTTAATCTACACGGCAATCTGCTAAGAGCATCCACTAACACATTGGCTTTGCCGGGGTGATAGTGAATGTCAAGGTCATAATCCTTGATTAACTCTATGCATCTCCTTTGCCTCATATTCAGCTCCTTCTGAGTGAAAATATACTTCAGGCTCTTGTGGTCCGAATAAATCTCACAGCGGTTACCCATAAGGTAATGACGCCATGTCTTCAAGGCTAAAACTACAACCGCTAGTTCAAGATCATGGGTATGGTAGTTTTGCTCATGCTGCTTCAGTTGTCTTGATAAATATGCTATGACTTTGCCTTCTTGCATCAACACACATCCGATACCAATCTTGGATGCATCACAATACACATCAAAAGGCTTCTTGATATCTGGCATAATCAATATTGGGGTTGAAATCAATCTCTTCTTGAGCTCTTGAAAGCTCGCTTCATATTTGTCGGTCCATTCAAACTTCTTATCTTTCTTCAACAGTTGGGTCATCGGTATTGCGATGCTCGAAAATCCTTCTATGAACTTGCGGTAATATCCTGCAATCCGAGAAATGCACGGACTTTGGTTTGAGTGGTTGGGGCTTCCCATTCTTCAACATCTTTGATCTTGGCGGGATCAACAGCCACTCCTCCTGCCGACACAATATGTTCGAGGAATCCTACCTCCTTCAACCAGAACTCACATTTGCTGAACTTGGCATACAACTGATGCTCTCTAAGGTTTTCAAGGATGGTTCTCAGGTGTTGCTCATGGTCTTCTTATGACTTGGAGTAGATAAGAATATTATCTATAAACACAATGACAAACTTATCTAGAAAGTTCATAAAAATCTTATTCATGAGATTCATGAAATAAGTGGGGGCATTGGTTAGTCCAAAAGACATGACTGTATACTCATACAATCCATATCTGGTGGTAAAGGCGGTCTTTGGAATATCCGTGGCATGAATCTTTAGTTGATGATACATAGTTCTCAGATCAATCTTAGAGAACACTCTGGCACCAGTCAACTGATCAAACAGATCCTCTATCTTGGGCAGTGGGTACTTGTTCTTGATGGTGACATCATTCAACTTCCGGTAATCCGTGCATAAACGGTTACCTCCACCTTTCTTATCAACAAACAGAATGGGCGATCTCCATGGCAATGCACTTGGTTAAATCAAGCCTTTCTCTAGCATAACATTAAGATGCTTCTTTAGCTCGACTAGTTCAGATGGGTTCATGCTATAAGGTCTCTGAGCTATGGGTCTAGTTCTAGGAATTAGTTCAATAATGAACTCGATATCCCGATCTGGGGGCATACCGGGAAATTCATCTGGGAATACATCGGGGTATTCACAGACTACTCTGACTTGGTCTATGGTGGGTAGGGCTAGACTCTTGTTGCATTTGAATTGATGGGGCAAGGTCTCAGATACATGCTCTACTGATACTCCCGAGATACTGGTATGGTTATGGCTTTCTTGGCACAATCGATCAATCCTTTATATTTAGACATCCAATGCATTCCTAGTACTACTTCCAAACCATTGGTTCCAAGTACTATTAGATTGGCATAAAAGTCTATCCCATGGATTCTGATAGGTATAGCCTTGCAAATTTTTCTAGCTTTGGTGGTTGAACCAGGTATTCGAACTATCATAACATGCTTCAATTTTGTTGGTTGAATATTACTAGTGCATGCAAATTCTTCTATAACAAAAGAGTGCGATGCTCCAGAATCAAACAACACTCTTGCAAGTACCGAGTTAATAGAAAACATATCCAACACGACATCAGGCGCTTCCTGGGCTTCTTCAGCATTCATGTGGAACAGACGGCCGTTGCGGTTGAGCGAATTCCCTGGGGGCAAATCTTCTTCCAGGCTGAACATGGCGTTGCTGCTGAGCTGGGGCATTCACATTGGTGGTGGCTGCAAGCTTCTTGGGACACTCGTTGGAGTAGTGACCCTTGAATCCACATTCAAAGCAAGTAATCTGGGACTTGTCTTTGGCCACAATAGGCATGACATTACTTCCAGTCCTTGGGGTAGTATTGTTGTTGTTGTTGTTGGAATTTGGTGGTGCACGGTTGAAGTTGTTGGAGTTGCCGTGGTTGTCATTGTGGTTTCCTCTGGACTTCAGGTTTCCTCTGCTACGATTGGGGTAGCTTGGACGGGACATCGGCGGTTTGTTGTTCCTTGGGGCATATCCTGCAGACGGGTTGGGGCGATACTTCTGGGTATTGTGGGACCCAGTCTGGTGCATCATTCTGCGCTTGCGGTTGTCATTGGCTTGGTTTATCTTCCCTTCCATCTGGATGGCAGAGTTGACTAGCTCTTCTAGGTCATCAAAACAGATGTTGACTAACACAATCTACATCTCATCATGCAATCCTTTCAGGAATCTTTCTTTCTTCTTGGCTTCAGTGTTGATCTCATCAGGGGCATATCTAGCGAGGGACAGAAATTTGTCACGGTATTCAACTACTGTCATCCTTCCTTGCTTCAGTTCTCTGAACTCATCTCTCATCCTGGTGACTAATCCTTGCGGCACATGGGTGCGAATGAACTTGATCTTGAAAGCTTCCCAAGTCATGATCTGACCGTGGTTTATAGTACGAGTGCTATTCCACCAGGCTCTTGCATCTCCTGCCAGATAATGTGTGGCAAACAGTACCTTCTCGTTGGCATCCACTCCTGCGACTTCCATATTATTCTCCATGGTTTGCAACCAATCATCAGCATCTAAGGGATCCTCAGATTTATTGAAGATAAGGGGATTGGTATTCTGAAAGTTCTTAAGCTTGGATCCATGATGATCCTGATTTCCATGGCCTTGATTATTGTGGGCCATCTAAGCTATCTGTTGCAGGGTGGCTAGGTTGGCTTGGCTCTCGGCTCTACTAGCTTCATGGTCGGAAACTAGCATCTATAGAATCTGTAGCATCGGGTCCTGCGATGAGTTGCTTCCTCCTTGGTTTCCACGAGTCATCTGAAGATTGAGATAGATAATGGGGTAAGAGGGAAAGTTCTAAGGTTCATGGTTTTGTTTTAAAAGCTTTAAACTTTGAGTTTGAACTCAGGTTTTTGCAAGTAACTTCATCTCATTCATTCATTCATTCATTCAAGCACACAATACAAACATACACACCACAACATAAAAGGGAAACAGATGGTTTTAGGAACCATTCTGTGAACTAAGATAAAGTGGGACCGCTACAACTGATTCCTATGGTAGTGATCAAGTGCTTCTACTCATCATCAATGAAGTCGGAATCATCATCATCGGTGTAGAAATCCATGGCATCATCCTCTTCTTCTTTTGCTGCAAGCTGAGCTTCTTATTCCTGGATGGTCTTCTCGAGGTCGGCCACCTTTTTGCGAAGACGAGCGATGGTGCGATCCTTCTTCTCGTGTTGCCGGCGAAGTGATTGGCGATCCTTGACGAGCATGGCGAAAGTCTGGTCCTTCTTGGCGGCAATGGCAAGGTTGTGGTTGGCGTAGGCTCGGGCATTGTCCAATTCCTTCTGCCTATCATACAGCAGGAAGTCAAGATTTTCCACCCGGCGCTTCATCTCTGGGTGACTTGGCATATCCAGTGGCATGCCCATAGAATCACGCCTTGCAAAGTGTGCAAAGCGAGTTCCCTGGATCAAGTTGACGTTTTGCCCACACAGGCGGGCAAGAGCTTCATGCATAGCCCTGGCTAATCCATCTAGCCAGTTGTTCTCTCGCACGGTGAAATGAATCTTCTCAGAAAGGGGTGCCTCCATCTTGCCTCGAAGATCTGCAACTATCAGCCATTGTAGATCTCCTCCTGGAAAATCCTTGAGTTGAGCTCCGAAGAATTCCGGATGCGGATGCTCAAGATACTCACACAGTGCATAAAGATCTCTCGCAAAGATCAGCTGGCCTCTGTTGCCCAACTGGTAGAACTTGCAATACTGAACCTCCATCTATAAGAATTTAGGATGAGTAAGTTAGTGAGGTGATCAAGTGTGTCAAATTTTATGTAGTAATGTAAGAATTTTTGAGGAACATGAATTTTTTGAAAGAATCAAGGATAAGAGTGGAAATAGGTTTTCATAAATACTCACTTCTTTTTTTTGAAACTAAGTTTTTGTTCGGACGTCCATTCTAACTAGGGTCTCCTATGGTCAGCATGGCTCTGATACCAACTTGTCAACACCCAGATTTTTAATCCCAGATGCCTGTTATGCCATACATCACAATCCCAGGATTACCATTTTTGTGAGACATAACAGATTGGATATCATAGTACATCATCCATTACAAACCATAATAAGGTCTTACACAAAGAGAGGATCTCATGATCTAGTCTTAATACGAACAAGCAGCGGTATAATAAGCGTAGTAGTGGGATCCATCTTTAGTGTCACAGGAAATGCTGACGATGGGAGACGATCCTAGCTTTCGTAGCCGTCCTACTGTCCATCTTCCTGATAGTCCTCCTCATAGTCTGGCCATAAGAATAGCCAGGGACAAAGCCATGAGTACTCTTTAAGTACTCGCAACCTATCACTAACAAGTAAGGTAGTTCTAGTAGGAAAGCTAAGCTCTAATTTTATTTGCAAAAAGCCAGATTTATCTAAACTGAGTTCAGAAGCAAAGAAAGCTAAATTAATGTTCTAAATCACCTAAGTGGGAACTTAGTTTCATAGTCACAACCCTGTTGTGGTCAAGTCAAAGTCATAATTCATTTCACAAGTCATTTTGAAAACATCTGACGACGGAATAGTATGGCCACTCCAACTGTCCATGACCACAGACGCAGCTATTCGAATAGTTTGACACTCTGCGAAGGTGGTACACTTTCACCACAAAATTCGATACATCCGTCAGGGATAACCCTGAATCATCATACTTAGTATGCGGATAATCAATCATAGCCTTTCCTTTACACACTCTAGTATAAGCACCTCTCCTATGAGCTTGGCCTCCCGGCCATGGCCAGCTGCCATCCTGGGCACTGCATAGGTGGACATAATCAAGAGGTAGCCTCAGCTCAAACCTCTTCCGCGAGGGAACCCATACTAATGCGTATAACCTTCTGGCTAAGGCTTACCCAATTCAGGTATTGTGGTTGTATGGTAAAATTGGAATAGTATCGCATCCGAACCCAGCCATCAGTTTGTATAAAGGGCTAAGGCTCATGCCTCAACATTTTCATCATCAAATCCATTTGTGTTTCTCAATAGATGTCAAAACATTTCAATAGAATGACTCATCATTCCAAGGTTTTCATAATCATTTTCACCAAGTATTCCCATCTAAAGTGATCAAGTTTTTCATTTAGCACTAGCCACTAAGTTAAGAGTGTTCACTAATGAGGGATGCTAATCTCAATCTCATGCCATAGAATGACATCTAGTATAGGCCTAGTTTTATACTCTTTATGCTATCTATACTATCTTTCCACAATCTCACAAAGCATTAACTAAAAGTAAGGAACTTTGGTAAAGCAAAAGTAAAGCTTGCAAGTAAACCTTGGGATGGGTATAAATCAAAATGTATAAACAAGAATGCTTAATGCATCTTGCTTAGGTCATCTTGTATAATTCTAGCTTACCTTGATTGGTGCAGTGATTGAAGTTTTCTTCGTCTTCTTCGGGGTAGAACTCCTCCTCCTTGTAGACTTGGTCGGTACTATCGTCTATAAAGGAATACGGGGTACACAATCACCAAACAATACTTAACTAAGTCTATTTAGCACACCAAGGCACACACTTGATGATTGATACGTTGCTAACGTATCCATAATATTTGATGTTCCATGCTTGGTTTTTATCTACTTTCTTATGTTTTGTCCACACTTTGGAGTCCTTTTGATACACTTTCATGGACTAACCTATTAACAAGATGCCACAGTGCCAGTTGCCTGTTTTCTACTGTTTTTGGTTTCAGGAAAGTCAGAAAATGAATATTCTCGAAATTGGACGGGACAAAAGCCAAAGTCAGTTTTTCACCGAGGGGGACATAGAGCCAGAATACGAGACGGAGAGGGGCCAGAGGGCCGCCACGCCACCTGGCCGCACGGCCAGGCCTGGCCCGCGCCAAGGGGTGGTGTGGCCGCCTAGGGCACCCCCTTGGCCTCCCTTTTCGCCTATAAGATGCCTCCGATACAGAAAACCTAAGTACCCGATCAAAATTCCACGAAAGAGTCTATAGCCGCCATCATCTCCATCCCTAGATCGGGAGGGATCTCAAGCTCTTCCCGGCACCCTGCCGAATGGGAGAATTCACCCTGGAGACCTTCTTCATCACCATGCAAGCCTCCGGTGTGATGCGTGAGTAGTTCATCCTTGGACTACGGGTCCATGCAGTAGCTAGATGGTTGGTTCTTCTCCTTTGTGCTACCATGTTTAGATCTTGTGAGCTCCGTTCATGATCAAGATCAGCTATTTGTAATCCTACATGTTGTGTTTGCGAGGATCCGATGGATATTGGGATGCTATTTCAGATTTATTATTGAGTCTATCATGTCTTTGTTATTTTTGATCTTGCATGCTTTCCGTTGTTAGTAGCTATCTTGGCCAAGTAGATGCTAGTAACTCCAAGAGTTAGTATTTATGCTCGATAGTGGGTTCATGCCTCTAGTAATCTGGGGAAGTGACATAAATCTTTAAGGTACTAGATGTGTTGTTGCTACTAGGGAGAAACCAACAATCCTTTGTTCATAGAACAATCATATTGTTTACTTTACACGCAATGCGTAATGCAATTATCTGTTGCTTGCAACTTAATACTGGAGGGGGTTCGGATGATAACCTGAAGGTGGATTATTAGTCATAGATGCAGTTGGATTACGGTCTATGTATAATGTTGTAATGCCCAATCGAATCTCAAAGGAATCAAGATAATTAGTATATGCATATATGCTTTCTCGATGTTTGTCAATTGCCCCGCTGTAATTTGTTCACCCAACATGTCATCTATCCTAAGGAGAACCACCACTAATGAACTATGGATCCCGGTCCTTTCTTTTATCATCAATCTACAACTGTTTACTACTTTATGTTACTTTATGCAAGCTTTTACTTTCTTCCACACAATACGTGTAATCCTTTGTTTTCAGCAAAACCGGTGAGATTGACAACCTCACTGTAAGTTGGGGGCAAAGTTCTATGGTTGTGTTGTGCAGGATTCCAAGTTGGCAGCAACACCTTGGAGGTGTTTCCTTGCTCCTACTGGTTCGATAACCTTGGTTTCATAAATGAGGGAAACTTACTGCTGTGCTCATCATACCTTCCTCTTGGGGTTCCCCAACGAGCTCGACATCAACCACGAGCCAGCAAGTATTTTTCTAGCGCCGTTGCCGGGCAGTCAAGGACATGTTCACAAGGGGAGTCCCTCATGATCAATCTCTTTACTTTGTTGTTTTTGTTTTTCTTAGTTTATTTCTACTTTGTTTGCTTGTTTCTTTATCAAAAAATACAAAAAAAAATAGTTTTACTAGTTTGCTTTCTTTACTAAAAACACAAAAAATGACTACTCTTGAAAACACTAAGTTGTGTGACTTCACTAGCACCAACAACAATGATTTCAAGTGCAAACCTATTGCTCCACCTATTCATGAAGCTACTTTCTTTGAAATAAAACCTGCTTTACTCAAGCTTGTTATGAGAGAACAATTTTCTGGTATTGGTAATGAAGATGCTGCTGCTCATCTAAATAACTTTTTGAACTTTGTGAGATGCAAAAGCCTAGGGACATAGATGGAGATATTATTAAGCTTAAATTATTTCCTTTCTCTTTGAGAGGAAAAGCTAAAGAATGGTTGCAATCCCTAACTAGGAATAGTATTGATTCTTGGACTAAACGCAAAGATGCTTTCATTGGAAAATACTATCCTCCTGCTAAGATTATATCTATGAGAAGTGAAATAATGAATTTTAAACAATCTGATAATGAACATGTTGCTCAAGCTTGGGAAATAATGAAATCTTTGGTAAAGAATTGTCCCACTCATGGACTAACTGTTTGGATGATTATCCAAACCTTTTATGCAGGGTTGAAATATTCTTCAAGAAATCTATTGGATTCAGCTGCTGGAGGTACCTTTATGACCATTACTTTGGGTGCTGCAACAAAGCTTCTGGATAATATGATGGTTAACTATTCTGAATGGCACACTGAAAGAGCTCCGCAAGGAAAAGGACAAATCACACTTGGAAGATCCCTATTGAAACTCCTTGGAGCAATAATAGATGTGGAAAAGGGCACCATGCACTTTGTTCTCCACCAAACAATCATCTGTTCCCCAAGGTTAAGAATAAAAGTAAGAGAGGTAAGGGTAAGAAATTTGGTTTTAATGCTTCTTCATTTGAGAACACTTGATTCTTTTTCTTGCTTCTTATGCCTAACTTAAAGGCGTTAAAGAAAAGTACTTATTGGGAGATAACCCAAAAGTTTTAGATGAGTCTCGAAAGTTATTGCTTTAGTAATAACCTCTCCTTATCCTTTTTATTTGCTTTTTGTGCCAGGAGTAACCTCTAATGAGAAAAGTAATGATTGGGAAAGTTGCTATCCCGAAACAGATTTTTGTGCTTGACCGTAAAAATTCGTGTAAAATCTCTGTACGTTGTTTTGAGGAGTGAATTTTTGTGCTTCTGCCCCAGGTTGTTATATAACTTTCGTTAGTTCAACACTTTTCTATTTGAGCAACATAATGTCTTCAAAAAAATTGGTTTTTACCTTCTGGGCTGTTTTGACAGATTTCTGCCATTATTTGCATTTGCTTCTTGTTGGTTCCTTTTTGGGTTCTCTTTGGGGAATTGAGATTTTTGAGGGAAGTTCTTCAGTAGCTTGTGTTTTAATGGAAGTTTTATTAGTGTTGAAACTGAACCTAAAGACTTATTATCTTGAGTGCACTAATGTTGCTAATAAAGATTGTGTGAAGTTTTGTATGAAGGAAAAATTTCAGGTGTATGGAGAGAATGATTTAATGAGATGAAGAATGGACTAAAGCTCAAGCTTGGGGATGCCACCCCGTGTCACCCCAAGAATTATCCAAGAAGAACAAGCGTCAAAGCTTGGGGATTCCCAAGGCATCCCCTTCTTCATCAATAAAAATCCTAGGTTTCTTCCAAACACTTCATTTTTATTATTTTATGCACAGTTGTGTTGTTCTTGGAGCGTCTTCGTTTTTTGTTTTTGGTTTTCGTTTGCTTGGTTTTCTTAGTTTGTTTGAATAAATTGGTTGGACCCCCCTTTTCATGCATGGGTTTTCAAATAAGTTTGGTTTGGATTGGAAAAGAGTAGGAAAGTTCATGCTTAAGTGGTAAAGAGAGCTTGTTTTTGACTGTGGCCTATGCTTTGTCATGCCATGCTTGATATTGTTTTGTATTTATGCTTAGTGATCTTTGTTGTAGCATGACATGTTATAAACAATTGAGATTGCTTAATGTGCCTTGGAAGAATCATGCGTTGTTTTAGCATATTAAAGCATAGTATTGTGGTATTCTCCTTTGATGCTTTATTTGGGTTGACTTGGCGCATGCTCACACCATGTTATGACTATCGCAAGTCACCATATCCTTTATGATCCTTTAGTTTTTGACTTGTAATATCACTTTATGCTTTGATTAATGATGTTTTGTCGCTCTGCATGATTATGGCCATTATTGCTCTCTTAGTCGGTCGCTCCCTGTCTTTTGCTAGCCTCCATAACCAAGTATGAGTTCCACTCATGCATCCAACTCCTAAAACCAAGTTATTCCAAAGAATCCACCATACCTACCTATTAGCATTTGCTATTCCAATTATATTCATGTTTTTATCTACCTTCCATATTAAACTTGTTATGAGAAAACTACTGATTAAAGCTCTCACGAACTTGATGGCACACTTTACTTTTCTTGCCCTTAATAAACTTGAACCATTGTCTCGTCTATGTTGTATATGCTTGCACTTATATGTTGGGGATTAGCAGAACCATGCTGTCAAGGGGAACGCTTTCAACATTGCACTTGTACTTTGTACCTAGTTGATATCTTGCTCTTTTGTCTATGGATGTCGTCGGTGTGAAATGAAAGGGGAGCTTGTAAGTCCATGGAGTTATGTATGTGTGTTATAGAAACGCTTGGGCCGCCGGTCTAATCCATGTTGTCATGGTGGAAACCTGCAACATAACCATAATGAGCTGTCTATGAAGCATTCTTCTTATAAAAAAAGAGTCAGATATTGAGAAAAAGAAAAAAAAAGAGATATGAGAAAAGATGAAAGAGAGAAAAAAACACCATTTTCCCATGGTAAATACGAAGATTGCTGAGATGCTCGTTGTCTGCTTGCCTTGTCATTCTGATATGGGGATTTGTCCGTATCATCGGGCAAGGGGTGCCCCGTTGGCGGTTATCTATGATACACATGCACTTACAATGACAAGAACTTACCGGTGACTAACCTTGAGTAGCATGAGGAGCGACCCTCGTATTCAAGGGACATGAGATTTCCAACTTATACTTTGTCAAGCATATACTCCATAGTTTGTTCACTTTAACCTTAATCACTTCAAGATGTTTATGATAGGGGCAATGAGAGCTGAAAGCTAATAAGTACCATAATTTTTGGAAGCTCTTTATGAAACTTGAATCCCTGCTTCCTTCTATGAATGCCTTTCTTTTACTTTTATGTTGAGTCTCCACCTTCTATCTTTATGCACCTTTTGAGAGAGCATAGTGGCCATTCTTAGTTCTATGTGCATTGTCCCAAGACTTGTTGATTGATGCATAACCTTGATATTGCTTGTTCTTAAACTATTTGTATCTAGTCACTCTTATGAACTTTGAAGGTGTCCTATGCATCTAAGTTTGCTACTCTATGAGGGACAAGCTGAATGCCACTATGCTATGTTTTATTTATGTGAAACAAACAAACGTCTTGCAAAGCATTGTTATTCATGAATATTTTGTTTGTGCCTTTTCATGTTACAACATAGTTGCTATGTCTTATTGTTAGAACTTTATCTTTCATGCTATGTTGAAGTACTATGATCCCAGCTATCCGTGTTTTACAAATACTTTGATCAAGTTTATGATGGTGCATGTCACCTCAAAAATTATTCTTTCTTTTTATCACTTACCTACTCGAGGACGAGCAGGAGTTAAGCTTGGGGATGTTGATACGTTGCTAACGTATCCATAATTTTTGATGTTCCATGCTTGGTTTTTATCTACTTTCTTATGTTTTGTCCACATTTTGGAGTACTCTTTATACACTTTCTTGGACTAACCTATTAACAAGATGCCATAGTGCCAGTTGCCTATTTTCTGATGTTTTTGGTTCCATGAAAGTCAGAAAATGAATATTCTCGGAATTGGATAGGACAAAAGCCAAAGTCAGTTTTTCACCGAGGGGGACACAGAGCCAGCATACGAGACAGAGAGGGGCTAGAGGGCCGCCACACCACCTGGCCGAGCGGCCAGGCCTGGGCCACGCCAGGGGTGGTGTGGCCACCTAGGGCACCCCCTCGGCCTCCCTTTTCGCCTATAAGATGCCTCCGATACAGAAACCCTAAGTACCTGATCAAAATTCCATGAAAGAGTCTGTAGCCGATGTCATCTCTATCCCTAGATCGGGAGGGATCTGAAGCTCTTCCCGGCACCCTGCCAGAGGGGAGAATTCACCCTGGAGGCCTTCTTCATCACCATGCAAGCCTCTGGTGTGATGCGTGAGTAGTTCATCCTTGGACTACGGGTCCATGTAGTAGCTAGATGGTTGGTTCTTCTCCTTTGTGCTACCATGTTTAGATCTTGTGAGCTCCGTTCATGATCAAGATCAGCTATTTGTAATCCTACATGTTGTGTTTGCGAGGATCCGATGGATATTGGGATGCTATTTCAGATTTATTATTGAGTCTATCATGTCTTTGTTATTTGTGATCTTGCATGCTTTCCGTTGTTAGTAGCTATCTTGGCCAAGTAGATGCTAGCAACTCCAAGAGTTAGTATTTATGCTCGATAGTGGGTTCATTCCTCTAGTAATCTGGCGAAGTGACAGAAATCTCTAAGGTACTAGATGTGATGTTGCTACTAGGGAGAAAACAACAATCCTTTGTTCATAGACAATCATATAGGTTAGTTTACACGCAATGCGTAATGCAATTATCTGTTGCTTGCAACTTAATACTGGAGGGGGGTTGGATGATAACCTGAAAGTGGATTATTAGTCATAGATGTAGTTGGATTACAGTCTATGTATAATGTTGTAATGCCCAATCAAATCTCAAAGGAGTCAATACGATTAGTATATGCATGTATGCTTTCTGGATATTTGTCAATTGCCCCGCTGTAATTTGTTCACCCAACATGTCATCTATCTTAAGGAGAACCACCACTAGTGAACTATGGACCCTGGTCCTTTCTTTTATCATCAATCTACAACTATTTACTGCTTTCTATTACTTTCCACAAGCTTTTACTTTGTTCCACACAATACGTTTAATCCTTTGATTTTAGCAAAACCGGTGAGATTGACAACCTCACTGTAAGTTGGGGGCAAAGTTCTGTGGTTGTGTTGTGCAGGATTCCAAGTTGGCAACAACACCTTGGAGGTGTTTCCTTGCTCCTACTGGTTCGATAACCTTGGTTTCATAATTGAGGGAAACTTATTGTTGTGCTCATCATACCTTCCTCTTGGGGTTCCCCAACAAGCTCGACATCAACCACGAGCCAACAATGATCTAGCATCATCACAATCATCACATGTATTAAAGCACTAGTTTCAATTATTTTATTTGAGAAAAGTAATTTCTACTCATTGAAATTAATTAAGATTTAATATTATCCAATTAAAATATCGTATCATGTGGACACATGTCATCACCACATATTCTAATACATGGGAATGTGATTTAAAGTGTTGGTCATATTTTATAAAGTGTAAGATTATTATTTAATAAATTTAAAGTGACTAGAAATACCCTAATAGCATTATTTTGGTACTAGTCCAATGTCACCGCATGCAAACCTAGATATTATTACATATGCAGATAGGTATTGTCAAATGTGATTTTTGAGAGTTGGAAATGGTTGATTTTTGAAAAATGTTTGAAGTTACAAAAGTCTCTATTTTGTTATTTTTGCTATAGATTATATCTAACTCCAAATGATTTAAATCCAACGGGCTTGGATAGATATTTTAATTATATTTCTAAAAAAATTTGAATCATGCCATTTGGTTAAGTGAAACTCTCTGAATTGATTTTTGAATAAGTGGACAGAATAGGATTTCAACTAAATTGGAAAATCACTTATTTGAATTTTTGGGCCAGCGCGGGAAAGCTAACGAGCCGGCCCAGTGGCACTCTGCGGCGTAGCGGGCTGCTGATAGCACGGACCCACTGGTCAGCGGAACTAACTAAGAGAGACGGTATGGGCGAATCTGAGCCATGCGATCAACTTCTAATCTAACGGCCGAGAGTCATCGTCGACGACGAACAACTCTGACAAGGAAATAGACCTAGCGTGGCGGTGGGGATCTGGTGGGGCTCACCTGGGCTCCAGCTAGGCTCTGCGACGGGGGAAAACGGCGTGGTAGACGACATCAAAGTGAAGCACGGTCACGGTGAGGCTTGGGGTGGTCGCATTCGACGGCTGATACATTGCAAATGTATCTATAATTTTTGATGTTCCATGCTTGGTTTTATCTACTTTCTTGTGTTTTGTCCACACTTTGGAGTACTTTTCATATGATTTCTTGGACTAACCTATTAACAAGATGCCATAGTGCCAGTTGCCTATTTTCTGTTGTTTTTGGTTCCAGGAAAGTTAGAAAATCAATATTCTCGGAATTGGACGGGACAAAAGCCAAAGTTGATATTTACCAGAAGACTCACGGAGCTAGAATACGAGACAGAGAGGGGCCATAGGGTGGCCACACCACCCCATGGCGCGGGTCCCCCCAGGCCACGCCAGGGCATGGTGTGGGCCCCCTGGCCGGCCACCGACCTTGCCTCTTCGCCTATAAGAAGCCTCTCGATGCATAAACCCTGAGGAGTCAATCAGAAATCCACGAAAAGTTCCGCAGCGCCACCGCCACCAAAGGGGATATTCGGGGGACAGAAAGTCTCTGTTCCGGCACCTTGCCGGGACGGGGAAGTGCCCCCGGAGCCATCTCCATCGATCTCCACCACCATCTCCATCACCGTTGCTGATTCCCATGATGAGTAGGGAGTAGTTCTTCCTCGAGGCTAAGGGTTCTACCGGTAGCTATGTGTTCATCTCTCTCTCTGTGCATGATCTTATTGAGATCATGAGCTTGTAATCTATAGATCTACCTTGCTACTCAAGTGCTTTAATTGATCTCTGCTCTCCCCATGTGTGTGAAAGTGACAGCGTGCACACCATGGTGGCACTTAGGTTAGAGATTACAAATACTTGTTATGAGTTATATTTGGAGTTGGATGTCTTTATGAAATTGTGGTGTTTGTTGGACTCATCTAGTACTCAAGGTGACAGTGTGGGGTTTTCTAGATGGGAAATACTTACTCTGAGGTGTGCTGTTATAGCCCTACCATCGATTGGAGTGTTCAACCGGAGAGTAGTTAAGAGTAGTATCATAAAGAGAAGATATTTATATGAGAGTGTTCACTAGTGAAAGTATGATCCCTAGGCCTTGTTTCTAAGCACTGAAACACCGTTTGCAATTAGATCTGTTACATGTTTGCTTGCTTCCTTCTTTATTTCAGTTTTACTTTAGTCTCTTCCACGCCATCAAAGTATTTTCTATCACCATTACCACTTATAATTATCCATACCACTTGTATTTCACTATCTCTTCGCCGAACTAGTGCACCTATACACCTGACAAGTGTATTGGGTGTGTTGGGGACACAAGAGACTTCTTGTATCTTGATTGCAGGGTTGCTTGAGAGGGGATACCTTTGACCACTTCCTCCCTGAGTTCGATAAACCTTGGGTGATCCACTTAGGGGAAAACTTGCTGCAGTTCTACAAACCTCTGCACTTGGAGGCCCAACAACTGTCTACAAGAATAGAAGTGCGTAGACATCAACGGCGCCCTTCTCCTCCAGCAGCGGTGGACTCCGGTGCAATTCCGGCACGGTGGTGATCGCCTTGCTCCAGGAAGGGGTGTGGGATGCTCAGTGGTGAGTGGCGAGTCGACTGGTGTGAGCAATGGAGGCTGGGGTGGCCTCCTTTTATAGCTCGACGAGGGGACCGAGCGGTGCGGGATGGCGTCTCCGGTGAGGGCGGCACAAAGAGCTAAGGGAATGGCTGGGGTAGGTGGACGGTCTGGTGTTTCCTGGCGGTCGTTGCTAGCTTAAAGGCGAGGTGTGGGGCGGCTAGGTTTTGTCGGGCATGTGCGGCGCTTTGGACGGAGGCCGAGGTGCTTGCGGCGGCGTGCGGCTACTGCGGGTCACGAGGCAGCGAATGGGGGTGTCTGCCGGGGTGCTGCTATCATGGCGGGTCTGTGCACGCGAGGGGAGGTCAAGGCGTACCGCGTGCGAGCTGGTCGGGCGCGGCGCACTGGAGTGCTCTGGACACGGCGCAGTGAGGCGGTGCATGGCGGTGCTAGTGTGGTCCATGGTTGGGCTTCGACCGTGGGGTGGACAGGGGGTCACGGTAGGAGCTCGCGTATCTGGTGCGCGTCTTGGGCAAGGCTGGCGTGTCTCCTGGCATGCGTCCCACTATCGGCCGACGACGACCAAAAACGAGCGGCGCTCCACTGTGCTAGCGGTGAAGGGGGAGCTGGTCTGGGGCTAGGTTAGGCTTAGAGGGGACATGGGATTAAATTGGAGACCAAATGGTCGATGATCACAGTACCAAACAGTGCAGCTAGTCTAGTGTTTATTCTATTCCTGCCAAGTGTTTGATGAAATGGCCGCATGAAAATTATTTTTGAATTTTTGATTCAAACTTTTTGAGTGAACTTGCCTTAAGCTTGAGAGACTAGGTTTGCTTGGATAGGTCAATGTGAATTCATTTGATGTGTTTTTTAAAAAGTGTGATCTTAACATATGAATTGGATTCAATTTCCAAATGTCCTTTAAATTGATTTGCTAGATGTTTTTGTAAGTTTGTAAAGTGGGCCTTGACAAATCTCTACTTGGTCTAGCAAGGGCGGAAAAGAGATAGAAATGTTTCTTTTAGAAATCTTCTCCTAGGAACACCTAAAGGGGCCTAGTGGTTTAAAATGGTCAAAATGACCATTTGCTTTATTTATTCTCATTTGATTTTATTTGTAAATGGTCTAGATGATGTGGTATTCACCTTTAAACCATTTCACAACATCTAGAACAATCAAGCATGGCATTTTCAATCAATTCTATACTAATGCAACACACACATGCATTCATGTTCATTTTCTTAATAAAAGTTTTTTTAACCCTAAATTGGGTGATTAGGAACTTAATAACCTTGATTAGGGTTTTTGGGATGTTACACCCCTCTACTAGCTGGATCCAACAGTGCCAAGAACCTCCAAATGTTGGTACCTCGGTGAGGTTTCCCACTAAGTACTAGGCCAAGACAGATCCCATATTTATTGTGGTTGCACTGGAAGCTTCTGAATTCTGAAACATGGCAGACTTCTTTGATTCCTAGGTGGCCATCCTCCACCAAATTCCACTCATTGACCCGACAACCATTCCACCTATAAGAAAACTTAGTTTTATTTTGAAGGGGTGTTTTGAGAAGAAAAGGTTCGCTCGAGAGAGCTCTTATACTTAGAATTTTTTTGAGTGTTTCGAACCCCCCAACAGTACTTGATATATATAAATATATAGCATAGCAAGCATAACTTAGCAAAACAGGATAGCCTATTGGGATGGAAAATCCTAAGCATAGAGCTACTCATGTCATACTACAAAACCACACTTGCAAAATAGTACTAAGAAAATCAACCAAAATCCTACACATGCATAGTACAGAATTTGAAGAGTAAAACATGCATAGTCAAAACTGGGACAAAAATATGATCAAGTGGTGTAACTTTCCTTATGTTGAATATATGGATGACGATTTAATTCCTTCATAGAAACGCACTCTCGGAACAATCTAATGCGGGAATAAAAGTAATTCCAATCAAAATGATTGCAAACATAGCAACAATACAAACATACAAGAAAACAATGGCGATCTTATGCACGCATGATGATTTAATCTGTCACAATTGTTGTATTTAGTTTTTTGAACACTATTATAGCACACGATGCATAGGGAAAGGTATTTAAAGCAATGGAGTGTTTATTATTAATTCTTGATTGCCAATAGAGGGTTTTAGTATGTACGTTGGAACATCTATACTAATTGTCGTGCTAAATTTATATCTTAAGTGTACTGGATAGAGGACACTAATACGAACCAGTAACAATTGGATTCACCTTAATCAGAGTTGTAGATTCTTTTCTATGATTTATTTACTATTTAATAGAGTTTAAATCATATAAAATATTTACTATGTCATAAATTATGTCTAAGACCAGATCTGTATTCTACGTGAAACTGTGAATCCATAGACATATTATTTATATTTTTCTGATCTATACAAAATTTACTATTAATTTAATACCGAAAAGGCAATTAAAACTAATCAAATCACTGCAGTAATTATACACTACAAAAATTAGATCTAACAGCATATTAATGTCGCATATGAAATTACGAATCCATTGATACTTTATTTGTATTTTTTGGATCTACAGATAGTTTACTATGATTTATTTAGTCTAAATTATCCATTAAACCATATAAATTATTACAGTAAAACTATACAACAAAAGTTAGATCTAATCTTAAATTAATATTCGACACATGTTTCTGAATCCATTGATATATTGTATGCTATTTTTGGATATATAGATCTTTTATTATGAATTTTGTAAGTTTAGTTCAATTTCTGCCAATTATTCCAATTTTTTGAATAAAGGGAATATTCTAAGGAATATTCCATGCTGACTGGGACGCGGACCTGTTGACTAGATCCGACGTGGCCGCTGATGGAGCTGTGGACGGGATCCCCACACGGCACGCAGCGAGTGGACGATACCCCTTCGACTGGCTTCTAATCTAAGTCGCCCAGATACGATCCAACGACCGGGAGTGAAGGCTTCAAGAGCTCACCGGCTTGGTCAACGCTGGAACTGGCAGACGGTGGTGACGGCTCGGACGGTGGTGGTGGAGTGGGTTCCGGTGATCACCTGGGACGGCAGAGTCGACGACGACGAGCGGTGCAGCACGACGGTTTCTATGGTAACCATGACGCCATGTCTTGCTCCTAGAGGCGATGGCACTCGGTGGATGAAGTCGACGGACGACGGTGGAGCTCAGGCGAGCTCGCATGCTTGCTGGGGGGCGCCTGCGAGGGGGAAAACAGGGTGAGGCGATGCGGTCGAGTAGGGAGAACATCTTTGGAGGAAAAAGGAGGCTCTTGAGGCTTGGAAACAGTGGATTGGAGGTCGACTCGAAGTAGAGACGGTGGCGGAAATCCGGCGAGATCGGAATTCAGTAGGGTGGCGGCTAGGGTTCGATAAAAGAGAAAAAAATCGAGAGGGGGCGGTTGCAGAAGAATATATGGAGAGGGCGATGGGTTCGTAGCATGGAAAACAAAAAATTTCTGCCACAAGAACGAACAAAACCTAGATCTAATCTAGATAAAAGCCAAGATCTAATCTATTAGACATGAGCAACGAGATAGATAGGCACTAACCCTCATAGATCCGAAAGCGTTTAACGAGATTAGATCTCGTGGTTGATGTAGTCGATCACTTGCCGATCTCAAGATCGTGTGGACGATCCTTCCGGCGTCGCGTTCCGGCAGCGCTTCCGCAGTCGGTCAAGTGGACGATCCTTCCGTGGCCGCGTTTCGGCAGCGCTTCCGCAGTCGGTCACACGTGCGGAGTCGAAGCAGACCTTCCTCTCCCCGTTCCAGCGAGCAGCGGAGGTAGTAGATCTTCTCCACGGAATCCCAGCAGCACGACGGTGTGGTGGTGGTGGTGGACTAGAGAATTATGCAGGTCTTCACATATGCCTGTGCAGAAGAAGGTGGAGGAGAGAGGCGGCAGAGATTGGGAGTTATGGGAGCAAGGGAGGAGGGGGCGCCCCTGCCCCTCTATTTAAAGAAGGGAGGGCGCCTGGGGAGGGGGAGTCCTTGTAGGACTCCCCTCCTCTCTAGGCCGGCGGGTTGGGGAGTGGGGGGAGGAGTCCTCCTCCCCCATGACTCCTTGTCTTGACCCACCAGGACTCCTTGATCCCTATCTTGATTTTCAAGCAAACTCCAAGATATCTTCTAGAACCTTCCGGAACATTCCAAAACCTTCTAGAATCCTCATACAAACATTCCGGAACATTTCCTAACTCAGAAAATGATCCCCTATATATGAATCTTATTCTCCGGACCATTCCGGATCTCCTCGTGATGTCCCGAATCCAATCCGAGACTCCGAACAACATTCAGTCTCCAACGCATATTCCATATCTACTTAAAACAACTTCGAACCTTAAGTGTGTCACCCTACGGTTCGTGAATATGTAGACATGATAGAGACACATCTCCTATCAATAACCATCAGCGGGACCTGGAGATCCATAATGGCTCCCACATACTCAACGATGACTTCGCGATCGATTGAACCACTTACATACGAAACCAATTCCCTTTGTCACGCGATACTATACTTATCCGAGGTTTGATCGTCAGTATCTCCGTACCTAGTTCTGCCTCGTTACTGATAAGTACTCTTTACTCGTTCCGTGTCATGTCATCCCTTGTGACCTAGTCACATGCTTGCAAGCTAACTAGATGACATTCCACCTAGAGGGCCCAGAGCATATCTATCCGTCATATGGATGGACAAATCCCAATCTTGGTCCATGCGCTTCAACACATACTTTCAGAATACCCAATGACACCTTTATGACCACCCAGTTACGAAGCGGTGTTTGATGTCATCAAAGTACCCATCTGGTGATGGTGATTAACACAACCTCATGGTCGAAGGATTAGGTTACTATGCATTTAAAAGCTTACAGCAATACGAACTTAATGACTTGATCTTATGCTATGCTTACTATGGGTGTGTGTCCATCACATCATTCTCCTAATGATATAACCTTGTCATTAATCACATCCTAATGTCCATGATCAGGAAACCATGATCATCAATTAATCAACAAGCTAGTTTCAACAAGAGGCTTACTAGGGACTCTCTTATGTTTACAAAACACACAAGTATTACTGTTTCCTATTAATACAATTATAGCATGGGATGTAAACATTCATCATAAACACGAAGATATAATAATAATCACTTTTATTATTGCCTCTTGGGAATATCTCCAACAGTCTCCCACTTGCACTAGAGTCAATAATCTAGATTACATGGTAATATACCGAACACCCATGGCGTTTTGGTGTTGGTCATGCTTTGCCCTAGGGAGAGGTTTAGTCAACGGATCTGCCACATTTAGATCAGTGTGTACTTTGCAAATCTTTATGTCACCATCTCGGACATACTCGCGAATAGCGTGGAAACGTAGCTTGATGTGCTTCAGCTTGCTATGTGACCTTGGCTCCTGTGCATTAGCTATGGCACCTGTGTTGTCACAGTAGATGGCCATCGGGTCCAACGCACTGGGAACCACGCCAATTTCAGTAATGAATTCCTTCATCGAAACGGCTTCTTGTGCAGCCTCCGAAGCAGCTATGTATTCCGATTCAGTTGAAGATTTCGCCACAACGCTTTGCTTCGCACTCCTCCAGCTCACTGCAGCACCATTCAAAATAAATACGTATCCCGATTGTGACTTCAAGTCATCCAGATCGGTGTTCCAACTAGCATCGGTGTAACCATTTACAACAAGCTGTTCATCACCTCCATAAGAAAGAACCATATCCTTAGTCCTATTTAGGTACTTTAGGATATTCTTGACCGCTGTCCAGTGTTCCACTCCAGGATCACTTTGATATCTGCTAGTCAAACTAACAGCATGTGCTATATCCGGTCTTGTACACAGCATGGCATACATGATAGAACCTATGGCCGAGGCATAGGGAATATTATTCATCTTTTCTCTATCTTCTGCCGTAGCTGGACTTTGAGTCTTACTCAAGGTCTTACCTGACAACATGGGCACGAACCCTTTCTTGCTATCTTCCATTCTAAACTTCTTTAGAACTTTGTCTAAGTATGTACTTTGTGAAAGCGCTATTAGGCGTCTTGATCTATCTCTATAAATCTTGATGCCTAGAATGTATGCCGCTTCGCCAAGATCCTTCATTGAAAAACTATTATTCAAATAGGTTTTGACGCTATTAAGAAGTTCTATATCATTCCCAATCAACAATATGTCATCTACATATAATACTAGGAATGCTACAGAGCTCCCACTCACTTTCTTGTAAATACAAGCTTCTCCATAAGTTTGTATAAATCCAAAGTTTTTGATTACTTTATCAAAACGTTGATTCCAACTCCGGGATGCTTGCTTCAGTCCATAAATGGAGCGCTGAAGTTTGCATACCTTGTCAGCATCTTTAGGATCGACAAAACCCTTGGGTTGTACCATATACAACTCTTCCTCAATGTCACCATTAAGGAACGCCGTTTTGACATCCATCTGCCAAATCTCATAATCGAAATGTGCAGCAATTTCTAACAAAATCCTCACAGACTTTAGCTTCGCTACTGGTGAGAAAGTCTCAACATAGTCAACTCCTTGAATTTGTCGGAACCCTTTCGCGACAAGTCGAGCTTTATAGACGGTAACATTACCATCAGCATCTGTTTTTCTCTTGAAAATCCATTTGTTCTCGACAGCCTTACGCCCATCCGGTAAGTCCACCAAAGTCCATATTTGGTTTTCGTACATGGATCCCATTTCGGATTTCATGGCTTCTAGCCATTTGTCGGAATCTGGGCTCACCATAGCTTCTTCATATGTCACAGGGTCATCAGCGTTGTCCACCAACATGACGTTCAAGGAAGAGTCATACCAATCAGGAGTGGTACGAACCCTCGTTGACCTGCGAGGTTCAGTAGTAACTTCGTTTGAAGTTTCATGATCATTATCATTAGCTTCCTCTTCAATTGGTGCAGGCGGCACAAAAACATCTTCCGGTGCTGCGCTACTCTCAAATCCGAGTGAAGGTTCAATAACCTCATCGAGTTCTACTTTCCTTCCAGTCACCTCTTTCGAGAGAAACTCCTTCTCAAGAAAGGATCCATTCTTTGCAACGAAAACTTTGCCTTCGGATCTATGATAGAAGGTATACCCAATTGTTTCTTTAGGGTATCCTATGAAGATGCATTTCTCCGCTTTGGGTTCTAGCTTATCAGGTTGTAACTTCTTTAAATATGCTTCGAAACCCCAAACTTTAAGGAACGACAACTTAGGTTTCTTATCAAACCACAATTCGTACGGTGTCGTTTCACCGGATTTAGATGGTGCCCTATTTAAAGTGAATGCGGCTGTCTCTAATGCATAGCCCCAAAATGATAACGGTAAATCTGTAAGAGACATCATAGACCGAACCATATCTAAGAGAGTTCGATTACGACGTTCGGACACACCATTACGCTGTGGTGTTCCCGGCGGTGTCAACTGCGAAAGTATTCCACATTTCTTTAAATGCATGCCAAACTCATAACTCAGATATTCACCTCCGCGGTCAGAACGCAGAAACTTAATCTTCTTGTTACGATGATTTTCCACTTCACTTTGAAATTCCTTAAACTTCTCGAAAGTTTCGGACTTATGTTTCATAAAGTAGACATACCCATATCTACTCAAGTCATCCGTGAAAGTGAGAACATAACGATATCCACCACGCGATGCTACACTCATTGGACCGCACACATCGGTATGTATTATTTCCAATAAGTCTGTAGCTCGCTCCATTGTACCAGAGAATGGAGTCTTAGTCATTTTTCCCATTAGACATGCTTCGCATCTTTCAAGTGATTCAAAATCAAGTGATTCAAGAAGTCCATCAGAATGGAGTTTCTTCATACGCTTCACTCCAATGTGACCAAGACGACAGTGCCACATGTATGTTAAATTATCATTCAATTTTATTCGTTTAGCATCTATGTTGTGAACATGTGTATCACTACCATCGAGATTCAGTAAGAATAAACCATTCATCTCAGGTGCATTACCATAAAAGATATTACTCATATAAATCGAACAACTTTTATTCTCGGACTTAAAAGAGTAACCATCTTGCAATAAACAGGATCCAGATATAATGTTCATGCTTAACGCAGGCACCAAATAACAATTATTTAAATTTAAAACTAACCCCGAAGGTAGATGTAGAGGGAGCGTGCCGACGGCGATCACATCAACCTTGGAGCCATTTCCAACGCGCATCGGCACCTCGTCTCTTGCTAGTCTTCGTTTATTCCGCAGCTCCTGTTTCGAGTTACAAATAAGAGCAACCGAACCAGTATCAAATACCCAGGCACTACTACGATTACTAGTAAGATACACATCTATAACACATATATCAAATATACCTTTCTTCTTGATGTTGCCGTTCTTCAGATCCGCCAGGTACTTGGGGCAGTTACGCTTCCAGTGACCAGCACCCTTGGAGTAGAAGCACTCAGTTTCAGGCTTAGGACCAGCCTTGGGCTTCTTAGCAGGTGCGGCAGCTTTCTTGCCGTCCTTCTTGAAGTTGCCCTTGTTCTTAGGCTTGCCCTTTCTCTTGAAATTGGTGGTCTTATTGACCATCAACACTTGGTGCTCCTTCTTTATCTCCACTTCAGCAGTTTTCAGCATGGACGACAGTTCAGGCAACATCTTGTTCATGCAGTGCATGTTGTAGTTTATCACAAAGTTCTTGTAACTTGGTGGCAGTGATTGAAGGAGACGGTGAATCCCCAATTCGTTAGGAATCGATATTCCCAAATCTTGGAGCTTCTTTGCGTACCCAGACATGGTGAGCACGTGCTCGCTAACGGAGCTTCCTTCTTCCATCTTACAGTTAAAGAACTTTTTGGAGGCCTCATAGCTCTCCATGGCCGCGCGAGTCTCAAAAATTAGCCTGAGCTCTTTAATGATCTCGAACGGGTCGTGGTGCTCAAAACGCTGTTGGAGCTCCGCTTCTAAACCGTACAAGATGGCACACTAAACTGTGGAGTAATGATTTTTCCGAGTGGCGAAAACATTCTTTTCGTCATCCGTGGCATTATCTGCAGGTGGGTCACCTAGCGGTGCATCGAGCACATAGGTCAACTGACCAGCCCTGAGGACGATCTTCAGTCCACGGAACCAGTCTGTGAAATTGCTTCCATTGTTCTTAAGCTTTTCTTTCTCTAGGAACGCATTGAAATTGATGGAGGGGTTCGCCATAATCTACAACAATTTGCAAGTAGTATAGACTAAGTTTATGACAAATTGAGTTCTAATTTAATTCTTAAACTAACTAGGTGAACTCCCACTCAAAACAACATCCCTCACATTGTCTTAGTGATTACACGAACCAAGTCCACTACACCAAGTCCGATCTTCACGAGAGAAGATGTAGTTTCATCGGCGAACAATCTTCATGTTCATCATATCATTTATATGACTCATGCTCTACCTTTCGGTATTCCGTGTTCCGAGACCATGTCTGTACAAGCTAGGCTCGTCAAGATAACCTTAGTTTCTGCATGTGCAAATCTGGCTTGCACCCGCTGTATGCACACGTAGAATCTATCACATCCGATCATCACGAGATGCTTCGAAACGACGAGTCTTAGCAACGGTGCCAACTAAGGGTGAACACTTTATTACTTGATATTTAGTGAGAGGGATCATCTTATAATGCTACCGTCGCGATCTAAGCAATACAAGATGCATAAAGGATTAATATCACAGGAAATTCATAATTAGTGTGATATGATATGGCCTTTTCCTCTTGCGCCTTTGATCTCCATCTCCAAAGCACGAACATGATCTCCATCATCACCAGCAATGCGTCAAGGTCAGTGGCGCCGCTTCATGGTTGTCCATCATCACCAGCAACTATTACAACTACTTGGAATAAAGCTATTACAAGATGAATAGACACGCAGGTCTTAACAGAATTAAAGACAACCATTAGGCTCCTGCTGGTTGCCATATTACAACAAGGATCATTGCATACATCAAATACAATCACAATCACATGTTGGCCATATCACATCACAAAACCCCTGCAAAAACAAGTTAGACGCCTCTAATTTTCTTTGCAAGTTTTACGTGGTTTGGGGCTTTCGCATAAGACCGATCTTACCTACGAACAAGAACTACAACGTTGATACAAGTGTTGTCAAGATGCTCATTGTAAATTGAATCTTAACTATGGTGGGAGAGACAGACACCCGCAAAGCCACTTGTGCAAAGCAAGTTACACGTCAAGCGTGGAGAAAGTCTCATGTGCGATTACATGTAATGTTAGCCCGAGCCGCTTCATCCCACCAGGCCGCAAGATGCAAAGTACACGCTAAGACACCGTCAACAAAAGCATCAACGCCCACAAAAACATTGTGTTCTACTCGTGCAACAGAACTAGGCATAGATATGGCTCTGATACCACTGACGGGTTCGTAGCATGGAAAACAAAAAATTTCTACCGCAAGAACGAACAAAACCTAGATCTAATCTAGATAAAAGCCAAGATCTAATCTATTAGACATGAGCAACGAGATAGATAGGAACTAACCTTCGTAGATCCGAAAGCGTTTAATGAGATTAGATCTCGTGGTTGATGTAGTCGATCACTTGCCGATCACAAGATCGTGTGGACGATCCTTCCGGCGTCGTGTTCCGGCAGTGCTTCCGCAGTCGATCAAGTGGACGATCCTTCCGGCGCCGCGTTTCGGCAGCGCTTCCGCAGTCGGTCACACGTGCGGAGTCGAAGCAGACCTTCCTCTCCCCGTTCCAGCGAGCAGCGGAGGTAGTAGATCTTCTCCACGGAATCCCAGCAGCACGACGGTGTAGTGGTGGTGGTGGAGTAGAGAATTCTGTAGGGCTTCGCCTATGCCTGTGCAGAAGAAGGTGGAGGAGAGAGGCGGCAGAGATTGGGAGTTATGGGAGCAAGGGAGGAGGGGGTGCCCCTGCCCCTCTATTTAAAGAAGGGAGGGCGCCTGGGAGGGGGAGTCCTTGTAGGACTCCCCTCCTCTCTAGGCCGGCGGGTTGGGGAGTGGGGGGAGGAGTCCTCCTCCCCCACGACTCCTTGTCTTAACCCACCAGGACTCCTTGATCCCTATCTTGAGTTTCAAGCAAACTCCAAGATATCTTCTAGAACCTTCCGGAACATTCCGAAACCTTCTAGAATCCTCATACAAACACTCCGGAACATTTCCTAACTCAGAAAATGATCCCCTATATATGAATCTTATTCTCCGGACCATTCTGGATCTCCTCGTGATGTCCCGAATCCAATCCGAGACTCCGAACAACATTCGGTCTCCAACGCATATTCCATATCTACTTAAAACAACTTCGAACCTTAAGTGTGTCACCCTACAGTTCGTGAATATGTAGACATGATAGAGACACATCTCCTATCAATAACCATCAGCGGGACCTGGAGATCTATAATGGCTCCCACATACTCAACGATGACTTCGTGATCGATTGAACCACTTACATACGAAACCAATTCCCGTTGTCACGCGATACTATACTTATCCGAGGTTTGATCGTCAGTATCTCCGTACCTAGTTCTGCCTCGTTACTGATAAGTACTCTTTACTCGTTCCGTGTCATGTCATCCCTTGTGACCTAGTCACATGCTTGCAAGCTAACTAGATGACATTCCACCGAGAGGACCCAGAGCATATCTATCCGTCATATGGATGGACAAATCCCAATCTTGGTCCATGCGCTTCAACACATACTTTCAGAATACCCAATGACACCTTTATGACCACCCAGTTACGAAGCGGTGTTTGATGTCATCAAAGTACCCATCCGGTGATGGTGATTAACACAACCTCATGGTCGAAGGATTAGGTTACTATGCATTTAAAAGCTTACATCAATACGAACTTAATGACTTGATCTTATGCTACGCTTACTATGGGTGTGTGTCCATCACATCATTCTCCTAATGATATAACCTTGTCATTAATCACATCCTAATGTCCATGATCAGGAAACCATGATCATCAATTAATCAACAAGCTAGTTTCAACAAGAGGCTTACTAGGGACTCTCTTATGTTTACAAAACACACAAGTATTACTGTTTCCTATTAATACAATTATAGCATGGGATGTAAACATTCATCATAAACACAAAGATATAATAATAATCAATTTTATTATTGCCTCTTGGGCATATCTCCAACAGAGGGTGGCGTGCTCAAGGGGCAAGGGGCGCACGAATTCGGAGCGGTTTCCATTCAGATTCGATCGGAAGGAGGAGGCGTGCGTGTGCGGGAGTTCGTCCCGAGTTAGAAGACGACCGGGTGGGACTGGTTTGTCAGCGGGAGAGGGGAGGAGAGCAGGCTAGTGCGGGCTACAGTTGTTGGGCCGGCCCGGTGCGCTATTGCGATGCGCGCTGCGCGAGCGAGCGAGGGAGCGGGCGGTAGCTAGGCACAGGTGGGCTAGGCCGCCGGGGTAGGTTTAGTTAGTTTTTTTCTTTTTCTTTTCCATTTTCAGTTTTGTAGTTTCTTTTATATATTTTTCATATGATATTCAACTGAATTGATTCTTGTCTCCAAAATTTTCTAAAATTGTGTAGATCCTCTTAGGATCATCTTTGTAGCCTTTTACCTAGTTTGAGAGTAATGGATTTATATATATCCCTGTTTGTACTCTTGTAAGAGTATTTTTGTAATTCAACATAGGGCTTTGCATATAGGGTTTTCACTTAAGAACTTTGTATTAAGTGCAAGGATCATGAATGAAAAACAAACACAAATGTCTTGGACTTGTTCAAAACTTCTCACCCAATGTGATAGTCATATTAATCCAATTCTTTTAATATAGTTTGAATTTTTACCAAGCCACATTAAAAGTTTCTTTTCATTCCAATTTTTTTAACAAGATCAAACAATTCAATTGTTTTATTTATCATATTATGACATTCCAAAATTAGAAAAAATTTGGGATGTTACAGCACTATGCGGCCGAAAGCAGAAGGCGGCAGCGGTTGGAGCCATAGGGAACCGCGTGCGTGCCTGTGTGTGTCGAGTGCATGTGGTGTGTGTGTCTGTGTGAGGAGGTAGGCTGGGGTCAGGGGTGAGCCGAGCCAGTGTGGGCTAGGCCGGCCAAGTGGACTAGGCCAATCTAGACCAGTCTGATTGGGCATAAGTGAGCTAGCGTAGGAAATGGGCTGGGCTAGCCTATGGGTCTGACCTAGTTAAATAAGAATATGAGGAAAAGTTTTAAAGAAATATCATGAAATGACAAAAATACCATTGTGAACATTTTAAGTTCTAGAAAAAACATAAAAATTACTTATGAATTATAAAAATGTTCACCAAAAATAAGATCTATTTAGGAAAAATACAAATCGTATATTTAAGTCAAATAAAATACAATCAAAAATAAAAACCATTATACCTCCCAATGAAATATAGGATAATCATGAAAACTCTTAAAAAAATAAAAATCACTTGTGTGTATAAAAATAAATCTGTTATTTTAGAAAATGCTAGTTATAAGATTTTAAGTGATATTAGGATTTATACAAAATAAGTGTTGTATTGAACTTTATAAAATACTTTTCTAATTTTAAAATAGAAGGAATGTATTTTTCTTTATTACCACAAATTAAAATAAATTCCTTTAAATGTAATTAAACTATTGAGAATTAATTGCTACGAAGAAATAATAATTTGCGTTAATCTCTTCTTTATAAATGTTAAGCAAATATCTTTTAACATCTTAAAATTACTTTTACCTATTGAATTAACTAAAAATACCAAAGAAGAATAATTAACTCAAACCATAAAAATTAATTGTATTACTAAATTCAATAACTTCTTAAGATCAAGCTAAATTATTTTATATAAAAATTAACCATTTAAACAAGATATAGGTTCTAAACCTTTAACCAATGGTTGAAGTCCCATATTTATACTATCATAAGTAAATTACACCTTGTTTTTAGGATCATAGTAGGAAACCAGTGTTGAATCTTAAGTTATATAAATAGTAAATCTTAACTTAGCCTTATAATAATTTAATCCAAATACTCTAGACATTATTATTGTCCTTCCAAACTCCTATGCCAACTGTAAGACCTTGATCCACAGAATAATATAACATCACCATTTCCTTACATTGAAGGTAAATGATTATATGTTTTAGATCACGCTTAAGAAAACCTATAAGTCGATAGTGCTATAAAAGATGATATGTCTAATTCTGTTTTCTATAGTTAACTTTGGTCTATTTTAAATAAAACACAAGGCATCTTAAGTCTAAGCTGTTCTAGCAATGCAAATGCCATAGATCACATGTTGCTAACCTTAAAGGTTGCTTAAACCTTATCAAAGAAACATTTTCTTCAAAATTTATTCTTTTTTCTATTTCAAACAAACACACCATGTTATTTTTTTAAGTCTTAAGAACGTAAAACATGGAATTTCATAAGAGTTACATGGTACCAAACAACCTTAATATTATATTACTGTTGTGATTTACCTTTTATTTCTTGTTGTTAGTCTTAAGATCTTTGTAGATATATTTGCTGGTGAAGTAAAAATTTGAAGATAAACAAAATCTTACAGAAAATCACCTAAGTTTCAACTCATTCACAATATTGGGTCTTACTTCAGGATTTTACAAAATGCATTGCATTACTTATGCATAGCACCATTGTTTCTTTAAACATTAGTCCTGATCATACCAATGATGCGGTTTCTAGATACTAGATCTTATTTTATCTCGAAGACCGTGATTGCATAATCTTGTAATCACAAAGGCAAGTTCACACTTTCTCATGTCCTTTGAATATTTTCTATCAAGTATTTGAAATCTACTATTGTTATCACCTGCCAAAATTGCACATATGCCACCTAGAGGGGGGGTGAATATGTAGTTTAAAACTTTTATGAGATGGGCTTAACAAAGGCGGAATAAAACTAGCGATTTCTTTTATCAAGCACAAAGTGTATATATACTATGTCTCACCTATGTGCACCATCAAATTATGCTAAGTAAGACAAGAAACAAAGTGATAGCAAGATAGATTACTTCAAGCATGAAGGCTATCACAATGTAAAGTGCATAAGTAAAGGGCTCAAGTATAGAGATAACCGAGGTCCGCGGGGACAATGATGTTTTACTGAGTTCCTCCCTGTAAGGGAGTACGTCTCGTTGGAGGGGTGGGCGGTACTAAGACCACCAGCGCCACAAGAGGCCTCACCCTATTCTCCCAAGCACCCGCCACATGGTAAGCACCCGATCCACTATGGGACACTTGATGGTGGTCACCAAACCCATACAAGATTGGTGAAATCTCCATACCTTAATTGGAGGCTCCCAATAATCACCACCAAGGCCACTAACTTGGGGAGAGCTCCACAACTTAATTGGAGGCCCCGAGAACTCACCACAAAGGCCACACAACCGTCTAAGGTTCCAAGAACCCAAGAGAACAAGCTTATAGATTTCACCAACCAAATCCTCTAAGGAGAACTCAAACCGATGCACCTAATGCAATGGCAAGCCCTTCACTCCCAAATTCCACCAAAGCTACTAAATCTATTAGGGAAATAAGAGAGGAAGAACACAATAGAAAATCCAAAAAAGACTCCAAGATATAGATACAATGGGTTCCCTCACTTAGAGGAGAGATTTATTGGTGGAAATGTAGATCTAGATCTCCTCTCTCTTTTCCCTCAAGAAGATGCAAGAATCATTGGAGGGACTGAGAGGTAGCAAGCTTGGGAAGGTCAACAATGGAGGAGAAAACTTGCAAGAACAGTTGTGGAACCATTGGGGAAGAAGGCCCCTTAAATAGGTCCCCCCAAACTTGCAAGAACAGTAACGTGGTTCCCGGTACTACCAGTCTTTTTCTCGGTAATACCGCACTTTCCCGGCACTATCGGACATTCCCTATGGTTCCTGGGTCACCCAAACGCACTTTTGTCAGGAAATCCAGGTACTACCGGACTTTTTCCTGGTACTACCAGAATTCCTAGGGTTCCAGGGTCTCTAAACATATTCTAGTCAGATACACACAATACTACCGGACTTTTTCCTGGTACTACCAGATTTTCGATACTCACAAACACTCGGTACGAAAACAATAAGATTTTGCATCTGGACTCCGATTTCGATGATCTTGGGCTCGTTTCGAAGAGGAACAATAAATACAATATCATGCATAGAAACATCATTGTCCAACCACGGAGATAAAACCACAAGATGAAACATTTGACCTCTCTAAAAGAGACGAACCGGTAAAACCTCTAAAATGCAATAACTTGACCTTGGAAGCTCCGAATAGGTTGACCAATTTTGTTGGAAAGATACAAACAAGTAGCATCCAAAAAAATGGAAATATTGGATACCAAAAAGGGAGAAAATATCTAGTTTTTATATATGAGATATATCCCAAGGTGTGGAGCCAGAAAACCCACAAGATAAAAAAATGCAATAATATATACAGGGGGAATCCGTCTTTGATGAACTGGAGGTTGTTATGAAGTTTACCACAAGCTCTAGAACCTCACTTGGATAAAATCCAAGTAACAACCAAGAAACATGATGCTACGTATGCAAAGGTTTGAGCTCTCTCTAAAAGATACGACTGAGTTACTCACTCGAGAGCCCCTCTTGATAGTATGGCTATCTATCCTAAACCCGGTCTCCCAAATGAGACCGGTAGAAGTGAAAACCTATCAAGATCATTTCTTTACCTTGAGTATTCCACTTGAGCTTGATGTATATGATCTTGTACCCCTCAAGATGGAACATCTTCCTTGATTTCTCTTGCTCGCGCTCACTTGATGAAGTCTTGCGAATTTCGCCCCCATACACATGGGAAACTCTTTCTTAGAACTTGTCTTCATCAAACCATGATCATCGAGGATGTCAAGCTTCAAGCATGAGATATTCTAGATATGGCGTATCTTGATCTTTCACATCATTTCTTATAACTTCATTTGGATGATGTATTGAAGATACACATGGTTTGATAACCATTTCTTCTAACTTCACCGAGGAACTCCATCTTCTTCAAGACACTCTTGATATTCTTTTCTTTATTCTTATACCTTGAAGCCAACACATGCTCCAACCGATGTCAAAGGATAATTCCTACAAGTGCAACTTAATGCAAACATTAGACCATAGAGATTGTCACTAATTACCAAAACAACACATGGGGGCACACATGCTCTTTCAATCTCCCCCATTTTGGTAGTTGATGACAATCCTTGTGAGAGGGCTTATATAAGGAATTTTAATGAATAAAATGGTAGCACCAATATCAAATACTACACAATTATGTGATATTGGTACAACCACAATATATAGAGCAAACTCCCCCACAATCTATACATGTGTGATGAACTTGAATTTCATTGCATATATTGCCAACCATTAACGTTGGTGGAGTTTCCTATATATATTCCACAAGCTAAGCAACAAAAAAGATGCAATAGCATGAAAGGCAGATGCTTAAGAATAAATTCAAAGCATAAACAAACTTCACTTAAACCCTCTAAAACTTCTCCCCAGTTGGCATCGATTGCCAAAATGGGTGAAAAGTTCTAAAAAGGCCAATATAGTGAAAATTCCTCCAAAGGTGTGCATTGGCATATATACAATGATGAATACTTGGGAGGCATTAGAACTATACTGAGGACCCGAAGATTGAAAAAGTAATAAATTGAAAGAAGCATCAACAAATGATGCAACCAAACAAAAGATCCGAAGTCCAATTGAATACAACATGATATTATGATAATATCAAATGAGTGATTAAATGAAATAGAGAAGCTCCCGAAGATTTGTGCATGCAATAGAATAGTTGCATTTGAATACAACAAGAACAAATATGGAATCCTCACTCCCCCATAAATATTTAAGACACAAAAGGTGAGCAAGAAGGCAAATGAGCAATCTTAAATGAGTTAGAGGAGCTCCCCAAAGATTATGCACCAATTATAATAATTGCATTTGGACACAAAGTGCACAACATGGAATCCTCACTCCTCCAGCTCATTTAACAATACAAGGCATGTGAGAACAAATATGAGTGCCCGAAGATGCAAACACAAGATACAAGTATTCATTGGGAAAAATTGGAAGCCATCGAAGAATAAAAAAGAAATAAAAAGGTGGTCTCCAGGGAATAAAATATCAATTAAATTTTTTATTTTATGTGTATAAGTTCCTAGGAGAATGTCATCATAGATATATATGCCCACAAAGAAACATGCACGCACAAAATAGATACACATGAAAGCATAATAAAACCAAGTTGAGGTCATAAAATATGCCAATAAGATTTTTGCTTGAAAGCATGCCAAAGGCACAATTTAATCTTATTTCACATTAATGACCTTCAGATACGAACACACCACATACATTACAACTATCACCAAGGGAAAAGGAGATAGTTGTAATATATGGAGAAAGGCAACAAGTATCACAAAGGAAAAAAATCAACTTGCAAAATTCTCACTATTGCACATGAGAGAAACTAAGTAAAAGATAGGCAATAAAATTGCTAGATTGACATATTAGGGATTGGTGAATCATATGCATGATTTTTTATAGTCCCTATTATATGCACTCATATAAACTTACTCACATTTGCAATAATGAGTTCTCTTTAAAACCAAGGCAAGAAACACAACAATTGCAAATACAAAAATTCATGCCAATAAGCAACCTATAAAAGGTTGTAAACAAGACATATATGCATGAGAAAGAGATACTTGTTACCAAGATATCATTGGTAGGATGTAGTATACATGAGTTCATTGATCATCCTAGCTTGCCTCGAATTAACATGTGCACACCCCTTCTTCATAATTGAAGAGACAAGCATCCAATATATCTCCAATGTACCTAAAATAATATTAAGTATAGAATGGTCCCCAAACAAATTGGGTCCAAAGTATTTAGAGCAACTACAATACATAGGAGGGATCCGATAAATATGTGATATTGATATGAGATTTAATTTCATGCATATCTTAGCCAATAGGGTTTGGTGGAGTTTCCCCTATATATTGGTTCAAGGAAAGCAAGCATGCCATAATATAAACATGTAGTAAATATGCATGCACAATACTTTCAAGAACCAAAAAGGAGATATAGTTTGAACAAAACACCAAGTAAACCAAGATGACACACATAAGAGTGTGACATGACAAAAGGTGTCCAAATTGTATCAAAGAACCAAATCAACACATGAAAGATCACAAGTTCAACAAATGAATTAGGAAAAAGACAAAGAGGAAAAGATATACAAGAACACAAATGATCAAGGTATTATATCATTCTAAAAGGTTAAATCAAGAAACAAGGAATGAGACAAAACCAACTCCCAAAAAGAGCAAGGTTCCAACAAATAAACCAAACTCTCCACACTTTTCATGATGGCACAAAATACCAAAACAAAAAGACTGATCTTCCAAGCACACAGAAATGATATGGATCAAATCAAGACGCATAAAAGGTGTGTTCTAGAAAATATAGGAGAGATCCCCCATGAATAGTGCATTATGTAAGATTTTGCTTTTGAATGCAAAATATACACAAATGGGATCATCACTACTACCTACACTAAATAAAACACAAGAGAAATCCAATAAAACCAAATGATCCAAAATAAGCAAGGAAAACATGGGATTCAACACATACAAACAAAAACCCAATGTACATTTGATCAAAAAATTCTACAATATATGGAGTACCAATTGTGCAATTACAAGAAGTATAGGGATAATTTCCCGAGGTAGATTGCAAGGTTATGCAAGATCATATTCACAACATAAGCATATGGAAATATATAAGAGTTAAGCTCGATGCTTTGATAGAGAATCTTGATAGCTCTAAATAGCTACACAATCATTAATGATTAGAGTAACTTGAAGCAAATGGTTTCCATAGAGGATATAGAGGTACACATATGAGGAAATGCATACCAAGAAAATCTCTCATAAACAAGATCCAAAATATAAGCAAAAAAGGCATTCAAGCAAATTTGAACTTGTTTGAGCAAGTGTGTCACATAGGAGCTAGATAATTATCAATATCAATTCTAAGTGACACTACCTTGAATTTTCACATTTTCTAGGCATGTAATATGCACTATGCATATGAATCCCCCCTAATGTGATAAACCATAAATCTCAACATGAGGGAAAAAAGATCCAAATAGAGATTAGTGAACTAACATGATGCCCTTCTCTAACTTGAGATAGAGCTTGAGTCTGCTTCCCTTGTTTCTTAACGCTAAGGGGCTTTTTATTCAATGGGCAAGATCTAACATGATACCCTTCTTCCTTGTAGTTGAAGCAAACAATGTTGGCCAGAGTCTTGACTTGACCTTGGCCATTATTTTTGTTGCCCTTGAACTTCAACTTGGCTTGTTCTTGATATTGGATTGAATCCAAGTCCATTCTTGTCATTGGTGGATTTTTGCACACTCAAGATGTGTTTGAGTGTGGCCTTCTGACGTGGGGTAACCTCGGCAATGCCCATGATGATGTACTTAGGGTTTTGCGGAAAAGAGAACGCTGGGGATTTCATCGGATATCAGGCAAACAAGGGAGTCGCAGTTGCCTAAATACTTGATGAATAGCACTATTACAGATCGCTTGGGTTTTTTTCGATTGTCCCCTCATAGGCTTCTCCTGTCCTATATATAATAGACCGGGTCTCAAAGCTGTATACGGATAGGTTGCATATGTATGATTACAACTCAAGTACAATGTCGGTTCATAGTTACTTTCCAAATACAACTAAAGCTTTCATCAGATTCTTTCTTGGGTCATCATCTCGAATCTTCATGGGCCGTGAGCCTTTATGCAGCTAGGGTAAAAAATCATAAGCACCCGAGTAATCATACCCATGTCAGCCCCCGAGACTCTACCTGAACCATAGATTCTGGTTGAGTCTCAAAGATATGTTCACTTTTTCATGTTATGAATTGTTTCTATTTTTCTTATTTTATAGGGATTTGGTACAACATGCCTGATGCATCCGACAGATCATGAATCAGTTAATTGCTCCTGGGGAAAAACGCTGTAGACCTACATCAAACTCAAGTCCCCAGGCCTGAATTCAAAAATTTTACTGGCGTAATTCAGTTCGAGCCGCTGAGATCTTATCGAATACTAAATCCCTGTCTTATTTTATCAGGTACCCAACGCGTCCGTCGAGATTTTTCATCGTATCGTGGATACGGATATTTTACTGGCCGAGCGCATTCTTGTGCGATTACCAGGCCACACATTCCAAATCTCGGGGTCTTACCTTCATGTCTTGGACACGACATTCGGGGTTTTATCACGTCGGATGTGATCTGAGATTTTTGTATTTGTTTTTGTCGGCTGCCTTGTTTGGCTGATGGAATTTTTGAAATTTATCAGATTCTTGTTTTAATGGTTTTATTGAATCCCTCGATGGGAGTAACTTGTTGAGGATACACCAAATTAAAACTGATAGGTCTGGGTGAAAACTGTTTTAACTCGATATGCACAATTTGATTTCTATTGGATGCGTGCCAGGGCTCCCGATGGGAGTAGCCCCCGAGGCTATGTTCAGATGCCTGTATCTGGACATAGGCTCATAATTATTGTTAGTTTTATCAGAATAATGCTTATAGAGAAAATAGATATCTCCTTCTTTACTGGTAAGAAGTATAAACAAATACACAGAGTATGAAGAACTTATATTTTATTTATTATTCCGAAGACGAAGATACATTGTTTGGCGGATTTCTGCCTAGCCATTTGCCGAAATATTCTAGCTAAGAAGTCGGGCCATAGGCCTTATTGTTATTACTATTTGCGAGAAAAATATAATTTTTTAAGGGTAAAAGCACCGTAGTTGTGTGACGTTCCACGAATTGGAGTATTTGACTCATGTCTTCTTGTCTTGTAGCCGATATGCTCCTCCGGGAATAACTTTTGTAAAAATGTAAGGTCCTTCCCAAGGCGACTGCAATTTACAGTGACCGTCTTGTTTGAGGCGAAGAACTAGGTCCCCTACAACAAAGGACCTAGGACACAGCCGTCGACTATGATAGTTGCGTAAGTTTTGCCAATATATAGTAGCTGGCGAGGGTTAAACTTATCCATGCCCATTGTGATGGACTTGGGTTTTGGAGAAGGAGGGAGCATTGGAGGCATTAATCAGCTAGCAAACAAGCACACAGGGACGCAAGGTTTACCTAAGTTCAGGCCTCGTAGAGGACCCTACTCCTGCTTGTCTGCTCTTGGAATTATTGAGGGACTCGAAAGTTATAGGGGGTGCGCAGATGCAATCTGGCGATGGTTGTGGAAACTAGGGTTGTGATTGTCCTCCTTGCTGCCCCCTCCTAGCCTTTATATAGATAGTCTAGGTCCCGGGTAGCAGGTCGAGTCGGTTACAAGTTAGGGTTTGTCCCTTGAAACTTTCTATCTTAAGCTTCGCCTTATGTTGCAAGCAATCGGAGTCTCCGTGGATCACCTAAATCCTATCACTAGTAGAAAATGGGCCTTTGGTTCAGGCCACTAGTCCCGGCCGTGGCTGGGGCGGGACTAATGGTTCGAACCAGACGGCCCGAGGAGGCCGAGGTACTTTGTCCCGATCCGTAAGGAACCATTAGTCCCGGTTTGAGATACAAACCAGGACAAATGGGTCTGGGCACGCGCGCGTGCTCCTGGCAGAACCTTTAGTCCCAGTTTGTATCTCAAACCGGGACTAATGGCCGGGCCCTATATATATGCACCCAGCCCTCCACTCTCTCCTGTTTTTTTTCCTATGTGAGAGTTGGGTATAACTTTGTGCTAACATTTTTTCTTCATATGCACTAGAGGTGTTCAGTGAAATGCCTGTTAGAGCGATGCCACTTGAGTTCACACAAGACAAAATATGATATGAGGTGCCAGAGCGACACTTAAGGTTTCTCCTCTTTGTTTTGAAGTGTCCTAAAAGGTTAGCAACTATTTTCTCGTTTTGACCGTGTGGTACTAATTTAAGCATCGTGATTGTGTTTGATATATATGCATGGTTGTATGATGCAGATGAGCCACCCATGGATGTACGGTGACCGACGCTCTGATGCTTACAGAGGGCGTGCGTTCTTTTCGCCTTGTGGCCGAGGTGAACAAGCGGCGGGATAGTTTTATGTGTTGTCCATGTGTTAAATGTCAGAATGAGCAGGCTCACACTTCCTCAAGAGTCATTCAGGGCCACCTGCTTCGGTCCGGTTTCATGTCCGGCTATAATGTTTGGACCAAGCACGGAGAAAGAGGGTGTATGATGGAAGACGGCGATGAAGAAGAGAACGCTGATGACAACTACCGATCTATGTTCCCTGAATACGATGATATCGCAGTTGAAGATAATGAAGAAGAAGGGGGTGAAGAACGGGAACCAGATGAGCCCGTTGATGATTTTGGTCGGGTCATTAGTGATGCAAGGCGAGACTGCGACACAGAAAAGGAGAGGTTGTAGTTCGAGCAGATGTTACAGGATCACAACACATTGCTGTATCCAACTTGTGAATATGGCCAGAAGAAGCTGGGTAGCACACTGGAATTGTTGAAGTGGAAGGCAGAGACTGGTATGACTGACTCGGGATTTGAAAAGTTGCTGGTAATAATGAAGAAGCTGCTTCCAAGAAATAACCAATTTACCTCCAGTACGTACGAAGCAAAGAAACTTGTCTGCCCTCTAGGATTAGACATGTAGAAGATACATGCATGCCCTAATGACTGCATCCTCTACCGTGGTGAGAAGTACGAGAATATGGATAAATGACCGGTATGCACTGCATTGCGGTATAAGATCAGAAAAGATGACCCTGGTGATGTTGAGGGCAAGCCACCCAGGAAGAGGGTTCCTGCCAAGGTGATGGGGTATGCTCCTATAATACCACGGTTGAAACGTTTGTTCAGAAATAAAGAGCATGCCAAGTTGTTGCGATGGCACATGGAAGACCATAAGAAAGACAGGATGTTGAGGCACCCTGCTGATGGTCAGCAGTGGAGAAAAATCAAGAGAGACTTCCCGGACTTTGCTGGTGACGCAAGGAACTTATGGTTTGGTCTAAGTACCGATGGCATGAATCCTTTTGGGGAGCAGAACTGTAGTCACAACACCTGGCCCGTGACTCTATGTATCTACAACCTTCCTCCTTGGTTGTGCATGAAGCGGAAGTTCATTATGATGCCAGTGCTCATCCAAGGCCCGAAGCAACCCGGCAACGACATTGATGTGTACCTAAGGCCATTAGTTGATGAACTTCTATAGTTGTGGGCCAAACCAGGTGTACGTGTGTGGGATGAGCACAAACATCAGGAATTTGACCTACAAGCATTATTGTTTGTAACCATCAATGATTGGCCTACTCTTAGTAACATTTCAGGACAGACGAACAAAGGATACAATGCATGCACGCACTGTTTAGATGAGACTGAAAGTATATATCTGGATAAATGTAGAAAGAATGTGTACCCATACAATCGACGTTTTCTTCCGCCTAGTCATCCCTTAAATAAGAAAGGCAAGCATTTCAATGGCAAGGCAGAAACCCGGACGAAGCCTGTCCCCCGTAGTGGTGCTGATGTATTTGGTATGGTCAAGGATTTGGATGTAATCTTTGGAAAGGGTCTTGGAGGACAACCTGTTCCGAAAGACCCCATTACCGGACACGCACCCATGTGGAAGAAGAAATCTATATTTTGGGAGCTACCCTATTGGAAAGTGCATGAGGTCCGCTCTACAATCAACGTGATGCACTTGACGAAGAATCTTTGCATGAATATTCTAGGCTTCCTGGGCTTGTATGGGAAGTCAAAAGATACCCCGGCAGCACGGGAGGACCAGCAACATCATAAAGGACGAGACGGCAAGCATCCAGGGCAGTTTCAAGGGCTTGCCAGCTATGCTCTTACCAAAGAAGAGAAGGAAATCTTTTTTGAAGTCCTTTTCAGTATCAAGTTCCCATCTGGCTTCTCGTCGAATATAAAGGGAATAGTAAATATGAAAGAGAAAAGATTTCAAAACCTAAAGTTCATGACTGCCATGTGCTTATGATGCAATTGCTTCCGGTTGCATTGAGGGGAATTATACCAGAAAATGTTCGACTAGCCATTGTGAAGGTATGTGCATTCCTCAATGCAATTTCTCAGAAGGTAATCAATCGAGAAAGTCTATAAGGGTTACAGATTGATGTGGTCCAATGTCTGGTCAGCTTCAAGTTTTTGTTCCCGCCATCCTTCTTCAATATTATGACGTACCTCCTAGTTCACCTAGTCGAAGAGATTAGAATTCTCGGTCCTGTGTTTCTACACAATATGTTCCCCTTCGAGAGATTCATGTGAGTCTTAAAGAAATATGTTCATAACCGTGCTAGGCCAGAAGGAAGCATCTCCAAGTGCTATGGAACAGAGGAGGTCATTGACTTTTGTGTTGACTTTCTTCCTGACCTTAAGCCGATTGGTGTTCCTGAATCTCGGTATGAGGGGAGGATGACTGGAAAAGGCACACTAGGAAGGAAATCAATGGTATGTAGGGACGGGCATTCTTTCACTCAAGCACACTACACAGTTCTACACAATTCCACCGTGGTGGCTCCGTATATCGAGGAACACAAGAATATTCTACGCTTCAAAAACCCGAGGAAGCCTGAAACCTTGATTAAAGGGGAACACAAGAAGAATTTTGGCAATTGGTTGCAGACACATCTCATGAATAACACCACTGTTGAAGATGAGTTGTACTCGTTGGCCAGGTTACCATCTTTGACTATATGTATGATGACCCACAAGTATAGGGGGTGTATCGCAGTATTTTCAAGGGAAGTGAAACCCAATTTATTGATTCGACACAAGGGGAGCCAAAGAATATTTATCAGCCTTAACAGCTGAGTTGTCAATTCAGCTTCACCTGGAAACAATCTTGCTCACAGCAGTTTATCAGTAGAAATAGTTTTGTAGTAGGAATAGTAAAGTAATAGCAGTAGCAAAGCAAAGACAGTAGTAACGAAAATAGTAAACAGTGGGATTCGAGTGCGGTAGGCATAGGGATGGATAGACGGGCGTTGCATGGACAAGACAATTCACATAGCAATCAGAACATAGGGCAATTGCAGATAAATAAGATAAAGCATCCAAGTACTAGACAATCCTAGGCATGTGTTCCATATATAGTCATACGTGCTTGCAATGAGAACTTTCACAACATGTTTTGTCCTGCCAGCCCGTTTGCAGCGGGGCCTCTAGGGAACTACTGGCAATTAAGGTGCTCCTTTTAATAGAGCACCGGAGCAAAGCATTAACACTCCATGAACACACGTGATCCTCACATCAAAGCCTTTCCCTTCTGGTTATCCCGATTTCTGTCACTTCGGGGCCATAGGTTACGTACAACGACGTGTGTATACAACTTGTAGATAAGACCAAGAACAATACTATCATAATGAATCAATAACATGTTCACATCTGAAATCATGGCACTCGGGCCCTCGTGACAAGCATTAAGCACAACAAGTCGCAACAAAGTCATAAAGCACTAATAAAATATACTAGGCACCATGCCCTAACAATCTGATGCCATTACATTAACGATCTCATCCAATCCCTACCATCCCCATAGCCTACAGCGGGGGATTACTCACTCATAGATGGGGGAAACATGGATGGTCGATGGAGAAGCGATGGTGATGATGGTGGCGATGATCTCCTCCAATTCCCCATCCCGGCAGGGTGCCATAACGAAGTTTCTGGTGTTGTTTCGTGGAATCTGGTGGTAGCGGCGGAGCGGAACTCCCTCTGGAAAAACGTCGAACCCCCCAGAGTTTTTAGGTCAGAAGGCTCCTTATAGGCGAAGAGAGAGGCCGAGGGGGTGCCTGGGGGGCCCACACCACCCCCTGGCCCGGCCTGGCCTGGCCCGCGCCACCAGGTGGTGTGGCCACCCCAGGACTCTTCTCCGTCTCGTATTCTGGCTGCTGGAGTCTTCGGGTGAAATAGAATTTTTGGCATATTTTCTGGGATTTTTCCTGATAGTTAATTTTCTGCACAAAAAGTAGACACCAAGGCAATTCTGCTAAAAACGGCGTCAGTTCGCATTAGTTGCATCCAAATCACACAAGCATAGAGGAGAAACAATAGCAAAAGTGTTCGGGAAAGTAGATACGTTTTGGATGTATCAACTCCCCCCAAGATTAGCTTATTGCTTATCCTCAAGCAATTCAGTTGAAAACTGAGTGCGATAAAAGAACTTTCACGAACACATTTGCTTCATATGATGTAAATATTCTCAGCAATGTGATCAACTACTTAGATAGTTCATAATAAAGAATATACAACTGAGTCTACTTAATAGTCCTTGCAAGCTATGAAGAAATTCCAACTCAAGAATAATAAGTAGCATGAAGCACTAACATAAGCAACATTACAATGCTCATAGAAAGGTATGATAGAGTGGTATCTCGCTTGCCTTTGATTATGAATGCCAAGGCAGCTCTGAAGTTCAAGTGGTGACTAGAAGTAAAGATATCAAGGATACAAGCATCAAAGTCATAACACAAATAATCAAGTAATGGAACAAACACAAAGAATGACAACTATGCTCTCAAGAAGGTGCTCGGAGAATGTGTGGAGACTCGACAAGTAGAAGAAAAAGGTTTTGAATAATTTGAAAGGCTTCCAAATGCTGAAAGTATGGTACTCATTAGCTTTGAGATCTCATTGCCCCTATCATAAGCATCTTTAAATGTGGTTAAGGTGAAAGTGACACAACTAAGAGGATATGCTTGACAAGTTATAAATCGAAGCCTCATGCCCCTTACTTACGAAGACCGATCCTCATGCTACTCAACTTCAGTCACAAGTAAGCTCTTGTCATTGTAAGTATATACGTATCATAGAGAACCGCCAACGGGGTACCCCTTGCACATGACACGGGAGCTATCCCATACAAAATAACAAGGCAAGCAGACAATGAGCATCTCGGCGATCTTTTTATTTACTATGTGCATATATTTTTATTGAGGATGCTTCATAGAATGCTCATTATGGTTATGCTGCAAGTTTCCACCATGATTAGGCATGGCTTAGGCTAGCGACCCAGGCGTTTCTCTAACATACATACAAACTCCATGATCTTACAAGTTCCACTTTTATTTCACACCGCCGGGATCCATAAGCAAAAGAACATGATATCAACTAGGTACAAAGTACCTATGAAGTGTTGAAAGCGGTCCCCATGATACATGGTTTTGCTAACTTCAACTCATAAAGCGCAAACATATGCACAACAAAGAAGGACGCAATGGTTCAGGTTTATTAAGTGCAAGAAAATAAAGTGTGCCATCAAGTTCGTGAGAGCTTTACTAACTAACTTTCTCATAACAAGCAAACATTTTATTCGGAAGAAAACAAGGCATATTGAATATGCACGGAAGTAGCAAATGATGCTAATGGGTAGGTATAGTGGACACTTTGGAAATATTTGGTTTAGGGAGTTGGAAACTTGAGTAAAACATACTTAGAAAAAGTGAAGGCTAGCAATAGTAAGGGAGCGACAAACGAGAGAACAATAGTTTTCATTATCATGCTTGCAACAAAACAGGACTACTCATGGCATGAAAGTGATTCAGGATCCTCAAGGCAAAATAATTCATCGAGGCTTAACTGATTTTTAAAGTCATGTGCATGCGTGAGCATGTGCCAAGTCAATCAAATGAAACATCTAGAGGAGGATACCACAGTGTCATACCAATTTATGAATAGAGCAATGCAAGCAAACATTCATAAGACATGCTACAAACTATTAGCGAGCTGGAGCTAATCATAAGAGAGCAAGAACTACTAAGCATCCAAAGAAAACATACACTCTACATGAACGGACTAAGCATGCCCATAGTGATGAGTATATGTACAAAAATGAAAACAAATAGAGTTCGTTACCAACCTCTTACCACGCCTCAAGTTGTCATTGATCCTCATTATTGCTCTTCACTTGTGTGGCTTGAATAATAATATGAAACCAATATCCACTGAAGACTGCTGAACCCTGTAGCAACTCGCAAAAACCAAAAAAGAACGACAAATATTTTTGGTGTTTTCGATTTTTAAACAAGAACCAAAAGGGAAAAACAAGCAAAGCAAAATATTTTTGGTTTTTTTGAATAGTTAAAACAAATAAAAAAGGGAAACGCAAACCAAGGCAAAAAGAAGAAGCAAACCAAAGAGAAACAACAGAAATATTTTTGGTCCTTTTGTGTTTTTTAGAAAGCAAAATCAAAGAAGAACGAAAACTAAAAAGAGAACGAAAACATGAATATACAAAGTACCGACGCAACATGATATGGAGATGAGTGCGGTGTCGGCGTACCTCCCCCCAAGCTTAGGCTTTTGGCCTAAGTGGGTATCAATCCCAAGCTGGCCAGGATGAAGTATCACCGTGGTACGACGAGGAGGTACCCTCGTCCTGATGCGAGCTCGAGTACGTCCCTCCGTAATGCGCGGAGTAATCATAGGAGGGCACATCCCCCTAGTTCTGCTCGTGGAAACCCAGCAAGCGAAGCTGCTCGTCCACCTCCTCCTTGGAGCACGACCATGGTCTCCTATGAACACTAAAAAAAGCAGGTTGTGGCAAGAGGATCTCCCTCTCATCCCCATCAGTGAAAAGCATCCTATATACTAGATTGTTCAAATTAGAGGTAGTAGTGACAAAGTGATGAGTTTTCATGGCAACAAGGTCAAGCCTCTGTGGTGCCAGCATAGCATCATCGGGATCCACTGAAAGACCTAATGCATTAACCATGCGCGATGCAATGATGCCCCCATAGATAGGCCCCCTAGCAGCTAGGCGGCGAGCAATAAGCGAGCCAAGATTGTACCGAGTATCATTGTTAAGCGCAGCAGCAAGGAATGCTAAATGATAGTTGGAGATATTACTAGTGTTCTCCCTACCCAACACACTAGTAGCAAGATAATATGCAAAGTATCTAAGATCAGGGAGTTGGATATTTCTTATCTTTCCGTGCTGCACCACACGGTCATCATCATTGGTCACCCCTCGGTATAGCTCCAAAAAATCAGCGGGTCGCCCTTGAATTTTCTTCAATGTCCCTGTCATACGCACACCTACAATACTGCAAAATCTCTCCAAAGGCATGGTGAAGGGCATATCATAGATTTTGAAAGAGACAGTAGATTGATAGGGTGTGTTAGTAAATGAGAAGCTCTCAACAAAAGTTTTGGTGAGCATAGCATATTGTGCACTCTCATCTTGCATATATGAGGTCAAACCAACCCTCTCAATCAGTAGCAAGAAATCATCAAGAATACCTGCTGCTTGTAAGAAAGTAAAACAAGGAAAAGAGGATGGGTGAGCATCCCCATCATCCCTTTCACTACCAATACGAGTTGCAATGAGATCTTCATTGTATAATGGCCTAGCTTGAGAGGCTGTTCTTGAGGGCCTCGACCTCCTAGGTGCATCACTCTCAAATATCTCTCCAAAAGTATGGTTGTTCATGCTTGGTATTCTGAAATTTAAACACCTATTAAACAAGTGATTGCAAAGTATATATAATAAATGATTCTACTCATAGGAACTTGCAAGAGGCCTAAACATGCATCAAAACTATATCTCTAAGCATCAAACAAGCTTACAAGCCCTCATAACCAGTCACTTACAGCAGCAAAATACTCAACATATAATCCACTAAACACAAATCTACTTGGACAAGGGGAGGAGTCACATACCAGGGAACAAATGCTCCAAATTTCAGCAAGAAAGATGGGCTGAGCAAGGAGATCAAAGAAATCGAGAGCAAGCACAGAAAGAACGCGATTTTGAGCTATGAACTGGAGCTTACTCGGGAGAGAGAAGAAAGTGGCAGGGGAGAGAGTTAGTGGAGGGCCAGGGGTGGCCCACACCAGGGCATGGCGCCACCCAGGGCTGGCCGCGCCACCACATGGTGTGCCTGCCTGGTGGGCCCCCCTGTACCTACCAGGTACTCCTCCGCCCCTTTTTTCACGTAAAAATTTAATATGAATTTTCTGGAATTTTTCGAGACACTTTATTTTTGGGCATTTTTCAGAAATAGAAGAATGATTTTTCTGACAGACAGATTTTTTTTCTTTTTGAAACATGATGCAAGGACAAAACAAGGCTAGAACTATAGAAGTTCTAACATGCAAGCAACTAACAACACAAAGAAAACTAAATGAAAGCAAAAACGAAAATGCAAAGGATAGAAATAAACGGAGATAATCATAGTGAAAACATTGTTTTGTTCAATGGAATCCTTTTGTTAGCAAGGTTGATCAAGTCTTGCTACCAAAACAATTGCATATGAGACAAAACTTTGTAATCCACTAATTATTATGTTACCTCAACCTTGATAGCAATGGTCCCAATCATAATAGTTTCAAATTTTTCTCTTGGTATGGGACAATATATTTCTCCAACTTGAATGCCTTCAACATGTTCAATTGAATTCAAGCCATAAGTCCTTTCAATCTTCTTGGGGAAATAGTCAGTATGTTCCTTGTCATTAACATTGAAGGTCACCTTTCCTTGATTACAATTAGTAATAGCTCCTGCAGTATTAAGAAAAGGTCTCCCAAGAATAATAGACATATTATCATCTTCAGGCATTTCAAGCACAACAAAATCAGTTAATATCAAACAATTGTGAGCCACATGAATAGGTACACCCTCACATATACCCATAGGAATAGTGGTAGATTTATCAGCCATCTGTAAAGATATATCAGTTGGTATCAATTTTTCAAGCTGAAGCCTCTTATAGAGAGAGAAAGGCATAACACTAACTCCAGCTCCCAAATCACACAAAGCGGTTCTAACATAACTGTTCTTAATAGAGCAAGGGATAGTTGGAATCCCTGGGTCTCGAAGTTTCTTAGGAACCTTACCATTGAAGGAATAATTAGCAAGCAAAGTAGAAATTTCTTCATTAGGGATCTTCCTTTTATTCGAGACAATGTCCTTCATATACTTTGAGTAAGGAGGCAATTTAATAGCATCAGTCAAAGGAATTTGCAAGAATAAAGGCTTCATCCACTCACAAAACTTATTATAGTGTTCATCTTCCTTTGACTTGTGTTTCTTATCAGGGAAAGACATAGGTTTTTGGACCCAAGGTTCTCTTTCACTACCATGTTTCTTAGCAATAAAATCTTCTTTGGTGTATTTAGTATTCTTAGTGTGGTTTTCAGGTTCTTCTTCAACTTTTTCTTCATTAGGAACTTCATTTTCTTCATTACCACTTTCAGTTTCAGCATTAGAGATAGATATACTATTAGGATCTATAGCAGGTTCAGAGGGCTCTACAACAGTTTTATGTTTCTTTTTCCTTTTCTTACGAGTAGAACCACTATTTTCAGCTTGTTGAGAATCCTGCTCAATTCTTTTGGGATGCCCCTCAGGATATAGAGGATCCTGGGTAGCAGCTCCACTTCTAGTTCTAATTTCATAAGCATGTTTTTCTTTAGCAGCATTAACTAGCAAGTCATTTTGCACTTTAACGAGTTGATCTATTTGAGTTTGAACCATTTGAAAGTGTTTAACAATCATTTTAACATCATTAGAGGTTCTTTCCACAATATCTTTCAACTCAATAATAGCTCTAGTGTTTTCCGTTAGATGATTTTGCACCCTTTTATTAAAGTTATCTTGCTTAACAATAAAGATATCAAATTCTTCTAAGCATTGATTAGGAGGTGTCAAGTAAGGGATATCACCTTCATCAAAGTGTTGGAGAGAGTGTACCTCAATAGTGGGTGAGTAGGGAATAGGCTTACATAATTCTTCTATAGGAGGTAAATTCTTGACATCTGCAGCTTTAATTCCCTTCTCCTTAAGACATTTCTTAGCTTCCTTCATCACTTCATCATTTAATTCAATAACTCCCTCTTCTTTGATGTTGGAATAGGCACCGGAATAGATGGTTCAGGTTCAATTACTTCAGGTATAGCTTGTTTAGAAGGAGTCCAATCTTCATAATTCTTGCTTATTTTAGCCATTAATTCCCCAGCTTCCTTTGGAGTCCTATTCCTGAAAACACAATCAGCACAACTATCTAGGTATGTCATAGATTCTTCAGTTAGTCCATTATAAAATATATCAAGAAACTCATTCTTAGGTAATGGACTTCCAGCCTGTGCATGAATCAAAGCACAAAACCTTGCCCAAGATTCAGGCAATACCTCTTTTTCTCCCTGTTTAAAATCAAAAAGTTCCTGCAAAATAGCATGTCTAGCACTAGGAGGAAAATATTTCTGCAGGAAAGTACTAATAAAGCACTCAGGGCTATCAATAGATCTAGGAGGTAAATTACTAAACCAAGTTTTAGCTTCTCCTTTCAGTGAAAAGGGAAAAATCTTAGCAACAAAATAAGTACTCATCTTAATATCATCAGAAAACAAGCCACTCATAGTAGAGAGTTCATTCATATGTGCTACCGCACTTTCATTCTTAGTCCCACAAAAAGGTTCTTTCTCGACAATAGCTATGTAAGATAGATCGAGAGAGAAATCATAATCTTCATCTATAATGTTTATGGGAGAAGCAGCAAATTTAGCATCAAGAGATAATTTGGGTCTAATAGTACGCCTCTCAAGGAGACTCTTAGCAGCGCTCCTATCATGGGTGTTCTTACATTCTTCAATAAACTCATTAGTCATCTCAACATAATCTTCTTCAGTATCATAACTCTTACTAGACTCAAGTGAGCGAACAGGTGTGGTAGTGTCTTCATTAGGAGTTTCGGTATTTCCAGCTATAGTTCTAGCAATCGTAGCATCTAGGAAAGGACCTAATGAACCACTCTTATCAAGCACAGTAGAAGCAACATCATAAGTATCAGAAGTTTCAGATTCAGCAGTAGTAGCAGTGTGTGTAGCATGTGTATGTGGTGGTGTAAGGAACTTACTCAAAACAGACGGTGAATCAATAGCGGTAGAGGTGTTCAGGACCGTACCTCTTCTTGTAGTGGATGGTAAAATAGGAACCTTGCCATCACGATACTTACCCATGATGGATGGATAGCAGCGAACAATAGAGAATCCAAGTGAACTTGATAAATAAATCTATGCTCCCCGGCAACGGCGCCAGAAAATAGTCTTGATGACCCACAAGTATAGGGGGTGTATCGTAGTATTTTCGAGGGAAGTGAAACCCAATTTATTGATTCGACACAAGGGGAGCCAAAGAATATTTATCAGCCTTAACAGCTGAGTTGTCAATTCAGTTGCACCTAGAAACAATCTTGCTCACAGCAGTTTATCAGTAGCAACAGTTTTGTAGTAGGAATAGTAAAGTAACAGCAGTAGCAAAGCAAAGACAGTAGTAAGAAAAACAGTAAATAGTGGGATTCGAGTGCGGTAAGCATAGGGATGGATAGACGGGCGTTGCATGGACAAGACAATTCACATAGCAATCAGAACATAGGGCAATTGCAGATAAATAAGATAAAGCATCCAAGTACTAGACAATCCTAGGCATGTGTTCCATATATAGTCATACGTGCTTGCAATGAGAACTTGCACAACATGTTTTCTCCTGCCAGCCCGTTTGCAGCAGGGCCTCTAGGGAACTACTGGCAATTAAGGTGCTCCTTTTAATAGAGCACCGGAGCAAAGCATTAACACTCGTGAACACACGTGATCCTCACATCAACGCCTTTCCCTTCCGGTTATCCCGATTTCTGTCACTTCGGGGCCATAGGTTCCGGACAACGACGTGTGTATACAACTTGTAGATAAGACCAAGAACAGTACTATCATAATGAATCAATAACATGTTCAGATCTGAAATCATGGCACTCGGGCCCTAGCGACAAGCATTAAGCACAACAAGTCGCAACAAAGTCATAAAGCACTAATAAAAGATACTAGGCACCATGCCCTAACAATATGATGCCATTACATGAACGATCTCATCCAATCCCTACCATCCCCATAGCCTACAGTGGGGGATTACTTAGTCATAGATGGGGGAAACATGGATGGTCGATGGAGAAGCGATGGTGATGATGATGGCGATGATCACCTCCAATTCCCCGTCCCGGCAGGGTGCCAGAACGGAGTTTTTGGTGCTGTTTCGTGGAATCTAGTGGTGGCGGCGGAGCGGAACTCCTTCTGGAAAAACGTCGACCCCCCCCAGAGTTTTTAGGTCAGAAAGCTCCTTATAGGCGAAGAGAGAGGCCGAGGGGGTGCCTGGGGGGCCCACACCACCCCCTGGCGCGGCCTGGCCTGGCCCGCGCCACCAGGTGGTGTGGCCACCCCAGGACTCTTCTCCGTCTCGTATTTTGGCTCCCGGAGTTTTCGGGTGAAATAGGATTTTTGGCATATTTTCCGGGATTTTTCTTGATAGTTGATTTTCTGCACAAAAAGTAGACACCAAGGCAATTCTGCTGAAAACAGCGTCAGTTCACATTAGTTGCATCCAAATCACACAAGTATAGAGGAGAAACAATAGCAAAAGTGTTCGGGAAAGTAGATACGTTTTGGACGTATCAATGTACTTTCCAAGGGTACGAGATAAATGGGAATACATTTTACACGATCACCCAAGATAAAAAGAGCACCAACAAAAATAGTGGTGTCCGCTTTGATGGAACAGATGACATTGGGCAGAAGGACACATATTATGGGTACATAGAGGAGATATGGGAACTTGACTATGGACCTACTTTTAAGGTCCCTTTGTTTCGGTGCAAATGGGTCAAGCTGACAGGAGGCAGGGTACATGTAGACCAAAAGTATGGCATGACAACAGTGGATCTCAACAATCTTGCGTACATGGATGAACCATTCGTCCTAGCGAACGATGTGGCTCAGGTTTTCTATGTGAAGGACATGTCTACCAAACCGAGAAAAAGGAAAGATAAGCAAAAGAGTACATAATACGATGAGCCAAAGCGCCACATAGTTCTTTCAAGGAAAAGAAACATCGTGGGAGTGGATGACAAGACAGACATGTTAGAAAATTACAATAAGTTTCATGAAATTCCGCCCTTCAAAGTGAAAACTGACCCAAGCATCCTGTTAAATGATGAAGATTCTCCATGGCTACGGTGCAGAAGAAAACCACAACACTAGATGTTGGTGATGTGTAATAATGTATTAAACCTTTTATTTGAGACATAAATCTGTAATGTATTAAACCTTTTATTTGAGACATAAAGGTCCCCTTTCAAGTAATACATCCTGCTCAATCAAACTAGACGTTGACGACCGGGTTCTGAGCCGCGGGAGGTGATCACCCAAAGAGAAGGAACCATCACAAGAGAAGGAACCCACCAACACTAAGGATACATATCACAACTGAAAATTAAGATACATAGCACAACTAAAAATTAAGAAACATGCCTAATGTTGGAGTGATTCAGTCATGCTCCTGCCTAGCCCTGTAATACGCGCCACTGTAGTCGTCGTAGTCGTCGGCGCCGTCGTCGCTGTCGTTGTCGGGGTCGCCGTAGTCGAACCTTGAAGGTTGGGCACGCGTGGGCTGGATTTGAGGGTACCGCAGGCGGGGGTTATTGCCGGTCGTGTTGTAGGCCATGACACTCTGGAGAGTCCGGCCGCGCCACCACAGCCGACGGCCGGCCTCGTTGAAGTTCGAAGGAGGTGGGCCGTCCTCCTCGTTCCTGGCGAGTGTCCTCTCACGCCGATTGATGAAGAAGGCTTCCCAAGTCGGGAAATCGTCGGGATGCCAGTTGGGATTCCTCCGCTGCTCTGGCATGAGCTCGAGGTAGTAGTGGTTCGTGATGGCCATCCGGCGCTCCACACCTAGAGAGATAGGAGGGACCGGTACGACTCCGGCGCTCAGCATCCAGCCGGTGGGGATGCGGTAGCCCGGTGGGTAGGGGTAGTTCGAGGCGCAAAGCGCCTCCGCGTCCCGGGTGGTTAGAGATACGATGGAAGCCATGGAAAGAGAATGATGAGTCTAGATGTGATATGTAAATGGAGGCCAAGCGTACATATATATACTGAAAAATGGCGAGAAGACAGAGGTGGGAACCGGTGTAAAGCGCGGGAATGCAGTGGCGCAGGAAACTTTCATCCCGTGTGGAGGCTCAAACCGGGACAAAAGATGTGGGGGCCTTATCTGGGGGGTGGCTAACCTTTAGTACCGGCTGGTGGGTGCAACCGGGACTAAAGGTGGTTTTTGTGTCATCTAACAAAACTGTGGGTGGGATAAGGACACGTGGGTAACCTTTAGTACCGGCTGGTGGGTGCAACCGGGACTAAAGCTGTGGGCAGGATAAGGACGCGTGGGTGGATGCACTGCTCGATGAGATAAAGCATGTAGCGCACGACGCCCTGTCGGAGGAAGAAGACAAAGTAGAAGCGGCGTCGTGTCTATAAAAGGAGAATCGATACGCCATGTCAAGCAACTCAACAAGCCAACATGGATGGAGAGTTTCATCCCCATGGATGGAGGAAAGGGTTGGGAAATCTCCCATGGTGGAACTTCTCGAAGATTCCCTTGGTGCACACACCCTATGGCATCTTCGGAAGTTCCGCCTCAGAAAATATTTTCCTGCTAGCCCGTGAAAGACTCCCCATGGATGGAGAGTTTCATCCCCATGGATGGAGGAAAGGGTTGGGAAATCTCCCGTGGCGGAACTTCTCGAAGATGCCCTTGGTGCACACGCCCTATGGCATCTTCGGAAGTTCTGCCTCGGAAAATATTCTCCTGCTAGCCCTACATATATAGTGAGAAATGGCGGGAAGTTAGAGGAGGGAAGCGGTGGAAAAGGCGGGAAGAAAACGGGCGGGAAAAAATAAGGCGGGAAGAAATAAGGCGGGAAGAAACAGACCTTTAGTACCAGTTTCGCGCAAATTTTTTATCAACCGGGACTAAAGGGGTTACCCTCGTACGGAGAAAGCTATAGGGGTAGACGATCCGGGGGGCCCGGTCTAGGGTTTCGCCGGAGGAAGACCACCGGAGCGTCGGATGGCAAAATGGTTAATAGTTTGACTAGTTAGAATAATTATTTTATAAAACAGAAAATTGATTTGAATCGCTTATTCAAATTCAAACACTTTTTATGTTAAAAATTTAGTGAGATTCAAAAATATGCAAAATATAATAGTTAATGCATTTTTAAATTGAAAATGGCAAAATGGTTATTAGTTTCACTAGTTAGAATAATTATTTTATAAAACAGAAAATATATTTGGATTACTTATTCAAATTCAAGAACTTTTCACGTTGAAATTTTTCTCAAATTCAGAAGTATGCAAAAACTGTAAAATTCAAATGTTTAAAAAATATGCTAATTGATTTTTTTTAAACAGGCGCGCCCGTGGGGTGAAAATTTTGAAAAAAGGACCTTTAGTTCCGGTGCATGCTACACACCGGGACTAAAGGTGTGGCGTTGGCGCGCGCGCGTTGGGCGGTGCCGAAAACCCTTTAGTCCCGGTGGGTGGCACGCACCGGGACTAAAGGGAAGGACCTTTAGTCCCAGTCCGGGTCTTTAGTCTCGGTGCGTTACACGCACCGGGACTAAAGGTCCTTCCCCTTATATCACGCGCCCCTTCACTCTCCCACCATCTCCACTCACTGCAGGGGAAATCGTGCGCGAGGAGGACGACGAAACGACGCTGGCAGGCTGCCCGTCCGCGCCGCCGCCGTCTCACCGACGAACGCCGCCGCACCACCGCCTCTCCAGCCGCCGTGCGCCTGCATCCCGTCGGCCATGTAATTCCACGTGGCAGTAGATGGCGGCCGCGCGCGCAGCAGGGGAGGCCGGCGGCGGCGGCTCCGGGCGAGCTCCGGCCAGCGAGCGGCGCAGGCGAGCCGGCCGGCGGCTCCTCTTTATTTTTTTTTATTTTTTAAGTGTATATAGTGAATTGTAATATTATTTTTGTATTGTAATAGCTAGTATATATAGTGTAATATTATTATAGTATATAGTAGTGTAATATTAGTAGTGTAATATTATAGTATATAGTAGTGTAATATATTAGTAGTGTAATATTATTATACTATATAGTATATAGTAGTGTAATATATTAGTAGTGTAATATTAGTAGTGTAATATTATTATAGTATATAGTAGTGTAATATTAGTAGTGTAATATTATTATAGTATATATATATTATAGTATATAGTAGTGTAATATTAGTAGTGTAATATTATTATAATATATAGTAGTATATTGCATTATAGTAGTATATTGTAATATTATAGTATTATATATATAGTAGTATATTGCATATATTGATGCATATTATATATATAATAGTATATTGCATATATAGTAGTGCTCGCGGGCCGCCCGGAGATAGGGTTAGGGTGGTGGTGCTCGCGGGCCCTGGGACTTAGGGTTAGGGTGGTGGTGCTCGCGGGCCACCCGGACTTAGGGTTAGGGTTAGGGCATCACTAGAATTTTTCTATTATTTAGTATTATTGTAGCAAATTGCGTGTTCATATTATTGTTTAGTATTATTTTATGCAGCAATATTGAATGAAAAATGTTATTGTGTGCATTTTGTAGAAAACTATGGATCCAATCCAGAGAGACCTAGCACAGGAAGAAATTCTCGAGGATATGATCAACGACACCCCCATGTTAATCCACCCGAATCTCCATCGATTTATCTGAACCCCTCCGGTGAGGGAGAGGAGGTCGACCGAAATGATGAAGGAGAAGCCGATGGCTCTGGTAGTGGAGAAGCCGACTGCTTCGGTGGTGGAGAAGCCGATGACTTCGGTGGACCCTTAACAAAGTCCGGCGAGGTATATATATGAAGTATGGTGATCGGTAGATGCATTAACTGAGTTGTATATATATAAATTGACGAATGTTTCTTCTCTTAGGCCTCCACATCGAGCAAAAAATATTCCAAACGAGGCCCGACCAAAAAGTTGGACGCATCTACGCATTATACAATTACGGTGGTATCACCACGGGGTGAACCATTGGAACCCGAAAAGGCTAAAACTGTATTTAAACAACAATGCGGAGTTATGGTTAGGGGTCGCATCCCAATCACCGTTCGAGAGTGGAATAAGACCAAAGGGGCGAAAGAGGGTGAGTATGTCGCCGACAGGTGCAAAGAGGGTCTTTGGAATGACCTCATGACACATTTCACCTAGCCAGAATGTGAGGATGATGCCGACACAGCTGCATTGAGGAAGAAAGTCAAGCAGTGGACTCTTACGAAGATGGCTGAACTATTCAAGAACTAGAAGAAAGCATTATGGCAAAAGTATCAGAAGACGGAGACTCCTCCTATATTTGAATGCTATCTAACGAAGCAGCAGGCTAGCTAGGATGCATTTGTGAAGTACAAGGATCAGAACCTGCTATGGAAAAGTCGAAAAAACAAGAAAAATGCCATGATGAAGAAATATTACCATCACCTGGGGCCGGGGGCTACGCGGCTGCCATGCCAAAGTGGGATGCTAAAGAGAATGAGTTGCTTGCTAAAGGGATCACTCCAGAACCAATGCGCGAAAAATGGGATCTGAGGGCAAGGAATTGGTTCCTTGGGCATGAGAGTGAGTATGACGAAAGTACAAGGGACCTTATTTGCAGTGACGGGTTTAGGATACCCCGGGATACATGACAGAAAGTGGTGAAGGAGATTAAAGCGGGGACAACAAAGTTCCGTCTCGATAGAGAGAAAGACTTGCTGACAAAGGTCTTCGGGAATGACGAACGCGGAGGACGTGTACGAGGCCTTGGCCCTAGTTATACGTGGGAGATGGGGTTTCCCAAAGACAGAGATACTTATAGGAGCCGAGAGAGAGCAAAGAGGCGACAACAGGAGGAGGAGGGAGACAGGTTCACTGAGTTGCTAGGAACACTTCGAATGCATCACCAATAGATTGACGAACTTCGAGGAGCAGCGCGCCTGCAAGATCCTGTACTCGATATTACCGCCGTCCCATCTCAGTGGAGAAGCAGCGTGGCTGAATCGGAGGTCCCTTCTGACGATGCACGTATGGTAGATGGCGGTCCCAGCTACCCTGTGGATGGAATAAAGGAGCAGGCATCTTGTGAGCTCCATCAGAAGGTGAAGAACCTATCCATCAAGGTGGCGGTCGGATGTGCTTTACCTTGTCCACCTGGCGCACGCTGGCATGGCCGTGAGATTCCAGCTGGCTATGCTAAAGTTGCTGTGGATGAAATCGCAATGGGGTGGGACTCAATGGAGCTTGACATCCCTGGACCTGAAGGTGAGAGGACACTCGGAGAAGTACTAGGTGGTATCATTCTATGGGACAAGAACACCATCAAGCTTCCAGGCTAGACGCCAAAGCCAACACCGCCTCTGAGTCGTCGCATGTCACCTTCACCTCCATCACCTCCAAGAAGCCCACCCCATGACTACGACCACAATAGCCCGAGTCCATCTCGATCTCCGCCGCAGCCTCCGATTAGTACTAAACGACGCAGCAGCCCAAAACGACAAATGTCGCCCCTCCCAAGAGTACCTCATAAGAATCTTCCCATTAGACCTTACGATCTTACTGACGAGGAAACCGACATGATCGTAAAGGCCGAATGTGTTGCGCAACTTCAAAATAAGAAACCCGAGCCCGCCCCATTATACACCGAGAAGCAAAAAGCGTATGCACTTTCTTTTCTGAACACAAAATCGCAATATGAATTGCACCATAAGCCAGATGACTATCGACGCACACTTCAGAAGGAAGTGAAGAAGAGCAAATCAAGTAGAAGTGCAAGCGGGAGCAAATCATCAAGTCAAAGTGCAACCGAGAAAAGAATGGACGTACCCTGCTCGGGAAACAGGCCAAAACATCGATCCCACCCCTCCAGGTGTTATCCTATGACACTCCCCAGCAGGATATGGAAGAAGCTACGAAGCTTGCGGCCGCTATGAATGTGACTGTTGAGGAATTGCAAGGTGCCCAGGATGACAAGTTACCCAAGGCTCAGGTAGTCCCTACATATGTCCCAGGGAAGCCTCTGGTCAGCTTTGAGCAGTTTCAACAACTGCCAACACAAATGCGTAGTTTACATAATTGGTACTTGAAAGCCGAAAAGCAGGAGAGAATAATGATCGTGGTGAAAGTCCCACATGACTACTACTTCCGAGAAGAAGAGGTCCATGTTGAGTTTCCAGAACTCTTCCAGTTATACAGTTTCGACGCCCTCGACAAAAGTCTCATGAGTTGCTATTGTCTGTAAGTTGCTGTTGGGGATATACTTTCCGGGTATCCTCACAGTTCCTCACTGACCAGGGTGGCCCACTTCGGGTTAGAGCTTTGCTTCACGGGCGGCCCAGTGAGAGAGAGAAGACGGAGTCCAATCCAGCTACGGGAAGGCCCAGAAGACTTACCGACTTAGGCCCATAATGTTACTTGTAGTTCAAGATGTACTCTGTAACCAACTCTTAGTCATATCCAGATTGATCTCTCCTGTAAACCCTAGGCCGGATATCTATATAAGCCGTCCTAGGGAGGGCCTTTAGTGCACTAGATAACACCCAATACTTTAGACCCTCAACTCGCACAGGCATACCATTGTAACCCATATTCCGGCTTTGCCGTATTACTAGATTGACAACAGGAGTAGGGTCCCTCCAAAGCCGGCGGATTCGAACCTGGGTAAACTTGTGTGCTCACCGTCCCGGAACACCGTACGTCTCACACCCCTCTCTTCCGCATGCCTCGAGGACCACCTCATGGCGTACTTGTCCTCAATCCGACGACAGTTGGCGCCCACCGTGGGGCAAGTGAGCTTCGGATCTGCGTTCCGAGCGGAATCTGCAAGAATCGGAATCGGCGAGACCATCACCGTCGGTCGCATCCTCTATGCCAGCGACATCCCTCTCATCGTTCTCGACAAGACTTGGATTCCGGCTAGGGAGGCCGTGACTACCTATACTATCATGTCTTTTGGCAAGATCGATGTTTACATCGGTTTCGCTGAACCTACCCAACCCACCCCAGCGGTGATGATAGAGGCAGAAGAATCTTCAGGGTCCCCTTTGTCCACGGAGGCGGCAAAGTTCCGGATCTCAGAAAACCCTAATCCCACCTAGCCCGCTCCAGTTGCAGAGATAGTGGAGAAATCCGAGCCAGAAGACGACCTCACGGTCCAAGACGAGTCTGGAGTGGATCTCTCTGGAGAAGCCGGATCCCAGATCGACCCACCCGTGGAAGCCGAAATCCAGGAGGAGCATATCAACGATAGTGATTCCGGCTCTGACGATGCCAGGACAGACAGGTCTTTCCTCAGGTACACACTAAGATGTATGATACTGCAAGGCGCTAGCGCAGATGCAATCCTCGAAACCATTAAATGTTTCGATATGGCTGATCGCGAAAGCCGCAGGTACCTCAGGAAGCATGCATCGCACTTCGTCGGATATGTTGGATCCGGATCCAGCTCTGCCGATGCTGGAGAAAACACTGACTCGGTGCTGGAGGCAATTGGAACAAACGCCGACGTTCCCGCATCCTCGGATGAATCCATGACGTCGGTAGATTTCCGAAAGTTCTCCGCGGAATACGAAGAGGAGTACAACTCCAAAGCTGCAGAAGAAGGAGACGCCATGGATGAAGGATCCGGGGAACACTCTCCCAAAGTGCAGGATGACATGGACATCGGAGATAATCCCGAGATCTAGATGTCCGAAGTACCGATCAGAGCTTGACTCCGGGAAATGGACCAAAAAGCCGTCTTTGCTACCGGCGCTGCCCAGAAGGCAAAGAAGAGGAACAAGAAGAACAAGACCCCAGCAAAAGACCCCCTCATAGAGGAGGTAATCGCCGAGGAATACGAAGAAGACTCGGATGGAGCACTTATCCCAGACGAGCCGAAAAAAGAAGCATCGGTGGATGGACACGTGATCACTGAAGGTGCGCGTAAACTCATCGATGCCGCATTAACCACACCCATCCCTACAGCTGCAGAACTTACTTCAGATGAGCTGGACAAAAGGGCCCATGCCCTGGAAGCACGTCGTCAACAACTCCTTGATGAAGCCAAAAACATCGAGGTGGAGAAGAAGCGCATGTCAAACAAGGAGTACATGTCCCGTCTACATCAGAAGACACGGAAGCATCACATAGATGACAACCAATTCCCACGTGTCCATGCCATCCGTTTTGGAGATGAGATGGGGAAGCCACGGAAGGATAGCATTGGAGATTGGGTTTACCCAACACCAGTGCAAAATACCGTGGCAGCTCGCGAAATTCTATCAGCTAATCCAGGACCAGAGGAGATACGTTTGGGTATCAAGCTACTCAATAAGGGACTGGAGCAGCAAAAGGTCGCCCTGTCTGGAAGTCAAAATCTGGTCTCAGATTCCGACCAATGTCGCACAAATTCGGCATGGGCTGACGTAAGATCCCACTACGTTCGGGCGCAGTATCGTCACCCCGAACGCAGGGAAGACAATTATTCAAGAACCGGATCGTCGGGGCAGCACCGCAGAGCTACACATAACTGGAGCAATGTCGCTCCAATTGCCGAGAAAGACGCGATGGCTACACTAAATCTAAGGAATCCTCCCCGAAAGGGAGAAGATAAAGAGAAACGTCGGGAGGAGGATCGTCAGAGAATGCCACCTCCAGACATGAAAACCGTCAGGCTGAGCCTCACCATGGTGGGAACGACGGACGAAGGAACGACGGAAACCACGCTGGAACAAGCCGGCAGGGGGCTCGTCATAGTCAAGAACCTCCCCGGAGCTGGAATAATGACGCTCTGGACGGAGGCGGGCGATCTGCCAGAAACTATCCAGCTGCACCACCCTCTCCACCACACAGTTATCACAACGGCCCCCAAGGAGGTCAAGGGGGACGACATGGCGGAGGAGGTGGTGGCAGAAGCCGAAGTCCGGCTCCAAGGCACCGCAGCCACAGCCGACATTCGGGACGATCCCTATCCCCGAACGACGCAAGGCACAGGATCAACTCCAATATAGAGGCTCGGCGCTACAAAAACGATGATGCATACGTGGGCCCAAAATGCTTCGGACCACGCATCAGAGCTACAAAGTTCCCGGAAGGATTTGCCATCTCAAGACATATCCAAGCCTATGACAGCATTGCTCGGCCAGACACCTGGTTACAGGATTTCTTCCAAGCCTGTTGCATCACCAAAGGCGAAAACAGCCTGGTCGCAACCCGATATCTCCCACTTATGTTGCGGAAGACGGCACGATCGTGTCTCAATGAACTTCCGGCGAACACAATCCATAACTGGTATGATTTACAAAGTGCGTTCTTTCGGAATTTGGAAGGCACATATCGGAGGCCCTGTACGGTTGGAGACCTATAGCGTTGCACCCAGAAAGCCAGAGAAACTTGCCGGGATTACCAAAGACGATGGATTGACACCAAGAACTCCTGCGAAGGAGTAAATGATCAAACTGCAATTGAAGCTTTCATCGCAGGTCTCCCAATTGGTTTACTGCGCCATCGCTTGAACTGTGACAAGGTCACTGATCTAGGAGAGATGATAGAAATAGCGAGCAAGTATGCAGATGCTGACGACGATGCAGAGGGATTACTCAATGTCCTGGCTGTACCTCAGTCGGCAAAACAACCAAAGCAACAAGCTCAGAAGCGCAAAAATACCTCGGAAGAAAACCCAACACGGAGACAGCAGTAGTCACCACTGTTTCCGGGTCTAGAGGACGAGGAGGACGTGGCGGAGGCCGCGGGCGTGGCCGTGGGACATCAAGGGTCCAAGGTAGAGGAGAGCAACAACCAGGCAAAACCTACACTTGGGCCGACATCGCCAATAACCCATGTGTGCATCACTTGGACGCCAATGGGGGCTCGTCCCACACCAACGCTGAGTGTCGTTTTAACGACGACATCAAGAGAGATGATACCGCGGGCTACAAAGCTAAGCGGAAGAAGGGAAAGAAAAATCCCGAAAAGGACAAAGAGACCAAGGAAGATTCCGACATGGAGGAAGCCGATGCTTCAAATCCCAAGTCGGAAGGGAAGAAAACTTTTCCCACCAAGAAGGACGCTTACGTCACCTTCCTCGGATCTCAACCAGCAAAGGTCAAGAAAGAAGTTCTCCACGAGATCAACGCAACAGTTCCGGCTATCCCTCAGTATTTGGACTGGTCGGAAGTGGCAATAATGTTTGACCGCGCTGATCATCCGCCTAAGCTACATAGGCGAGGAAAATACGCCTTAGTCATCAATCCACTTATTGACGATTATAGTTTCTGTAAGACCCTCATGGACGATGGTAGCAGTATCAATATTCTCTATGTTGAAACGCTACGCCGGATAAAGATCTCGGAAACACAGCTGAACCATAGCTTTGTGATCTTTCACGAAGTTGTTCCAGGAAGACAAGCTAATTCCCTGGGAGAGATCACTTTGGATGTTACTTTTGGAACTCCAAAGAATTATCGGACGGAGGCACTTTCCTTCGAAGTGGTCCCGTTCAAGAGCGCATACCACGCTATATTCAGACGTCTGGCTTACTAGGCTTTTATGGCTCGTCCATGTTACATTTACAATATGATGCAAATTCCAGGTCCCAACGGCGTGATCACCATCAGGGGAGACCCGAAGAAGGCGCCAGAGTGTGAAGATGGAAATGCCGCCTTTGCCGAAGCCGTGCTGCACGCCCAGGAGTACCGGGAGATTAAGAAGAGCGTAGATCCGTCCGAGATGCCCGCAACAAAGAAGGAGGTCACAAAGCCAAATCCGGAGTTCAAGGCATCAGAAGAGACAAAGACGACGCCGTTGAAGGATGATGACCCCTCCAAGGTGACCCAGATAGGCGTAGGCCTAAGTAGTGCATAGGAAAACGCGCTCGTCAAGTTCCTCCAAGCAAATCAAGATATCTTCGCATGGTAGCCATCTGACATGACCGGAGTACCTAGGGAACTTGCCGAGCACTCTCTAAATGTAAACCCGAACACTAAACCCGTCAAACAGTCCTTACGACGGTTTGGTGATGAAAAGCGTAAGGCAATAGCTAAGGAACTAGCGCGGCTCAAGTTAGCCAGATTCATAGAAGAGGTCATCCATACTGATTGGTCAGCCAACCCTGTAATGGTCCCTAAAAAGGACACCATTGATTTAAGGATGTGTGTTGATTATACTGCCTTGAACAAGACTTGTCCAAAAGATCCATTCACTCTACCTAGACTTGATCAAGTTATCGATTCTACGGCAGGCTCGGAACTCCTCTATTTTCTCGACGCATATTCCGGTTATCACCAAATCCGGATGAAGGAATCTGACAAAATCAAAACTTCATTCATAACCCCTTTCGGAACCTTCTGTTATGTTACGATGCCCTTTGGGCTGAAGAACGCAGGAGCTAGATACTAGCGCATGATGCAGCGTTGCCTCCATGATCAACTCGGACGCAATGTACAAGCATACATGGATGATATCGCGGTCATGTCCAAAAAGAAGGAAACATTGACTTCCGACTTGGAGGAAACGTTCGCCAATCTACGAAAATACAACATCATGCTTAACCAGAAGAAATGCTTCTTTGGATTACCAGCCGGAAAATTGTTAGGTTTCATCGTGTCTCAAAGAGGCATAGAGGTAAACCGTGACAAAATCAAGGCTATTCTCAACATTTCCAGGCCAACTCACCTGAAGGACGTACAAAGATTAACTGGTTGCATTGCTGCGGTTAGTCGATTTGTAAGCCGGCTTGGCAAAAGAGCCGCACCATTATACAAACTCCTGAAGAAGACCAAGGATTTTGTCTAGACTGACGAAGTTGAAGCTGAACTACAAGACCTGAAGAAAGTACTCTCATCTGCTCCTATCCTTGCAGCACCGGAACCTCAGGAACCGATGTTGCTTTGCTTTGCTGCGACAAATAAGGTTGTCAGTATCGTTATGCTAGTGGAGAGACCAGAAGAAAATCAGGAGCACCTGGTGCAGCGTCCGACGTACTTTGTCAGCGAGGTTCTGACAGAATCAAAACAGCGGTATCCGCACTATAAAAAGTTGGCTTACGGTGTTTTTCTAGCATCTCGTAAGTTACGACACTATTTTCAGGAGCACCCAATTACCTTGGTGAGCAAAGCTCCCATGAAAGATATAATCAATAATAGCGATGCCACAAGACGCGTCGCCAAATGGGGCATAGAGCTTGCAGCTTTCGATATTGAGTACAAACCCTGGACAACAATCAAATCCCAGATCCTTGCCCACTTTGTCGCTGATTGGACAGAGACCAAGGAGAACTTGGTCCTCCCTGAGTCGGAATATTGGACCCTCTTTTTTGATGGGTCTAAGGCTCGAGGGGGCTCGGGGGCTGGCGTGGTGCTCAAATCACCCCAAGGAGATAAACTTTTATACTGTTGCAGATCCACTTCACAGCGACAAACAACATTACCGAGTATGAAGCACTGCTGCATGGAATCCGGATTGCTAAGGATATTGGCATCCGACGTTTGATGTGTTACGGAGATTCGGATCTTGTTGCTCAACAAGTCTTGGATATTTGTAATGCAAATAAGCACATGGCAGCATATAAAGCTGTCGTGGATGATCTATCTAAATCGTTCGAAGGGTTTGAAGTTCAACACATCCCTCGAGCAGAAAATGAGGAAGCAGATGCATTATCTCGAATAGGCTCTGCGCGGAAAGAGGTCCAGGATGGCACTTTTTAGAGCACCTCAAAGTTCCCTCGATAAAGGGAGTAGATGAGGAATATCCGACCAAATCCGACTCACCTTTGATAGCAGTTCTGGCTGTAATTCCCAGCTGGACTCAACCCTACCTCGATTACTTGGTAGTTGGCAAATTACCCGAAGACGAGGTGTTGAGCCAACAGATTATCCGACGAGCAAAAGCCTATACTATTGTTAAAGGTGAGCTCCATAAACGGAGTGTTTTTGGGGTTTTTCAGCGCTGTGTATCTCCGGAAGAAGGAGTGGAAATCTTAAGGGAAATCCACGAAGGCGAGTGTGGTCACCACGCTGCAGCCAAATCTTTAGTGGCAAAAGCTTTTCGACATGGATTTTTCTGGCTTATAGCTCAGGCAGATGCCGAACGATTAGTCAAGACATGTAAAGGCTGCCAAAAATATGCCAAGCAAGCTCATGTTCCGGCTGATCAGCTGCGAACAATACCTATAACATGGCCCTTTGCGGTCATGGGGCTTGATATGGTAGGACCTTTTAAATGAGGCCCAAGTGGATTCACTCACCTCTTAGTGATGGTGGATAAATTCACAAAGTGGATCGAGGCTAAACCTGTCACTAGTTGTGATGGAGCAACAGCAAAAAGATTTGTCGAGGATGTTATAGTCTGGTATAGTTATCCGCATAGTATTATCACGGACAATGGGAGTAACTTTTCCATGGGAGAACTGGCTGAATTCTGCGACGAGCAAAATATCTGGCTTGACATTGCGTCAGTCGCACATCCATAGGCTAACGGAGAGGTCGAAAGAGCAAATGGTTTAATTCTACAAGGCTTGAAACCAAGAATCGAAGCACCACTACGACGTGCTGCGGAGGCTTGGGCAGAGGAACTACCCTCTGTAATTTGGAGTTTACGAACAACTCCGAACAGGTCAACAGGATATACACCTTTCTTCTTGGTCTATGGCGCAGAAGCAGTTCTTCCTAGTGATTTAATTCATACTTCTCCTAGAGTGGCCGCGTATATCGAAGAGGATGCCGAGATTTCTCGACAAAATGATCTCGACTTAGTCGAAGAAGTTCGTGTCGTTGCTGAAATGAGATCTACAGCCTATCAGCAGAAGTTACGCAAGTATCATAGCCAGAGAGTCCAAACTAGATCTTTCAATAAAGGTGATTTGGTTCTCCGGCTTGTGCAACAAAGAAAGCAGAAACTTTCCCCAGTATGGGAAGGGCCCTTTTTAGTTAGTCGAGTATTGCACAATGGATCGTACTACTTAACTGACATAAGGCCAGTCAAAGAAGGACCTGCTACTAAGAAGAGAAAGAGAGCTGGAGGCAGTACAAATCCAGATGAGTTAGACATACCGTGGAATATTGCTCAGCTACGTCCCTTTTATTCTTAGTTTATCCTTCTTTGTAATCATAAATATGCACATGTTCTGTGAGAAATAAAAGTTTTGGTTACCTCAAGGTTTTTTCTGAGAAGTTTGTACCATCTTATTTCCTAATGATCATGTCATAGTCGAAAATCCCAGAATGCTTGAAAGTACTTTATGCTCATGTTCGTTCTGGTTTAGATTTCTGATTCTAAAACTGCTACCTTCGGGTATAACTCTAAAAATTCTAGTCTTTACTTTGGTGATTTGTCTGATTGCTGGATGCGGGTATTTTCCGAGTAGTGAATTGTTGGTACTGGAAGCCGACTTTGTTTTTGAGTTTAAACTGGTTTAGCAATTGAGCTCCGTTGGTCGGCAAAGTTTCTGGCTGAAGGTTTAGCCGGCTCACGAAAGGGACGAGGCAGAAAGCCAGATAAACGATAAGTAGAGACGGAAAAATTTCAAGTGCTTATGAAAACATTTCAGGCACGCAAAAAATCTAAGACAAAAGTGCTGAATAGATAAAAAACTTAGCACTAGCAAAAGTCATAGTACTTAATATTTACAAGCGCATCATGTTCTTTCACAGAATAATACATAAGTTTGTGGTCTATGATGCAGGAGGAGATGAAGGAGCTGCCGGCTAGTTGGTTACTCTGCCTTGATATCGTTCCGAGATGTCCGGATCCGAGGTGGTCCGTTCATTGTCGGAAGCTTCTTCTATTTCCTCTGGAGGAGGTGGCGGGGTATCTACACGGGTGAAGAAGGGGATCTCGTAGCAGGTCAGATCAGCTACGTGGCACCCATATCCGGCGCAGGAGTGCATGATGGCTTGAAGGTCTTGCTCCTGGCCGTCTTCGTCTACCTTGCAGTACCCTCTGGTCACTTGCCATATCTTCATGTTTCCATGGTGGCTCATGACCATGGTGAGAGCGTTCTGCGCAGCAGTCCGCGCGTAGGACATGTTCCAGTCCCGAACGAGCTGCGGCATCTCCTTGGCCTTCTCCCGCACCTGTAAGTCCGACATGCTTGGCATGTCCGGAATCCTAAGAGACTCGCCAATGTCCTCAAGGGACTGGCGGTAGTCATGAAGAAGATCACCGACTTGGGTAAGCCGGTGAGTGCGGGGCTCGGACGAGGAGTCGTCAAGTTCAGAGGACCTATACACAAAACAAGTCAAGGAAAATCCGACATTGATGAAAGTCGAAGAAATGATAATTCAGACAGATGGAACGTACCAAGAATGACGTCGTCAATCTTGGTCTTCTCCTCCCGGAGACTCTGGAGTTCAGCCCGGAGCGCTTCGGAGAGATCTTTCTCTCTGCCAAGCTCATTCTTGAAGTCCGAGATAACTTTATCTTGAGCAGCAATCTTGAGATCGCGCTCTTTAGTGGCCATGGAGGAGAATTCAAGGACTTGAGCTATGCTCCTTTCATGATCCGCCTTGAGCTTATCCAGCTCTTGGCAAAGTCCCTTGTTCTCCACCACTAGGGTCTTGAGGTTCCCGGCCTCTTCAATCATAGCGATGGATTGTTTCACCAACGCTGTAAGTCAAAAAGAACAACAGTTCAGAAAAATTCGACATTGAAAAAGAAAAAGACAAGGTTTGAATCTCGGAATGTTTACCTTTGGCTTCATCCTTGGCTACCTTGAGCTCAGCATTTTTAATCCGGAGAGCTTTGATCTCTCTCCTCTTATCACAGACATTGGTTAATAATTCCTGGTTATAGGAACATACTTTCTATAAGTCAGAATACCCAAGGTCAGAAGGCTGCTTAAGACTCGGGCTAATATTTTTTGCTAAATATCAGCACGAGCCTTGGGGGCTACACTAGTTCGTTCTTTGGCATCCTAATGAAAGCATAAACCCGGATTTCTATATCCTGCTTCGTGCTTGGGGGCTAGAGGATATGATATAACATAATGTAAAAAACAAGAGTTGGAATTCCGACTTACATATTGCTCGCGGGTGAGTTTGTCTAACCCCGCGTTCACTTCAGCTGCCACCTTCTCGGCGAGGGTAAGAGGAATTACTGGGGCTGTTGGAAGCTCGCCAGTCCTGATTCTCTCGTCGCGAAGGCGGACTTGAGCGAGAAGGTCAGAGAACTTGACGTCATCTGCTTCTTGCGCCTCCTCTTCGGGGGATAGATGGATTTTGTCCTGGACTTGCCTGGCCAGCCGCTAGATCTCCTCTGCAGATTTCTGAGATAAGCCAAACTTGGCAAGTCCGGGATTGCTGAGGAGGTTGTCGGCAAAGACTTCAGCCGAGGGATCATTATCCGAAGAGGGTTCACCCTTATCTTGAGCTGACGCACCCACGGTGACGTTAGTGTGTGACCCAAGGATCACAGGCGCCGTTGGAGGAGTCGGATCTTCTACAACAACCGGAGAAGGAGTAATCACCGGTGTTGTAGAAGGTTGAGGGGCAGGAGTCGGAGGAGCCGTGGCAGGGGAAGCTATGGTAAGCTTCATCTGTCGCAGGGGCTTGCAGGAATCCCTTACCCCTTACCCTTGATGAGAGGCTTTGCTCTGAGAATGTAGTAAAGTCGGAAACATTACATCTCAGAAAGAAATTCGAGAAAGGTACAAAGGCGGAAATAGTGAATGAAAGTTACCTCTTCACAACAGGAACTTCCTTTGTGCCAACAGCCACTGTCGGAGCTTTGCGCGTCTTGAGCGCAAGGTCCGGCAATGGGACCACTTCAGTCTCCTGAGAAAACTCAGGAGGATATCCTTCGAGTGGAGCAAGCTCCGACTCGGGGAGGTCAGCAACCTGAAAACAGGAAAGCATATCAGCATTGCAGTATATAATTTAAAGATTGAAACACATGAAAGGTGTATTGATGGAAGCTTACCAACATCATGGGGTTTTCTGCCGTGTGCATATCTAGAGAAACCTCCGGAATTTTCCTCTCGATCCGCTCCTTGATCAGCCATTTGATCTGGCTTATGTAACCCTAGGCGGTGTAGGCTTTCGGGCTGATGCGGAGGGAATCTTTTTTGGAAGACGTGATGGAGTGCATCAGTCTATCCCCGTGGTACTGAAGTGGCTAGATCCGACGTGAGACCCAGCATTGGACCAAGTCGGATCCCATCCGACCCTTGTGCTTGATCAAATACTCGATCCGCCTCTTAGTGAGGATCAGATCGTCGGTGAGAGACGGAGCAGCCTCGTCCCAGGAAGGCTGGGCTGTGGTGGCTCCGTCGACAAAAGCCGGCAAAGCAGTAGCTTTGCTGGGAGCCAGAATATCCCTATGATAAAAGAAAGTGGCTGGCCATTGTTTGACCGAGTCACTGGCAGAAATTTTGGGATAGGACCGGTCTCGTCTAACGGAAAAACTAATGGTACCGGTGATATAAGGAACACCGGCAGTGATGGAATTCCTCCAGACATGGAAATAGTACAGGAAGAGTAGCAAACTCGGCCTAATGCCGAGAAAGCCCTCGCAAAGCACAGCATATGCGCTCATTTCCAGAAGAGAATTGGGAGGAAGATTGTGGACTTAAACTCCATAGTGATCTATCACCTCGGAGAAGAACTCCGAGGGAGGAAAGGACAAACCTCGGTCCAGATGGGTGCCGAAGTGGACACGCTCGCCCTCGCGCGGGTTGGGGACGGTTTCGCCGAGGCCGGTCCGCCAGTCGCCGGCGGCGAGAAGCCCCTCCTTCTCCACGTTCTTGAGGCCTGCCTCGTCGAGGGCGCAGGGGATCCAGATTCCTTGGAAACTCTCCTTCTCCGCAGCTGCTTCCGCCGCCGCCGCCGCCGCTGCCGCCGCTAAACCAGAGGAAGAAGAAGCCATTTTTCTCCGGTGAAAAAGGTGACCCTAAAGTGGCGGCGCTGAGAGCTCTGTGGGAGGAGGACAAGGAGGCTCTAGGCGCGCAGTAGGATTGGGAAGGAAGGAACGGCAAAGGACTGGTGGAGAGGAGAAGAAGAAATCTAAACCCCTTATATCCACCTACCTGCGCCAAGATTCTTGCAAACGCTACAGTGTAACCGCCACGCGTCGTGGAAAGAACTGGGAAGGGCCCACGGGATGATTGCGTCGCCTCGATCTCCACACACGCATTGAAACGGCGCCTCGGTTCCGTGAACCGCGGACCCACCAATGGTCGTGCTGACGGAACGTCTGTCGGATGACGTGACTTGACCATGCTTGTGTCAGGTGGCGTTAGAGACCAAGTTCTGGCTTAGTTTAAAAGCGAACTGGAAAATCCGAGTAACCAATTGAAAGGTCCGACTTATTTTTAAGACCCAGATCGTAATTTTTGTTGTGAAGTTTCAGGAATCCTTCAAGATTCTGCAAGCCGAAGATCAAGCTAGACGATGATAAAATCCGACTTTGGATCTTGGAGGCCTCCGGGGGCTGCTGTTGGGGATATACTTTCCGGGTATCCTCACAGTTCCTCACTGACCAGGGTGGCCCACTTCGGGTTAGAGCTTTGCTTCACAGGCGGCCCAGTTAGAGAGAGAAGACGGAGTCCAATCAGGCTACGGGAAGGCCCAGAAGACTTACCGACTTAGGCCCATAATGTTACTTGTAGTTCAAGATGTACTCTGTAACCAACTCTTAGTCGTAGCCGGATTGATCTCTCCTGTAAACCCTAGGCCAGATATCTATATAAGCCGTCCTAGGGAGGGCCTTTAGGGCACCAGATAACACCCAATACTTTAGACCCTCAACTCGCAGGGGCGATACCATTGTAACCCATATTCCGGCTTTGTCGTATTATTGGATTGACAACAGGAGTAGGGTCCGTCCAAAGCCGGCGGATTCGAACCTGGGTAAACTTGTGTGCTCACCGTCCTAGAACACCGTACGTCTCACACCCCTCTCTTCCGCACGCCTCAAGGACCCCCTCATGGCGTACTTGTCCTCAATCCGACGACAGTTGTTGAATTCATTGTCTATATATAAGTTGTTCATTTTTTCAGTTGTTCAGTTCATTGCATATAATTATCCTCATTATATCCGTTTGTACTCTATTATTATGCAAAATGAAGATCATGGAATGTAAAAGAATGTCACTCTTTAGTGTTGGGTTCATTGACCTAGATAAAATACATTGTAATACGCTAAAGGATAAACCCGAGGAGACGTAGGAAAACCTTCTAAGGTTTCTAACAGAGCAACATTTCTGTGACCACATACTGTTTCCTTACAATTTCCGGTGAGGGTCTTACTATGTTGTACACATTCACTTTTTCTTACTCGATGTTAAATGTAATTGATGAGTTACTGATGTATATATAAACGTGTGCAGTTTCCACTGGATTCTCATGGACATTCAACTTGATAAGGGAAGAGTTGAAGTCATGGACCCATCGAATAAACCCCTGGAACAATTTAGGGACATGCAGGACATGCTCCAGAGGTAATTTCCGTGCTACATCGATCTCTTTTTTTGATTTCCTGAGATATCACGTAATAAATAACTCATTCATCTATTTTCTTTGCCGGGCAGGGTTTGGAGCATGTTCAAGAGTAGGGTTAAGGGTTCCTTTAGTAAGGAGCTGACGTTTACTCCGGTCTCGGTAAGTAATACGTGATATGTTCGCGCATCTCCTTACTTCTAGTTTCAAGAAAATTATGATGCTAGATTATAATTTTGATTGAATTCTATTCTCGTAAAGTACGCGAGGCAGCCATAGGGGACGAATCTATGTGGATTCTACGTTTGCGAGTTCATTCGCACGTTTTCCACTGAGCACAAAGATTATAGAGTCGATGTAAGCAATACATTCACAACATTATTTTATGACCGTCACTTTTTGTTATCATGATTGATATTCATATTGATCTCCTTTTCTTATATAGTTCGAGAGAATGCAGGATCAGCTCCTACCAGAGCAACGCGTACGAGGAATTGCTGAAGAACTGGCAGGATTCTTGATGAACGAGATGATAGATGACGCCGGGGAATTTAGCGTGAATAGGCGGTACCGATGATCCCCGACCGTGTAATTAAATCGTCGAATTGTGATCTCCATGTAACTATCATGATCATGTATATATTTGTATGCTTGATCTTAAGAGAAGTTATCTTATGTATGCACGAACGTGTACGGTATGTGGTAGCATAGAGAACTATTTTTGAAATGAAAAAGAGAAAAAAAAGATACAAATTGAATTCTCTGCCGCGGTAGAGAAAGTGCCGAAACCTCTGCCGTGACAGAGAACCATTTGTCCCGGTTCGTAATACGAACCGGGACTAATGGGGGGCACCCACCGCCCGCAGAGACGGCCACATGGATACCCATTGGTCCCGGATGGTAAGCGGTACGGGACTAGTGGGGGGTGGGGCTTTAGTCCCGCCCCTCCAGTCCCGGTTACCAGTACCGGGACTAAAGCTCCTTACGGGCCGGGACTGGAGGCCCTTTTCCCACTAGTGTGTATTGGGCCCTGGTAATGCCGCGGGCTTCTATCTGACCTAGACCGTATATGCCAAGCTCAAGTACCTGTAAGGTATGCCCACGTTAGTAGCCCCCGAGTGTACGGTTGAATCGTAGATTCGAGCGGAGACTTATGAAGTCTTTCGAGTGCACATCTGAGCATATTTTCGAGTGCTTTGATTGATCTCATAGGGATTGTTGATATATGTGACTGCTTCATCCGATGCATCGGGATTAGTTAACTGCCTTAGGGCAAAACAACGAAATCTACTCAAACTCGAGTCCCCGGACTCGAATTCGGAAAAGTGTTGGTGTAATTCGACTCAGGCCACTGAGGTCTTATAGAGTTTGAATCCCAGTGTATAAGTGTGAGCACTCGACGCGTCCGTCAAGGCGTATTTCATCGTACCTGTAGGCACGGATATTTTATGATAGAGCAGAGCAGATGCGTTGCCAGGCCTTATTCAGGTCTTATCTTCACGTCGTAGACACGACATCCGAATTTTATCATCATGGAGATAATTTGTGTGACCTAGGAGATGTAGTCTCTTTGCAGAAAAAATATGAGGTGGAGTCACCGAAGTTTTCGAGTGTAAACATAGTCAACACACAGTTATGTGTAAGAAAAAATCATAGGGTGCACGACCAGTGCTCCTTATGGGAGTAGCCCCCGAGTGCCTATTTGAGTCGTAGACTCGAGTGGGGACTATAAGTACTTTGTGACTGCTGCCGTCTTTTGCTTGTTTGAGTCAAATGTGCTTTCAGTGCTCCCTATGGGAGTAACTCGAAGTCCATAGTCAAATCACTGATTCGAGTGAAGGGTTCTTGAATGTCTTAGAGAAAATTTCTTCGAGTGCGTGGCCAGCGCTCCTGTTAGGAGTAGCCCCCGAGTGCTTGGGCGAGTCGAAGACTCGAGTAAGGACTAAAGCAGTCAAAAAGGTGCTCCTGCTAGAGTTAACGACGTCAGTACTGACGATGGGACGTGACGAGTAGTGGGTCCCACTTTCTGAATTGGGTTTGACCAGGCATGCATAATCTTCTAGTTTAACTATGTCTCCTCGATTCTCGTACGTACTGGGCAGAGTGGGGCTACTGTTCGTGGGTTACCCTTGACATGCATCGACGTTGATGTGTGCCTTGCGTCGGGTTGGTTTTCTCCTAGCCGTTGGATGGCATCTGTTGTGAGGTTAAGTAGGGGTTCACCATGCAGTAATTTCCCCACATCTTCTTCTTGCTCGCACCTCTGCCATTGCTGCTCTTGCTGTTCCATTGTGCACATCTCCTCCATGGCACTGGACCAACTCCGTACCTTCCCCAGCTACTTCTGCGCTCACACCGCCAGCGCAATATGGGCAAGAAGAAAGGAGGCTCCACCGGTGGATCTACGGCTGCCATTGTAGCGGCCAAGAAGAAGGGCGCCGCCACTGCGGGCACCAGTGCTGCTGCCACGGTGGGGAAGAAGAAGGGCGCGGGTACTCGCGTCACCAATGGGTCATGGCGCCCATCCATCATCAAGCCATCAGAGCTGTTGACCTAGCGCCAAGATGGAGCGCTTCCTGCCACGGAGGATGACTCTCGCGTTCCCGGCGATGAGGTAATCCCTAGTCCTCCTGTGGGTTTTCAAGTGATGTTCCTTGCGTTCATCATTCGTAGTCTTTCCCTCCCCCTGCATCCATTTGTTAGGGGTCTTCTTTGCTTCTATGGGCTCCAGCTGTCCCCAAACTCTATCCTCCACATCGCCTGCTTCATCACTCTTTGCGCCTGTTGGCTCGAATCGAGCCACACTTCGGCCTCTTCAAAAAACTCTTTAAGCTCAAACGTCAGTCGTAGTCGGGTTCAGTAGTCTACGATGTAGGAGGCTGCAGGATCCGCGTCGACTCCAGTGTCACTTATTTCGCCATCAAGCTCACCGCGTCTGTCCAAGGGTGGAGGGATAAGTGGTTCTACATCCACGACCAGAAGGCCGTCGGAGAGCACTATGGAATCGCGCCCTTCGATCCGGTGGTGATCTGCAAGAGGAGGCGATCCTGGAAGAACGTCGTGATGCCCGGTGAAGTCGAGGAAACAGAGACGCTGCATCAGCATGTCTGCGACCTCGAACGCCGCATAGGCAAGGAAGAATGTGGCGTTGAACTTATTCGCACATGGTTGCACCGCCACGTACAGCCTCTCCAGGCCAGGACGCATCCGATGTACCGTTGGATTGGTACTGGTGATGTCACTCGCATCTCTGTGGAGGGAATTTCTTCTGGTGAAGTGGACAGGAGGTTGCGGCTGGTGAACAAGTACACCACCAAGGAGGATCTCTCGGGCGACTCAGTCGTGCCTCCATTCTATGCCAGCAATCCTCCACCTGAGGTGGATTTCTCAGCGAAGTTTTCTTGATTTTCGATTGCCTGTTAGGTGCTTTATATACTTATACTTTTTCTGATTGTAGGACTAGAAAGTGGCTGCCAATTTGCCTCCTCAGCCTGAAGGAATTAGCCTGTGCGAAGCGGAGGAAGAGGACGATTCGGGCGCCATCATCCCTATTGGGGCGGAACAGGAAGCCCCCGAGTCTAGTGACCACGGGACTCGCATGTGTTCCCGTAGCGAGGGTTCGGATGCTTCCTCACCGTCGACACTAGAGGATCCTTCTACTGCTGTGGGGGATCCAATCGCCGCCGTTCCCGTGCGTGCCATGGCTCCCCCCTCTCGGAAGAAGCTGAGGTTGCTGAAGGAGTCGTCTGGTGATTCCTTCGACCTCAAAAATTTTGACTAGTAAATCTTTATTTTTGCGAGTACGTATTGCCTTTCTCAAAGTTTTCTCCTTCTAAATTGGTGATGGGTATTTTGCAAATAAACGGTGTCATCGTCCTCTGACAACTGCCAATTTGTTAAGGAGTCCAGAGTCGCAGACTCCAAGAACAAGGAGGTGGCGGTGCGGTCTTCTTCTCCTCCGGTGGCGGCCCACTCCGGCACGCATTCTTTGTGATCCCCCTCGTGCTCGGGAGCATCAAGTTGTTGCCCGGACGTCGATTCTAGAAGAATCTTCGGAGTCCCTAGAGGAACACGTGAGTTCTCTTTGTGTTGTTGGCACTCGAATTTTGCATTAATGCTCACACTATTTCTCTTTTCTTGTAGCCTATCGTTTAGAATTCCACTCGCCTTGCTGAGCGGATCCTTTCCTTTGGTCAACGACATGCCTTTCTGGATAACCGCCATCGCACCTTTGAAGGTTAGTTTCAAACTTTCTCTCTGTTCTGTTGGGTAGAGATTGGCGAGTGATCTTGCCATATTTATATCCTTTGTAGGTGAGCATAACGAGCTTGTTTGTCCCATTGCTTCCCTAGAGAAGGGATTTTCCACGGCGGAGAAGAAACACGACGAGGCAGTTGAGGCTCTGAAGGAGTCGCAGAAGCGCGAGGAAGATTTGTGTTCCTCCACTACTGATAGGGAAAAATTGTTCGTAGAACAACTCTTCTCAGTCGCGAAGGCGCTTTCAGGTACGACACTGCCTTGCTTGTATTTGTCATGTACCCTGCCTTCACATTATTGTACTCATATGTGTATTCTTGTAGATGCCACCGGCGTAGAATTTGACGCACAAGCTTTGACTCGCGTGGACGCCTTGGCCGGCGTCGTGACTGCAGTCGAAGACCACAGTGTCTCTATGAAGGATACACTAGAGAAGGCCAAGGGCGTGCTGTGTTGTCTTCGAGAGGAGATGGCTCCCAAGGCTCCGATGATCGATAATTTGGATGGCTTGGTGGATTCCTTCGCAGAGGGCATCCTGATGGGCTTCAAGAATTCGCAGAGGTCAGTTGGTGTGACCATGGCACTCGCGGTGGCACAAGCCCACGGTGTGGAGCTGGACCCTAGCGAGTTTTCCTTGGCGATGCCGGTCTCTGTGGATGGCCAGCAAGTAGTCTTTCAGCCTTTTACCACTAGGTGCAGTAAGTATGGGCCTCGACTCATTGATATCGTCGCTGCTTATTCGGCTGAGCAGCGGCGATTGAAGACTGCGAAGGCTACAACATCTAGGGCTACAACTAGGAATTATGTGGCGTCAGAGACTACCATGGATTCAAGGAAGCTCCTGAAGCCGAAATAAAAAAAGCAGAGCACTCCTTAGCTGCCTTCTGTAATAGCTTAGCTTTCCTTTTGTTGAACCTTATTTTGTGGGGTTACCCCTTTTAATACTTTGTTGAACTTGAATGCACTCCTTGTTAATGTATAGTTGGTTTTATTCGCCTCTTATTTGGATGTAATAGGTTCCTTCGAGCGGTCCTCCTGACTCTCCTCCCACTAATGAAACTATGGTGCAACCATGTTCAAGAGTGGATGAGCTATCACTGCTTGTGTGACTGCACGATTGCGTGAAGGAGTTGGAGTGAGAATTTCTTGTGATCCGCGGTAATGCGGATGTATGGAAGTCGAAGGCTGAGAAGGCTAGCGCACGCGAGAAGTATCTCCTAGACGAAGTTGCACAGTTGAATGAGCAATTTAAGTGTTAGCTTTCTATCTTCTTTTCCTTTCCTTTGGCCAATCATGGCTATGCTCTTCTCTTTCTTCTTGTAGTTGTTAGCGCTCGTCATCCACAGGATGAGAGGGATCGGGTTGCCATTTGACTGCATAATCTGACCTAGGAGAAGATGCAAGCTAGCGTTTACTTCTGGGTGGATCATGACTGTGCAGTCGCGTTGGCGACGCTACAGGATCGTGCCTCGTGAGTGCTTTAGTGTTTGAAGAAGGTGTAGTCGTGCCTGAGGCATATCTTCTAAGCGATGTTTGCCCTGGACGCGGTGCCATCAAGCTTGCTAGATTTGCTAGCGAAGTTTCAAGATATCAGCGCAGTCCGCGAGGGCGTGCGCCAACAATTGGTCGCGGGTGCCAAGGCTGCGCTGGCGCTTTTTCAATTACATCGGCCAGATGTGGATGTTGTGGCTGTTTCCACTGGGCTACCGCCGCCAGAAGGGATGACCTAGAACATGGTGCCACACTACCAGGCGATTGATCGGCCAGCCGAAGATATCGCCGAATTCTTTGAAGATCAAACAAATGTTCTCCTTTTGCAGCAGTAGTGTAGTTTGTACCCTGCACATAGATGTATAAGTGTTGTAAAATTCATACAATTGTGTCGAGTGTGTTTGATACCCGTTAATGTGTAAAGAAGCTTGCTAGCTTGTATATTTTTTGAGTGTATCGTAATGTGCAAATCCTTTTCGTTAGCCTGACGTATATTCATCTCAGCACCTTGCGAACCTGTCAGGTGCATTACAGCTGGGTTGGTGTTATCAAGGGTTCGATTGGTAGTGCGTCAGCTATTCAGGATACTCTGTTGTTCAGGGAACGAGGTGTAAAGGGTGGCGCAGCCCCCGAGTAAAATAATTGCAAGGAAAGCAGAAAAACACAGGGTTTGGGGCACTTAGCTTTATTTATTCGTAGAATATCACGAGGTACAATGTGTGGCTAAGTATCCTGGCTGTATAGCCTTATTTGTAAAGTAAAAACCATCTAAGGGTAGAAACGACGCAGTTGCGCAACATTCCAGGGATTGGAGTATGTGACTCTGCTCTTGAGGTCTTTAAGGCGATAGGCACCACCTGAGATTGCTTCGGTAATCACATAAGGTCCTTCCCAAGAGGACTTGATGTGCCCTTGCTGCTTCAGTTGCATGACCAGGTCTCCTTCGACGAAGGATCTGGGGCGTAACCTTCTGTTGTGGTAGTTGTAGAGGTTATGCTGGTAGATCGTGGATCTCTCCGCTTCAATCTCGCGTGCCTCATCGAGGAGGTTGACAGAGTCTTCGAGTGTGAGGGGAGATTCTGCCTCGTTGTATGCTACTACCCGTGGGGACTTATAGTGCACTTCTGCGGTAGTACCGCCTCAGCACCATGTACCATGAAGAACGGAGTGTGGCCTGTAGCGCTGTTTGGAGTTGTGCGCAGGCTCCATAGTACTGATTGCAGCTCATCTGGCTAGCATCCGACAGCTTTTTCAAGTGGCTGGAGGAGCCTTTTCTTGATCCGCCATAGACGAGGCCGTTGGTCTGGGGATGTGCTACCGAGGTGTAGCTAATGTTGATTCCCAGGTTTTTGCAGAAATCCTAGAACTCCTTGGAGGTTAAGTTCATCCCATTGTCCATGATGATACTATGTGGTACCCTGAAGCGGAAGACGATGGACTCGAAGAACTTGATGGCGCTGCCTCCTGATTGGTTTGTTACTGGCATGGCCTCAATCCACTTGGTGATTTTTTCGACTGTGACTAGGAGATTGACGTATCCTCCTCGTGAGGATCTCTGGAGCTTGCCGACCATGTCGAGTCCCCATTGTGCGAAGGACCAAGCCACAGGTATTGGTCTGAGTTCTGCGCAAGGTGCATGTGGCTTGTCCGTGAATCACTGGCAGGCGTTGCAACACTAGACGATGTCCTTGGCGTTGCGCATGGCCGTTGGCCAGTAGAATCCCGCTCGTAGAGCTTTGGCGACGAGGGCGCGACTGCCAGTCTGGTGGCCACAAGTGCCTTCATGTATGTCGAGGAGGATTGCTCTGCTGTGTCCGTTGGAGATGCACCACTGAAGAACTCATGTGATGATGCGCTTGTACAGTTCGCCATTGATGAGGGCGAATGCCTTGGATCGTCACGCAATATGACGCGCATTAGTCGGGTCATCTGGCAACCTTTTGCTGAGCAAGTATGTGACATATGGTTGCATCTAGGATGGCTCTATCATCATGACCTCCATGGGGCCTTCGAGTCCTGTGTCTGGCTCTGTGGCATCGAGTGCCGTTGGCTCGTTGGGTGGCGTAGCCCTCGAGTCTTTTGGCGTGCTTGTCTTTTTCTATGGAGCCTTTGGCTTGCTGGAGCATTCGCAGATGCGCTCTAAAAATACTCCGGGTGGCACTAGGGCATAGGTGTAGCCGATGTTGGCGAGTGTGTCTACCTCCTCATTGCTTTCGCGGCCAACGTGCCACAGCTCACAGCCATTTAAGTCTCCTTCGAGTGTGTCGTAGAGTTTGCGCTAGGCGATCATGTTGTCGCTCAGAGCATCACACTCGTTCATTGTTTGGTTGACCACCAGTTTGGAGTTGCCGTAGATGACGAGTCGCTTGGCACCGCAGGCTTTCACCATCCGCATCCCTTGGAGCAGGGCTTCATATTCAGCTTTGTTGTTGGAGGCGATGAACTGCATTCGCAAAACATACCTCATCTTGTCACCTTGCAGCAACGTCAGGATGACGCCCGCACCAGCTCCCTCTTTGCGCTTGGATCCATCAAGGTGCATTGTCCATAGATAGGACATATCTGGTTTGTTAGGGAGCTAGTTTTCCATCCAGTGCACGAGGAAGTCCGGGAGAACTTGCGACTTGATCGCATCACGCTTCTCGTATGTGATGTCTCGTGGAGACAGCTCTATTCCTCAGAGCACGACTCGTCCAGTGGCGTCGGGATTGTTAAGGATGTGCCCGAGTGGGGCATCATTAACCACTACGATTGGGTGCTCCTGGAAGTAGGGCTGCAGTCGCCTGGCTATCATGAAGACACCGTACGCTAGCTTCTGATAGTGTGGGTACCGTTGTTTTGTTGGCGTGAGCACCTCGTTGAGGTAGTAGACTGGGTGTTGTACCCCATGGGCTTTGTTTTCTTCGGCTTGTTCCACCACGAGCATAGTGCTTACCACCTGGTTGGTGGCGGAGATGTATAGTAAACGCTCTTTTTCGTGAGGTGTCACCAACACCGGCTGTTGGGGATATACTTTCCGGGTATCCCCACAGTTCCTCACTGACCAGGGTGGCCCACTTCAGGTTAGAGCTTTGCTTCACGGGCGGCCTAGTTAGAGAGAGAAGACGGAGTCCAATCCGGCTACGGGAAGGCCCAGAAGACTTACCGACTTAGGCCCATAATGTTACTTGTAGTTCAAGATGTACTCTGTAACCAACTCTTAGTCGTAGCCGGATTGATCTCTCCTGTAAACCCTAGGCCGGATATCTATATAAGCCGTCCTAGGGAGAGCCTTTAGGACACCAGATAACACCCAATACTTTAGACCCTCAACTCGCATAGGCGATACCCTTGTAACCCATATTCTGGCTCTGCCGTATTACTGGATTGCTAGCAGGAGTAGGATTCGTCCAAAGCCGGCAGATTCGAACCTGGGTAAACTTGTGTGCTCACCGTCCCGGAATACCGTACGTCTCACACCCCTCTCTTCCGCACGCCTCGAGGACCCCCTCATGGCGTACTTGTCCTCAATCCGACGACAGTTGGCGCCCACCGTGGGGCAAGTGAGCTTCGGATCTGCGTTCCGAGCGGAATCTGCAAGAATTGGAATCGGCGAGACCATCGCCGTCGGTCGCATCCTCTATGCCAGCGATGTCCCTCTCATCATTCTCGACGAGACTTGGATTCCGGCTAGGAAGGCCGTGACTGCCTATACAATCATGTCTTTTGGCGAGATCGATGTTTACATCGGTTTCGCTGAACCTGCCCAACCCACCCTAGCGGTGACGATAGAGGCAGAAGAATCTTCTGGGTCCCTTTTGTCCGTGGAGGCGGCATAATTCCGGATCTCAGAAAACCCTAATCCCACCCAGCCCGCACCAGTTGCGGAGACAGTGGAGAAATCTGAGCCTGAAAAAGACCTCACGGTCCAAGTCGAATCTGGAGTGGATCTCCCCGGAGAAGCCAGATCCTAGATCGACCCACCCGTGGAAGTCAAAATCCAGGAGGAGCATATCAACGACACTGATTCCGACTCTGACGAGGCCGGGACTGACATGCCTTTCCTTAGGTACCTCAGGAAGCATGCATCACACTTCATCGGATATGTTGGATCCGGATCCGGCTCTGCCGATGCTGGAGAAAACGCCGACTCGGTGCTAGAGGCAATTGGAACAAACGCCGACGTTCCCTCATCGTCGGATGAATCCATGACGTCAGCAGATTTCCGAAAGTTCCCCGCAGAATATGAAGAGGAGTACAACTCCAAAGCTGCAGAGGAAGGAGAAGCCATGGATGAAGGATCCGAGGAACACTCTCCCAAAGCATAGGATGACATGGACGTCGGAGATAATCTCGAGGTCCAGATGTCCGAAAGTACCGATCAGAGCTTGACTCCGGGAAATGGACCCAAAGCCATCTTTTCTACCGATGCTGCCAAGAAGGCAAAGAAGAAGAACAAGAATAACAAGACCCCGGCAAAAGACCCTCTCACAGAGGAGGTAATCACCGAGGAATATGAAGAAGACTCAGATGGAGCGCTTATCCAGAAGAACCGAAAAATAAGCATCGGTGGATGGACACGTGATCACTGAAGGTGCGCGTAAACTCATCGATGCCGCATTAACCACACATATCCCTACAGCTGCAGAACTTACTGCGGATGAGCTGGACGAAAGGGCCTAGGCCCTAGAAGCGCGTCGTCAGCAACTCCTCGATGAAGCCAAAAACATCGAGGTGGAGAAGAAGCGCATGTCAAACAAGGAGTACATGTCTCGTCTACATCAGAAGACACGGAAGCGTCACATAGATGACAACCAATTCCCACGTGTCCGTGCCGTCTTTTTTGGAGATGAGATGGGGAAGCCACGGAAAGACAGCAACTGAGATTGGGTATACCCAACCCTAGTACAGAATACCGTGGCAACCCGTGAAATTCTATCGGCTAATCCAGGTCCAGAGGAGATACGTTTGGGTATCAAGCTACTCAACAAGGGACTGGAGCAGCAAAAGGTCGCCATGTCTGGAAGTCAAAAGCTGGTCTCGGATTCCGACCAATGTCGCACAGATCCGGCATGGGCTGACGTAAGATCCCATTACGTTTGGGCACAATACCGTCACCCCGAGCGCAGGGAAGACAATTATTCAAGAACCGGATCGTCGGGATAGCATCGTAGTGCTACACATAACTGGAGCAACGTCGCTCCAATAGCCGAGAAAGACGCGATCGCTGCACTGAATCCGAGGAATCCTCCCCGAAAGGGAGAAGATAAAGAGAAACGTCGGGAGGGTCAGAGAATGCCACCTCCCAGACATGAAAACCGTCCGGCTGAGCCTCACCATGGTGGGAATGACGGACGAAGGAACGACGGAAACCACGCTGGCACAAGCCGGCAGGGGGCTCGTCGTAGTCAAGAACCTCCCCGGAACTAGAATAACGACGCTTCGGACGGAGGCCGGCGATCAGCCGGAAACAACCCAGCTGCACCACCCTCTCCACAACACAGTTATCACAACGGCCCCCAAGGAGGTCAAGGAGGACGACATGGCGGAGGAGGTGGTGGCAGAAGCCAAAGTCCGGCTGCAAGGCACCATAGCCGCAGCCGACATTCGAGACGATCTATCCCTGAACGACGCAAGGCACAGGATCAACTCCAACATAGAGGCTCGGCGCTATGAAAACGATGACGTGTACGTGGGCCCAAAGTGCTTCGGACCATGCATCAGAGCTACAAAATTCCCGGAAGGATTTGCTATCTCAAGACATATCCAAGCCTACGACAGCATTGCTCGGCCAGACACCTGGTTACATGATTTCTTCCAAGCTTGCTGCATCACTAAAGGGGGAAACAACCTGGTCGCAACCCGATATCTTCCACTTATGTTGCGAAAGACGGCACGATCATGGCTCAATGAACTTCCGGCAAACACAATCCACAACTGGTATGATTTACAAAGTGCGTTCTTTCGGAATTTCGAAGGTACATATCGGAGGCCCTGTACGGTTGGAGACCTACAACGTTGCACCCAGAAAGCCGGAGAAACTTGCCGGGATTACCTCGGACGATGGATCGACACCAAGAACTCCTGCGAAGGAGTAAATGATCAAACTGCGATTGAAGCTTTCATTGCAGGTCTCCCAATTGGTTTACTACGCCATGACTTGAAGTGTGACAAGGTTACTGATCTGGGAGAGATGATATAAACAGTGAGCAAGTATGCAGATGCTGACGACGATGCAGAGGGATTACTCAATGTCCTAGTTCTGCCTCAGTCGACAAAACAACCAAAGCAACAAGCTCAGAAGCGCAAAAATAACTCGGAAGAAAAACCCAACACGGAGACAGCAGTAGTCACTACTGTTTCCGGGTCTGGAGGACGAGGAGGACGTGGAGGAGGCCGCAGGCGTGGCCGTGGGACATCAAGGGTCCAAGGTAGAGGAGAGCAACAACTAGGCAAAACCTACACTTGGGCCAACATTGCCAATAACCCATGTGTGCATCGCTTGGACGCCAATGGGGGCTCGTCCCACACCAACGCTGAGTGTCGTTTTAACAACGACATCAAGAGAGATGATACCGCGGGCTACAAAGCTAAGAGGAAGAAGGGAAAGAAAAATCCGGAAAAGGACAAAGAGACCAAAGAAGATTCCGACATGGAGGAAGCCGATGCTTCAAATCCCAAGTCGGAAGGGAAGAAAAATTTTCCCACCAAGAAGGACACTTACGTCACCTTCCTTGGATCTCAACCAGCAAAGGTCAAGAAAGAAGTTCTCCACGAGCTCAACGCAACAGTTCCGGCTGTCCCTCAGTATTTGGACTGGTCAGAAGTGGCAATCACGTTTGACCGTGCTGATCATCCGCCTAAGCTACAAAGGCGAGGAAAATACGCCTTAATCGTCAATCCACTTATTGACGATTATGGCTTCTCCAAGACCCTCATGGACGGTGGTAGCAGCATCAATATTCTCTATGTCGAAACGCTACGCCGGATGAAGATCATGGAAACATAGCTGAACCATAGCTCTGTGATCTTTCACGGAGTTGTCCCCGGAAGACAAGCTAATTCCCTGGGAGAGATCACTTTGGATGTTACCTTCGGAACACCAAAGAATTATTGGACGGAGGCACTTTCCTTCGAAGTGGTCCCGTTCAAGAGCGCATACCACGCTATATTCAGACGTCCGGCTTACTGGGCTTTTATGGATCATCCGTGTTACATTTACAATATGATGCAAATTCCAGGTCCCAACGGCGTGATCACCATCAGGGGAGACCCGAAGAAGGCGCGAGAGTGCGAAGATGGAAATGCCGCCTTTGCCGAAGCCGTGTTGCACGCCTAGGAGTACCAGGAGATCAAGAAGAGCATAGATCCGTCCGAGATTCCCGCGACGAAGAAGGAGGATACAAAGCCAAATCCGGAGTTCAAGGCATCAGAAGAGACGAAGCAGACGCCATTGAAGGATGATGACCCCTCTAAGGTGACCCAGATAGGCGTAGGCCTAAGTAGCGCATAGGAAGGCGCGCTCGTCAAGTTCCTCCAAGCAAATCAAGATATCTTCGCATGGCAGCCATCTAACATGACCGGAGTACCTAGGGAACTTGCCGAGCACTCTCTAAATGTAAACCCGAACGCTAAACCCGTCAAACAGTCCCTACGACGGTTTGGCGATGAAAAGCGTAAGGCAATAGCTAAGGAACTAGCATGGCTCGAGTTAGCCGGATTCATAGAAGAAGTCATCCATACTGATTGGTCGGCCAACCCTGTAATGGTCCCTAAAAAGGACACCACTGATTTAAGGATATGTGTTGATTATACTGCCTTGAACAAGGCTTGTCCAAAAGATCCATTCGCTCTGCCTAGAATTGATCAAGTTATCGATTCTCGGCAGGCTCGGAACTCCTCTATTTTCTCGACGCATATTCTGGTTATCACCAAATCCGGATGAAGGAATCTGACAAAGTTAAAACTTCATTCATAACCCCCTTCGGAACCTTCTGTTTTGTTACGATGCCCTTTGGGCTGAAGAACGCAGGAGCTACGTACCAGTGCACGATGCAGCATTGCCTCCATGACCAACTCGGACGCAATGTACATGCATACGTGGATGATATTGCGGTGATGTCCAAAAAGAAGGAAACACTGATTTCCGACTTGGAGGAGACGTTCGTCAATTTACGAAAATACAACATCATGCTTAACCTGAATAAATGCTTCTTTGGAATACCAGCCGGAAAATTGTTAGGTTTCATCGTGTCTCAAAGAGGCATAGAGGTGAACCGTGACAAAATCAAGGCTATTCTCAATATTTCCAGGCCAACTCGCCTGAAGGACGTACAAAGATTAACTGGTTGCATCACTGCGGTCAGTCGATTTGTAAGTCGGCTTGGTGAAAGAGCCGCACCGTTATGCAAACTCCTGAAGAAGACCAAAGATTTTGTGTGGACTGACGAAGCTGAAGCTGCACTACAAGACCTGAAGAAATTACTCTCATCTGCTCCTATCCTTGCAGCGCCGGAATCGCAGGAACAGATGTTGCTTTACATTGCGGCGACAAATAGGGTTGTCAGTATAGTTATGGTGGTGGAGAGACCAGAGGAAAATCAGGAACACCTGGTGCAGCGTCCGACGTACTTTGTCAGCGAGGTCCTGACAGAATCAAAACAGCGGTATCCGCACTATCAAAAGTTGGCTTACGATGTTTTTCTAGCATCTCGTAAGTTACGACACTATTTTTAGGAGCATCCAATTACCGTGGTGAGCAAAGCCCCCATGAGAGATATAATCAACAATAGTGACGCCACAGGACGCATCGCCAAATGGGGCATAGAGCTTGCAACTTTCGATATTGAGTGCAAACCCCGGATAGCAATAAAATCCCAGATCCTTGCTGACTTTGTCGCTGATTGGACAGAGACCAAGGAGAACATGGTCCTCCCTGAGTCGGAATATTGGACCCTCTTTTTCGATGGGGCTAAGGCCCGAGGGGGCTCGGGGGCTGGCATGGTGCTCAAATCACCCCAAGGAGATAAACTTTTATACGTGTTGCAGATCCACTTCACAGCGACAAACAACATTGCCGAGTATGAAGCACTGCTACATGGAATCCAGATTGCTAAGGATATTGGCATCCGAAGTTTGATGTGTTACGGAGATTCGGATCTTGTTGCTCAACAAGTGTCAGATATTTGTAATGCAAATAAGCACATGGCAGCATATAAAGCTATCATGGATGATCTATCTAAATCGTTCGAAGGGTTTGAAGTTCAACACATCCCTCGAGCAGAAAACGAGGAAGCAGATGCACTATCCTGTATAGGCTCTGCGCGGAAAGAGGTCCCGGATGGCGCATTTTTAGAGCACCTCAAAGTTCCCTCGATAAAGGGAGTAGATGAGGAATATCCGACCAAATCCGACTCACCTTTGATAGCAGTTCTGGCTGTAATTCCCAGCTGGACTCAACCCTACCTTGATTACTTGGTAGATGGCAAATTACCTGAAGACGAGGTGCTGAGCCGGCAGATTATCCGACGAGCAAAAGCCTATACTATTGTTAAAGGTGAGCTCCATAAACGGAGTGTTTCTGGGGTTTTTCAGCGTTGTGTATCTCCGGAAGAAGGAGTGGAAATCTTAAAGGAAATCCACGAAGGCGAGTGTGGTCACCACGCTGCAGCCAAATCTTTAGTGGCAAAAGCTTTTCGACATGGATTTTTTGGCTTAAAGCTCAGGCAGATGTTGAACGATTAGTCAAGACATGCAAAGGCTGCCAAAAGTGCGCCAAGCATGCTCATGTTCCGGCTGATCAGCTGCGAACAATACCTATAACATGGCCTTTTGCGGTCTGGGGGCTTGATATGGTAGGACCTTTTAAACGAGATCCAAGTGGATTTACTCACCTCTTAGTGATGGTGGATAAATTCACAAAGTGGATCGAGGCTAAACCTATCACTAGTTGTGATGGAGCAACAGCCAAAAGATTTGTCGAGGATGTTATAATCCGGTATGGTTATCCGCATAGCATTATCACGGACAACGGGAGTAACTTTCCATGGGAGAATTGGCTGAATTCTGCGACGAGGAAAATATCCGGCTTGACATTGCGTCAGTCGCACATCCATAGGCTAACGGACAAGTTGACAGAGCAAATGTTTTAATTCTACAAGGCCTAAAACCAAGACTCGAAGCACCACTACGACGTGCTGCGGGGGCTTGGACAGAGGAGTTACCCTCTGTAATTTGGAGCTTAGGAACAACTCCGAACAGGTCAACAGGATACACACCTTTCTTCTTTGTCTATGGCGCAGAAGCAGTTCTTCCTAGTGATTTAATTCATACTTCTCCTAGAGTGGCCATGTATATCAAAGAAGATGCCGAGATTTCTCGACAAAATGATCTCGACTTAGTCGAAGAAGTTCGTGTCGTTGCTGAAATGAGATCTATAGCCTATCGGCAGAAGTTACGCAAGTATCATAGCCAGAGAGTCCTAACTAGATATTTCAATAAAGGTGATTTGGTTCTCCGGCTTGTGCAACAAAGAAAGCACAAACTTTCCCTAGTATGGGAAGGGCCCTTTTTAGTTAGTCGAGTATTGCACAATGGATCGTACTACTTAACTGACATGAGGCCAGTCAAAGAAAGACCTGCTACTAAGAAGAGAAAGAGAGCTGGAGGCAGTACAGATCCGGATGAGTTAGACAGACCATGGAATATTGCTTAGCTACGTCCCTTTTATTCTTAGTTTATCCTTCTTTGTAATCATACATATGTACATGTTCTGTGAGAAATAAAAGTTTTGGTTGCCTCAAAGTTTTTCTGAGAAGTTTTTCACCATCTTATTTCCTAATGATCATGTCATAGTCGAAAATCCCAGAATGCTTGAAAGTACTTTATGCTCATGTTCGTTCTGGTTTAGATTTCCGATTCTAAAACTGCTACCTTCGGGTATAACTCTAAAAATTCTAGTCTTTACTTGGGTTATTTGTCTGATTGCTGGATGCGGGTATTTTCCGAGTAGTGAATTGTTGGTACTGGAAGCCAGTTTTGTTTCCGAGTTTAAACTGGTTTAGCAATTGAGCTCCGTTGCTCGGCAAAGTTTCCGGTTGAAGGTTTAGCCGGCTCACGAAAGGGACAAGGCGGAAAGCCAGATAAACGATAAGTATAGACGGAAAAATATAAGTGCTTGTGTAAACATTTCAGGCATGCAAAAATTTCAAAAGCCAAAAAGTGCCGAATAGATCAAAATCTTAGCACTTTAAAAGTCAATAGTACTTCATATTTACAAACGCATCATGTTCTTTCACAGAATAATACATAAAATTCTAGTCTATGATGTAGGAGGAGATGAAGGATCTGCCGGCTCGCTGGTCACTGCGCCTTGATATCTTTCCGAGATGTCCGGATCCGAGGTGGTCCGTTCATCGTCGGAAACTTCTTCGGCTTCTTCTGGAGGTGGTGGCGGGGTATCTACGCGGGTGAAGAAGGGGACCTCATAGCTTGTTAGATCAGCTATGTGGCACCCATATTCGGCGCAGGAGTGCATGATGGCTTGAAGGTCCTGCTCCTGGCTGTCTTCATCTACCTTGCAGTACCCTCTGGTCACTTGCCATATCTCAATGTTTCCATGGTGGCTCATGACCATGGTGAGAGCGTTCTGCGCAGCAGTCCGCGCGTAGGACATGTTCCAGTCCCGAACGAGCTGCGGCATATCCTTGGCCTTCTCCCGCACTTGTAAGTCCGACATGCTTGGCATGTCCAGAATCCTAAGAGACTCGCCAATGTCCTCACGGGACTGGCGGTAGTCATGAAGAAGATCACCAACTTGGGTAAGCCGGTGAGTGCGGGGCTCGGACAAGGAGGAGTCGTCAAGTTCAGAGGACCTATACACAAAACAAGTCAAGGAAAATCCGGCATTGATGAAAGTCAAAGAAATGATAATTCAGACAGATGGAACGTACCAAGAATGACGTCGTCAATCTTGGTCTTCTCCTCCCGAAGACTCTGGAGTTCAGCCCGAAGCGCTTCGGAGAGATCTTTCTCTCTGCCAAGCTCATTCTTGAAGTCCGAGATAACTTTATCTTGAGCAGCAATCTTGAGATCGCGCTCTTCAGTGGCCATGGAGGAGAATTCAAGGACTTGAGCTATGCTCCTTTCATGATCCGCCTTGAGCTTATCCAGCTCTTGGCGAAGTCCCTTGTTCTCCACCACTAGGGTCTTGAGGTTCCCGGCCTCTTCAATCATAGCGATGGATTGTTTCACCAACACTGTAAGTCAAAAAGAACAACAGTTCAGAAAAATTCGACATTGAAAAAGCAAAAGACAAGATTTGAATCTCAGAATGTTTACTTTCAGCTTCATCCTTGGCTACCTTGAGCTTAGCATTTTTAAGCTGGAGAGCTTTGATCTCTCTCCGCTTATCACAGACATTGGTCACTAATTCCTGGTTTTAGGAACATACTTTCTGTAAGTCAGAATACCCAAAGTCAGAAAGCTACTTAAGACTCGGGCTAATATTTTTTGCTAAATATCAGCACGAGCCTTGGGGGCTACACTAGTTCGTTCTTTGGCATCCTAATGAAAGCATAAACTCAGATTTTATATCCTACTTCATGCTTGGGGGCTAGAGGATATGACATAACATAATGTAAAAATAAGAGTTGGAATTCCGACTTACATATTGCTCACGGGTGAGTTTATCTAAACCTGTGTTCACTTCAGCTGCCACCTTCTCGGCGAGAGTACGAGGGATCACTGGGGCTGTTGGAAGCTAGCCAGTCCTGATCCTCTCGTCGTGAAGGCGGACTTGAGCGAGAAGGTCAGAGAACTTGACGTCCTCTGCTTCTTGCGCCTCCTCTTCGGGGGATAGATGGCTTTTGTCCAGGACTTGCCTAGCTAGCCGCTGAATCTCCTCTGTAGATTTCTGGGTCAGGCCAAACTTGGCAAGACCCGGATTGTTGAGGAGGTTTTCGGCGAAGACTTCAGCCGAGGGATCATTAACCGAAGTGGGTTCACCCTTATCTTGAGCTGACGCACCCACGGTGGCGTCAGTGTGCGACCCAAGGATCGCAGGTTCTGTTGAAGGAGCCGGATCTTCTGCAACCACCATAGAAGGGATAATTGCCGGAGTTGCAGAAGGTTGAGGGGCCGGAGTCGGAGGAGCCACGGCAGACGAAGCTATTGTAAGCTTCGTCTGGCGCAAGGGCTTTGAAGAAGTCCCCTTCCCCTTGCCCTTGACGATTGATTTTGCTCTAAGAAAGTAGTAAAGTTGGAAACATTACATCTCGGAAAGAAATTTGAGTAAAGTACAAAGGCAGAAAAGTTGTGATAGAAGGTTACCTCTTCACGACTGGCACCTCCTTTGTGCCAACTACCACTGTCGGAGCTTTACGCTTCTTGATTGCAAGATCCGGCAATGGGACTACTTCCGTCTCCTGAGAAAACTCGGGAGGGTATCCTTCGAGCAGAGCAAGCTCCGACTCGGGGAGATCAGTAAGCTGAAAACAAGAACACAAGTCAGCGTTGTAATTTAACTCGGAAATTGAAACACATAAAGGATGTACTGATGGAGGCTTACCGGCACCACGGGGTTTTCCACCGTGTGCATGTCTAGAGAAACCTCCAGAATTCTCCTCTCGATCCGCTCCTTGATCATCCACTTGATTTGGCTTATATAGCCTTGAGTGGTATAGGCTTTGGGGCTGATGCGGAGAGAGTCTTTTTTGGAAGACGTGATGGAGTGCATCAGTCTGTCCCCGTGGTACTGAAGTGGCTGGATCCGACGTGAGACCCAGCACTGGACCAAGTCGGATCCCTTCAGTCCCTTGTGCTTGATAAGATATTCGATCCGCCTCTTAGCAAGGATCAGATCATCTGTGAGAGCCAGAGCAGCCTCGTCCCAGGAAGGCTGGGCTGTGGCGGCTCCATCAACAAAAACCGACAAAGAAGTAGCTTTGCCGGGAGCCGGAATATCCCTATGGTAGAAAAAAGTGGCTGGCCATTGTTTGACCGAGTCACTGGCAGAAATTTTGAGATATGCTCGGTCTCGTCTAAGAGAAAAACTAATAGTACCGATGATGTAAGGAACACCGGCAGTGATGGAATTTCTCCGGACATGGAAATAGTACTAGAAGAGAAGCAAACTCGGCCTAATGCCGAGAAAGCCCTCGCAAAGCGAAGCGTATGCGCTCATTTCTAGAAGAGAATTGGGAGGAAGATTGTGGAGTTGAACTCCATAGTGATCTATCACCTCGGAGAAGAACTCCGAGGGAGGAAAGGACAGACCTCGGTCCAGATGGGTGCCGAAGTGGACTCGTTCGCCTTCGCGCGGGTTGGGGATGGTTTCGCCGGAGCCGATCCGCTAGTCGCCGGCAACGAGAAGCCCCTCCTTCTCCACGTTCTTGAGACCCTCCTCATTGAGGGCGCAGAGGATCCAGATTCCCCGGAAGCTCTCCTTCTCCGCAGCTGCTTCCGCCGTCGCTGCCGCCGCCAAACCAGAGGAAGAAGAGGATGAAGCCATTTTTCTCCGGTGGAAAAGGTGACCTTAAAGTGGCGGCGCTAGGAGCTCTGTGGGAGGAGGGTGAGAAGGCTCTGTGCACGCAGGAGGATTGGGAAGAAAGGAACAGCAAAGGACTAGTGGAAAGGAGAGGAAGAAATCTAAACCCCTTATATCCACCTACCTGCGCCAAGATTCGTGCGAACGCTACAGTGTAACCGCCACACGTCGTGGAAAGAACTGGGAAGGGCCCACGTGATGATTGCGTCGCCTCGATCTCCACGCACGCATTGAAACGACGCCTCGGTTCCGCGAACCGCGGACCCACCAACGGTCATGCTGACGGAATGTCTGTCAGATGACATGACTTGACCATGCTTGTGTCAGGTGGCGTTAGAGACCAAGTTCCGGCTTAGTTTAAACGTGAGCTGGAAAATCCGAGTAACCAATTGAAAGGTTTGACTTACTTTTAAGACCCGGATCGTATTTTTTGTTGTGAAGTTTCAGGAACCCTTCAAGATTCTACAAGCCGAAGATCAAGCTAGACAATGATAAAATCCGACTTTGGATCTTGGAGGCCTCCAGGGGCTGCTGTTGGGGATATACTTTCCAGGTATCCTCACAGCTCCTCACTGACCAGGGTGGCCCACTTCGGGTTAGAGCTTTGCTTCACGGGCGTCCCAGTTAGAGAGAGAAGACGGAGTCCAATCCGGCTACGGGAAGGCCTAGAAGACTTACCGACTTAGGCCCATAATGTTACTTGTAGTTCAAGATGTACTCTGTAACCAACTCTTAGTCGTAGCCGGATTGATCTCTCCTGTAAACCCTAGGCCGGATATCTATATAAGCCGTCCTAGGGAGAGCCTTTAGGGCACCAGATAACACCCAATACTTTAGACCCTCAACTCGCATAGGCGATACCCTTGTAACCCATATTCCGGCTCTGTCGTATTACTGGATTGCTAGCAGGAGTAGGATTCGTCCAAAGCCAGCGGATTTGAACCTGGGTAAAATTGTGTGCTCACCGTCCCGGAATACCGTACAGCTCACACCCCTCTCTTCCGCACGGCTCGAGGACCCCCTCATGGCGTACTTGTCCTCAATCCGACGGTACCGGCAAGGTGGAAAGTAGACGCATGAGGTCCTCGAATGCTTATTGTGCTTCGTTTGTCCACTCGAATTTGTCGGCCTTGCGGAGAAGTTGGTAGAAAGGCAGTGCCTTTTCGCCCATCCGACTGATGAATCGACTGGGCGCTGCGATTCACCCAGCTAGTTGCTGGATGCCTTTTACGTTCTTCGGCTTCTCCATGGCTAGTATGTCCTTTATTTTCTTCGGGTTTGCCTCGATCCCACTCGCGGAGATGAGATACCTGTAGGGTAACGGGTAGGCTACACTAGCGTAAAATCAAAATTTTCTACCACGTCAACCAGGAATACTATTGTCATAGATCACGGGATTACCGCTAGATGCGCGCAGGTGCGGAACTTGATGAAGCACGTTGTGGCAGTGTAGATGTTCTACGTCTCCTCCTCGTCCTCGTCCCACGAGCAGCTCCCCTTTGCGCGGCTCGTCCAAGTGCTCCAGATGCAGCACCTCTGAGGTATCCACATGTCCGGAGTGGAAGCCGTCACACGCCAGACTGCTAGGTCTGCGCGTGCCATACAGGCGGAAGAGGAGTGGCGGCTAGGTGGAATGCTCTACGCTCTTCAGTTCGCCTCACCCTCTCTTATATAGGCATCCCTGGTGGGCTTCTACATTAGCAGCCCATTAGCAACCTAAGCCTGGTCTAATTCAGATCCAATCCTCATTAGGCTTCCAGCCCCTAAAGTGTGTGACCCTATAGGTTCATACACGTATAGACATGACGCGAGTACACTTACTCCGTCAATAGTTGGTAGTGGCCTCTAGCAAGATGTGCCAACTCCTAAACGCATATAAAGATCATTCGGACGAACCATCACAAGGTTGAGTACATGTCTTTCCCTTTGCCTCACGATATTTGGTCTAGCTCCAAGCTGACCTCTCTTTCTCGATACTGTGATTCGGAATCCCTTTACTAGGTTAACTCTTAACCATATGTAGCACGGCCATGCATTTCTGGATCCGATCACTCGAGGGGCCCAGAGATATCTCTCTCAAGTAGAGAGGGGCAAATCCCATCTTGATTGACCGATGCCTTGCAGCATGTATCAGGACAAACCCGAAAGCTACCTTTATAACTACCAACTTACGGAGTAGTGTTTGATAGCCCCAAAGTAGGTCGATCCACATCTCAAGTACATGCGACAATCTCAGGTCTAAGGACAAAACGTACACGATGTGTAGAGAGAGCTACAAGTATTATTGTCAGTCTCATGTTGGGTCAGTCCAACCCCATGTTCATAACATGTGTCCACATCATTGGTTTGACATCTCCATGTCTATGACTTGCGAAACATAGTCATCAACCAATCGATGTGCTAGTCTATTATTCACGTGTGTCCTCGCATGAACTCCGACTAGGGACAATTATTAGATAACCATACAAGTAAAGAGTTTCACAAACAATTCACATAATTGCCAATCAATACAAGTTGCCTGGTATATGGATAATCAAGGAACATTATAATAACTCATGGATACACATGAAATACAATCATCTCTATGATTGCCTCTAGGGCATATTTCCTTCAGTCTCCCACTTGCACTAGAGTCAATCTAGACAGTATCTAATACCTATTGCTCTTGTGTGCACTTCATGCGCAGGCTGCGGGAGTGGCTTAGTCAAGGGATCAGCAACATTTGAGTCTGTATGTATTTTGCATAACATGACACTACATCATCAATGAATTCACGAATCAGATGGTAACGCATGCGAATATGTTTGTTCTTCCAGTGTTGTCTAGGTTCCTTGGCTTGTGCAATAGCACCATTGTTGTCACAATAAACGTCCAAGGGATTGGACGAGCCCTGAACCACACCAAGAGCGATCAGGAAATTCCTAATCCAAACAGCTTCCTTTGCAGCCTCCGAGGCAGCAATATATATTCAGCTTCTGTTGAAGAGGAGGCCACTGTATCTTGCTTGGAACTTTTCCAGCTCACAGCACCACCATTCATGACAAACACATAACCTGATTGCGATTTCGAGTCATCTGAGTCGTTAAGGTAACTCGCATCTGTGTAACCCTTTACACTGAGTTCAACCTCACCTCCATAAACTAGGAACATATCCTTAGTCCTTCTCAAGTACTTAAGGATATTCTTTACCGCTGTCTAGTGAATCTCACCTGGATCAGCCTGGTATCTGCTCGTAACACTTAGAGCATAGGAAACATCTGGGCGAGTACATGGCATTGCATACATGATGGATCCAATAGCCGAAGCATATGGAACCCTACTCATGCGTTCTCGCTCATCAGTGGTCGAAGGACACTGAGTCTTGCTGAGTTTAATGTCGTGAGACATGGGCAAGAACCCCTTATTAGCCTCTTCCATGCTGAACCGTTTCAACACTTTGTCCATGTACGTACTCTGGCTTAATCCAATTAGCCTCCTTGATCTATCTCTATAGATCTTGATACCCAGAATATATGCCGCTTCTCCCAAGTACTTCATAGAAAAACTATATTTCAATGAGGTCTTAACATACTCGAGCATAGGAATGTCATTTCCAATCAATAATATGTCATCCACATATAAGATTAGAAACGCAAGTGATTTCCCATTTTCTTTCTTATACACACAAGGTTCTTGTTCGTTTTTGGTGAAGCCAAACTCCTTTACAACTTCATCAAATCGAATGTTCCAACTCCGAGATGCTTGCTTTAGCCCATAAATAGACTTTTGAAGTTTGCATACCTTTCCAGCATTGTTTGGATCGACAAAACCTTCGGGCTGCATCATATACACGTCCTCAGAAAGGATTCCATTTAAGAAAGCCGTCTTGACATCCATCTGCCATATCTCATAATCGAAATGTGCAGCAATGGCTAGAATGATCCGTATAGATTTAAGCATCGCTACGGGTGAGAAAGTCTCGTCATAGTCAACTCCTTGAACTTGTCGAAAACCTTTTGCAACAAGTCGAGCTTTATGGATGTGAACATTTCCATCCATATCAATCTTCTTCTTATAGATCCACTTGCACTCGATGGCTTTAAAACCATCAGGTAGGTCAACCAAGTTCCAAACTTGATTGTCTCCCATGGACTCTATCTCGGATCTCATGGCAATTAGCCATTTCTCAGAGTCTGGGTCCACCATTGCTTCTACATAGGTCGCAGGCTCATCATTGTCTAACAATAATAACTCTCGCGCTTCGCGGAGCCTCGCTGACCTTCGTGGCTGTGGTGCTTCTATTGCCACGGGTTCCTCAACTTGTTCTGCTACAATAGCATCACTCATAGAAGCATCCCCGACTGGCTCATCTTGAACTTCTTCAAGTCGCACCGACCTTCCACTCGTTCCCTTTGTGAGAAACTCTTTCTCTAGGAAAACACCGCTACGAGCGACAAACACTTTGCCCTCTTCTCGGTTGTAGAAGTAATACCCTAAGGTTTCCCTTGGGTATCCCACAAAAATGCACTTATCCGATTTGGGTGTTAGCTTGTCCGACTGAAGTTGCTTGACAAATGCATCACAACCCCAAATCTTTAGAAAAGACAAACTGGGATTCTTTCCAGTCCACGTCTCATATGGTGTCTTAACTACGGATTTAGATGGTACCCTGTTTAGTGTGAAAGCTGCTGTTTCTAGCGCGTAACCCCAAAATGATAATGGTAAATCCGACTGGCTCATCATCGATCGAACCATGTCCAATAAATTTCGATTACGCCGTTCAGAGACCCCGTTTCTTTGAGGCGTTCCGGGCGGTGTGAGCTGTGGAACAATTCCGCAACTCTTAAGATGATTGCTAAACTCGTGACTCAAATATTCACCTCCGCGATCAGATCGCAAGGCCTTTCTTTTCTTGCCACGTTGATTCTCCACCTCATTTTGAAACTCTTTGAACTTTTCAAAAGTTTCAGACTTATGCTTCATCAAGTAGACATAGCCATATCTACTAAAATCATCAGTGAAAGTAATGAAGTAGTGATATCCTCCTCTGGCTGTCGTGCTCATTGGTCCACATACATCAGTATGTATGAGTTCCAACAAGTTGGTCGCTCTCTCGGGAAACCCCGTAAAAGGCGTCTTGGTCATCTTTCCAAGTAAACAAGCTTGACATGTCTCGTATGATTCAAAATCAAACGAATTTAGAAGACCATCACCATGGAGCTTCTTCATGCGCTTTTCACTTATATGCCCCAAACGACAATGCCATAAATAGGTAGGACTCAAATCATTTGGCCGAATCCTTTTAGCACTAACATTGTAAACACATGCATTATCAAGATTTAAAATAAATAACCCATTCACAATGGGAGCATCAGCCACAAACATAGCATTCTTAGACATTACACAACCATTGTTTGTACTCGCGAATGGATATCCATCCCTCATCAAACATGAAGGTGATAAAATGTTTCGACCCATACTAGGAATGTAATAACAATTATTCAACTCCATGATAAATCCTAACGGAAGGTGAAGTTGCATGACGCCGACGAACAATGCAGCAACCCTTGCTTTATTTCCGACGCGAAAATCCACTTCGCCTTTCTGCACTTCTCTAGTCCTTATTAGCCCCTGCATCGAATTGCAAATATGAGCAACCGATCCGGTCTCAAATACCCAAGAGTTAACATAAGAATCTGCGAGAAAAATGTCCACAACATTTACAACAAGCGTACCTGAGTGGGAAGTACTCTTACTTCCACTCTTCTTCAAAGAAGCCTGGTACTTGCTGCAGTTTCTCTTCCAGTGGCCATATTCGTGACAAAAGAAACACTCAGTGTCTCCTGTAGGACCAGCCTTGTGCTTGGGTGCAGGGTTTGGCTTAGGGATCGTATCCTTAGCCTTGCCCTTCTTCTTCTGCCAAGAAGTGCCCTTTTTCTTGAAGCTAGGCTTGTTCTACACAGCCATCACATGGCTATGCCCTGCACACTTCTTAATGTCACATTCTGCTGTTTTCAGCATCCCACATAATTCATTAAGGCCCCTCTCCACCCCATGCATATGGTAGTTCAAAATGAAATGCCCATAGCTAGATGGAAGAGATGCCAAAATGAAATCAGTGGCCAACTCTTGGCCTAATGGAAAACCAAGCTTTTCCAAAGTCTGACTGTAACCAACCATTTTGATCACATGGGGGCCTACAGCTGCTCCCTCTGCCAGCTTGCATTCCACAAAGGACTTAGCGACATTGTACCTCTCAGTCCTAGCCTGAGTCTGGAACATGTCCTTAAGCACAACAATCATATCGTACGCTTCCTGATCCTCAAACTGCTTTTGAAGATCAGGTTCCATGCATGCATAAGACAACTAACCTCAAGAGATTCATCACATGCTTTCTTGTAGGCATTCTTAAGGGTAGCAGTTGCATTATCAGCAGGTTCATCCGGGATTGGGGTATCCAGAACAGTTTCCTTTTTCTTAGCCCTGAGAATAATTCTCAAGTTACGGACCCAGTCCGAATAGTTTGTTCCATTTAGTTTATCCTTTTCAAGAATCGAACGCAAAGCAAAAGGTGATGAATTGTTCGGTGCCATTGATCTACAACAAAAAAGAAGCAAAATACTAAGCCATGTAACCATGAAAGAGTAAAACATATTAAACAATTTAATAGCATATACTCCCACTTAAATCAACATCCCTCTATTGATACTAAGTGATTCAAGATCCACAATTAACAAGTCGACTAGTGAGCTTTAGGATCACTGCTAGAAGACAAGGTAAATCGGTAAGCAACCTTTGCTAATCATATCACATATGACTCTTGTTGTTGGGTGACATCTCTATGTCAAAACTAGGCGCCCAACCTTTATGCCCCAAGGTCCTTAACTGTTAAGATGACCTTGTTAAGCTCACTAACCCTTATGCGTGTAGGTATCCGATAAAACCCATCCAGCCAAGGAAAACCGTGGCACCCTAATTTCATAGACCCACCAACGATTGTACAGGGCATAGGATGGTGCAAGATTTGGTTGGGAGGGCATGGTTTAACTTAAACTTTGTGAGGGATCGTTCTACTTCTATCATCTAAGCATGCATAGTAGTAAAACATATAAGAATAGCATTCACATAGATGTGATACAGTATGACCCATTTTCTCATGGTGACCTCCATCGCCATAGAACCTGTCCACCATGATGATATCCATCTTCATGCTCTATGCGAGCCATCCTCCAAGTGATGAGTTCTCCAAGAACTAATACAAGCTATTACTCCTAACAGCTAGTAATCAAAATTACATGGTATTGGGATCATCACAAGTTGGCACGCAGGCCATTACAATAATTGACAACACATATGGCTCCAGCCGTGTTGCCCTACTCATGACACGCAGGTCATGAAAAATACATACATGCATCACATACATTTTTGGGCCATACTGATCACATAAATCCTGCAAAAACAAGTTGTGCATAGAATCACATTCTACCGGATCATGTGAAATCGTAGCACCTATGAACCTTAACGAGATACAAAAGGGGGCTACGACTAAAGGGGGTCTAGGGGGTCTCCCCCTGCGCGGTTCGAAGGGGCAGCGCTCCTCGCGGTACCTTTGCGCGGCCATAGATCACGGGATTACCACTAGGCGCGCAGGTGCGGAACTTGATGAAGCACGTTGCGGCAGTGTAGATGTTCTACGTCTCCTCCTCGTCCTCGTCCCACGAGCAGCTCCCCTTTGCGCGGCTCGTCCAAGTGCTCCAGATGCAGCACCTCTGAGGTATCCACACGTCCGGAGTGGAAGCCGTCACACGCCAGACTGCTAGGTCTGCGCGTGCCATACAGGCGGAAGAGGAGTGGCGGCTGGGTGGAATGCTCTACGCTCTTCAGTTCGCCTCACCCTCTCTTATATAGGCATCCCTGATGGGCTTCTACATTAGCAGCCCACTAGCAGCCTAAGCCTGGTCTAATTCGGATCCAATCCTCATTAGGCTTCCAGCCCCTAAAGTGTGTGACCCTATAGGTTCATACACGTATAGAAATGACGCGAGTACACTTAATCCGTCAATAGTTGGTAGCGGCCTCTAGCAAGATGTGCCAACTCCTAAACGCATATAAAGATCATTCGGACGAACCATCACAAGGTTGAGTACATGTCTTTCCCTTTACCTCACGATATTTGGTCTAGCTCCAAGCTGACCTCTCTTTCTCGATACTGTGATTCGGAATCCCTTTACTAGGTTAAGTATTAACCATATGTAGCACGGCCATGCATTTTTGGATCCGATCACTCGAGGGGCCCAGAGATATCTCTCTCAAGTAGAGGGGCAAATCCCATCTTGATTGACCGATGCCTTGCATCATGTATCAGGACAAACTCGAAAGCTACCTTTATAACTACCCAGTTACGGAGTAGTGTTTGATAGCCCCAAAGTAGTTCGATCCACATCTCAAGTACATGCAACAATCTCAGGTCTAAGGACAAAACGTAGACGATGTGTAGAGAGAGCTGCAAGTATTATTGCCAGTCTCATGTTGGGTCTCCAACCCCATGTTCATAACATGTGTCCACATCATTGGTTTGACATCTCCATGTCTATGACTTGCGAAACATAGTCATCAACCAATCGATGTGCTAGTCTAATATTCACGTGTGTCCTCGCATGAACTCCGACTAGGGACAATTATTAGATAACCATACAAGTAAAGAGTTTCACAAACAATTTACATAATTGCCAATCAATACAAGTTGCCTGGTATCTGGATATTCAAGGAACATTATAATAACTCATGGATACACATGAAATACAATCATCTCTATGATTGCCTCTAGGGCATATTTCCTTCAATACCCGAGCAGCTATCTATAAGGTACGTCGAAGGCGCATTTTTCCGGATTTAGTTTTATCTGGTAGCGGTCGAGGTTATCGAAGGTCTCGTGGAGATCGTTGAGTAACGAGGCTTCCTCCTTGGTTTTGATAACGATGTCATTGACGTATACTTGAATGTTGCGACCAAGTTGGCTCTTGAGGCAGGCCTGCATGCATCGCTGGTAGATGGCTAATGTGTTTTTCAGCCCGAACGGCAACATTGTATAGTAGAAGACACCGAAAGGCGTGACGAACACCGTTTTCTCTTGGTCCTCCTCCTTCATTCGAATTTGATGATAGTCTGAGTAGGCGTCAAGGAAGCAGAGACGCTCGCATCCCGCGGTGGAGTCCATTATTTGATTGATTCGCGGCAATGGGAAGTGGTTCTTCGGGCAATGCTTGTTCAGAGAGGTGACGTACATGCACATCCACAGGATATCCATATCCTTTTTGGGAATGAGCACAGGGTTTGCGACCTAGGTGCTTTCCTTGATCTCACGTATGAAATTAGCATCAAGGAGTCTGTTGACTTCCACACCGACCGCTTTTTCCCTTGGCTCCCACAGTCGCCGGATTGTTTGCTTGACTGGCCTTGCGTCAGGATTCCCATTGAGTACATGCTCGACGAATTCCCTGGGAACTCCTGGCATGTCTGCTGGACACCAGCCGAAGATTTCGTACTGCTAACGGAGGAATTAAAAGAGTGCGAGTTCCTATGTGGGACTCAAGTTGTTGGTGATGAGGGCCGTCTTGGTTGGGTCCGTTGGATGGACCTGGACTCTCTTGGTGTGCACCAACGTGTCAAAGGATTGGTCGGGTGAGCTTGGCTTGCTCGGGGGAGGTAGACTATTGTCTGTCGACTCCTTCAACCTTGCCAGTTCCTCCTGCATGCTGAAAGACTAGGAGATTCTGTTGAACTCCCTATCACAGCTGTCAGATCTCTTGAAGCTTCCGTTGACTATGATGATGCCATTTGGGCCCGGCATTTTCATCTGCAGGTAGGTGTAATGTGGCACTGCCATGAACCTCGTGAACACGACACGTCGGACGATGCAGTGGTATTGTGAGGGCCAGTCGACGACTTCAAATTCAATGCGCTCTCACCGAAAGTTCTGCAGCGTGCCAAAGATGACATGGAGGCTGATCTGGCCCAAGGGTACACGCCCTTTCCTCGGACGATGTCGTGGAACATTGTGTCTGAGACTTCCAGACATGACAGAGGGATCCTCAATGCATGCAAGGTACTTGCGAACATGAGGTTGATGCCGCTTCCGCCATCCACGAAGACACGACTCATCTCAAAGCCCCCAATCTATGCCTCGAGTACGAGGGGACAGTGGCCTGGGCGAGGTACTTGGCATGGGTGGTCACGCTTGTCTTAGGTGATGCAAGACTCGCTTCCACTGAGGTACTCAGTGGTGGAGGGACGAGAGTTCATCGCCAAATTGACTTGGCGAGTGATTGCCTTCTGCACTCGATTTGAGGGGCGCCCCTTTTGGATCATCCCCATGTTGCCCAGCGCTCACAGGTATGGCTCGCCTCCATGGTTCTGGACTGGCGCAGCCGCAGGTGGTGGTGGCCCAGGTGGTGGCAGTGGTGCTCCATAAGCCACAACGCCCGGGGCAACTCCGTAGCCTTGGTTGACCGCGTCGCGATTCATCTGGGCCAGGCCTTCGTGGAGCTTGAGGAACTCGCGGTAGTCCTTGAGAAGGTGGCTGGACTTTTTCTTACCGTCGTGCTTGTCGATGTAGGAGTGTACGTTGCACGGTCCGGACAGTTTGTCCTGGATGGATATTCCAGGTGCCGCATCGCGAGTGCGGTGCTGCCACACTTGCGTGGTTTTTTCGCTGTCGTGGTATCTAGCGCTGCAGTATCCGTTGTTGCGGTTGTCGTCGTCTTTGTCGGTGTAGCCAGCCGCGACCATGTCGACCTCTTCGCGGTCCTTGTAGACGCGCATTCGACATTTCCCTCGGCGATCACGTCTGCGCCCATGGTCGTCGTCATCATTAGAGTAGGCACGGTTTTTCACCGAGTCCTCTCCATCGGCCCACCGATTCACTATCTCAATCAGGTGGTCGATTGTCTTAGGCTTCGAGTGGCCCAACTCCTCCCTGAGCTCTCTACGGCGCACGCCGCCGTTGAACACGTCAATTGCGCGATCCTCAGAGATGTCTTCTGTGGAGTTCTTGATGATGGACCATCTCTGGATGTATGAGCGCAGCAACTCGCCAGACCTCTGGTGGCAGCCTCTTAATTCCTCGATTGATGCGGACATTTTGTAAGTGCCTTTGAAGTTTCACACGAAGCTACATACGGCCTCTTCCCAGCTGTGAATTGATCCACGCGGGAGATTGTTGAGCCATGTGTGGGCGGCGCCTTGCAGTTGTAGCTGGAGGCATTGCATTTTCGTACTCGAGCTTCCGCCATGCAGCCTGACGGAGGAGATGTGATCCTCCAGCTAGATTTTCAAGTCCTGCAGGCCATCGATTTTCGGGTTCTCCGATGAGAGTTTGAACCCCTTAGGCATTCGCTTCTGCCTGATGGCTCTGCTGAAGCATCTGGCGCCGCGTAGCTCTATTTTTTCATCCTCCGAGTCAGTCGATTAGGCACGCCTCGTGCCCATGTTGTCGACCTTGCGCTACGTGATGTCATCACGCACGTCGTAGTCGCGGTCGTGCCGCTGTGAGCGGCGCCGTCGGGACAAGTCGTGGCTATCATCGCTGGAGGAGGGGGATGGATAGCGCCTGGCCAGAGCTTTATTTTTCTTTGGCTCCGGTGTTGGCTCCTTGACGTGGGCAGCTTCGACTAGCCCCAATCCCGCGATCGTAGATTGGTGCATGGCAGCTCGCGAATTCCCAGCCGGTGGCTGGTTGTTGAGGAGGTACATGGTGGCCGCCGTCACCGCTGCTTGTGGTGTCTTTGGGAGCACGTTGCCCCGTGTATCCACCTTCATGGAGCTGAAGTCAAGGACTCGCGCAGCTTCTTCTCGCTCCTTGTCAATGGGGTGGGGCAGTCCAGAGCGCCATTTGGCAGCCACGTAGTCATTGCCCTTGGAGGAGGATCCTCTCATGGAAAAGAGCTAAGCCTGCCGCAGGCTCGACTCGTCTGTTGTCTTTCTACGCATGTCGAGTTGCGCGATTACTTGATGTTGGCGCTTGTACTCCTCCTTGAGCATCCAATGGTAACCCATCAGCATCTGTGATGAGTTTAGGGGCAGAGGATTGCCCCGCAGAGCTTCTCTACAGCGGGCCCACTCATTGTCGTTGAGCTTGATCAGCACACGCTCTTTGGTGTGCTCATTCGCCGTGAGATGTGGTTCTCATCCCGTCCCATTGCTGGTGGGCGCACTATTGGTGGGGCCACTGTTCTCGCTATTGGACGGACCAGTACTGGTGTTGTCGCGATTGACACCGGTGTTGCCTGTGTTGATGACGGCGCACATGAAGTGATTGGGGAAGTTGTTGCTTCCATAGCTTTCAGATCTAGAGCCGTAGGCTCCATCTTCTATGGCCAGATCACCTAGATCAGATCCGCGACTACTGTCGCTGTCCGTCCTGCCAACTGTTGTCAGGGCACTGAGCTCGCTTAGGGTGCCGATTAGCGATGGAAACCATGATGCTGGAGCAATTGCGGGAACCGCCGGCTGGTTAGGGAGGCGAAGTGTGCCTAGCTGACCAACTTGGAAGCATAAGCTCCCAATCGCCAGGCTGATCCCGTCGCTCACAAAATCGAAAGTCGGGCAAGTGGCCAGTGAAGTCGAAAGCGCCAAAGATGAGGCGAACCTCTGCTGTTGTAGAGTTGTAGATCGCGGTTGATGTGTTCGAAGAAGCTGCGACATCAGCACTCCCATTTCCCACAGACGACGCCAATTGATGAGGGTTAAACTCATCAATGCCCATTGTTATGGACTTGGGTTTTGGAGAAGGAGAGAGCACTGGTGGCATCAATCGTCTAGAAAACAAGCACACATGGACGCAAGGTTTACCTAGGTTTAGGCCTCGTAGATGACCATACTCCTGCTTGTCTGCTCTTGGAATTATCGAGGGAGTCGAAAGTTACTAGGGGTGCACAAATGCAATCTGGAAATGGTTGTGGAAACTAGGGTTGTGATTGTACTCCTCGCCACCCCCTCCTAGCCTTTATATAGATATGCTAGGTCTTGGGTAGAAGGTCAAGTCGGTTACAAGTTACGGTTTGTCCCTTTAAACTTTCTATCTTAAGCTTCGCCTTATGCCGCAAGCAATCGAAGTCTCCATGGATCACCTGAATCCTGTATTGGGCCCTGGTAACGCCGTGGGCTTCTGCTAGACCTGGATCGTATATGCCAAGCTCGAGACCTTTAAGGTATGCCCACGTCAGTAGCTCTTTGTAGGGCGGTCTCTCGGGCTTCATCAAGTTCATCAACGTTGACCCATCTCCTCACAATATTCCTTAAACTCATTGGAAGTAAAATTAGTTCCATTATCCGTGATGATGTTGTTTGGCACACCAAACCAGAATACTATGGATTTGATAAAATTCACAACCGAAGTTCCACCATGACTGGTAACAAGCATTGCTTCAATCCATTTAGTAAATTTGTCGACTACTACTAAAAGAAACACATGTCCTGCTGGAGATGATTTGTCAAGTTTACCCACCATATCGAGTCCCCACTAAGCGAAAGGCCAAGCGAGAGGTATGTGGTTGAACTCAGCGGTGGGTGTACCAGGCTTTGTGGCGAATCACTAACAGGATTCACATGTTCTAACTATATATTTTGCATCTTGTCCTGCTGTAAACCAGTAGAATCCTGCCCTTAATTCTTTGGCGGCAATTGCTTGGATGCTAACATGATGGTCACATGCTCCTTCATGTATATCTTTGAGTATAATTTTTTCTTCGTCAAGTGTGACACATCACTATAGCACACCCGAAATACTTCTTTTGTACAACTCTCCTTTGATGATTCTGAAGGCTTTTGATCTTTGAGTGATTCACCAGGCTCTTATCACATCTTCGGGTAGCTCTTCCCGAGTCATATATGTTATGTATGGCTGCATGCATGTAGGTTCTATTATCATAACCTCATCAACTTCTGGTTATTCTTTCGGGATTTCTGATGTACTTGTGGTAGCTGGTGAAGCCCCCGAGTCCTTTCATGGCTTAATCTTTTTCCCTATCTTGGGTGCTACGACCTCAGAAACTCTCTTGGCCCTGATAGACCGCTCAGTTATTTCCTCCCAAAAAAACCCGGGGGGCACTGGTAGGCACAGGGACCCGATGTTTGCTAGATTGCTAGCTTCTTCATTTCTTGCTCTTCCTATGTGCGATACCTTGCATATGTCAAATCGAGCCTCCATAATGCTATACAGATCACGGTAGGCAATCATGTTATCACTGATAGCATCACACTTGTTCATTTCTTTATGCGCTACAAGATTGGAGTCACCAAATATCTTAAGGCGAGTTGCACCGCAAGCTTTAGCCATACGCATACCGTGCAACAAGGCCTCATCTCAGCTTCATTACTAGACACGTTTGCGAAGCTCATCCAAAGTATATATCGCGTTTTGTCGCCTTGTGGTGATACTATTCCATTCTTTTCAATCCATCAAACTACATTTTCCATGCGCTAGAGAGGTCAGGTGGTCCCGCACATTGTAGTTTAGTCCATTCTGTGATAAAATCAGGTAGAACTTGTGATTTAATTACTTTACGCTTCTCGTATGTGATATCTCGAGGGGAAAGCTCAATGCCCCATAGAGAGACACACTCAGTTGCTTCGGGATTATTGAGGATATTGGATAGAGGTGCTTCATTGACCACTATGATCGGATGTTCCAAAAATAATGGCGTAACTTTCGTGCTGTCATAAATACTCCATATGCTAATTTTTGATAATGTAGGTACCTCTGTTTGGATGGCGAGAGAACTTTGCTCAGGAAATAAACCGTCCTCTAACATCGTGTGTTTTCCCTTCTCTGGGTCGCTCTACGACCAGGACCGTGCTGACCACTTGATTTGTGGCGGCAATGTAAAGAAGTAGTGGCTCCTTCTTGCGTGGATACATGATGAAACGAGATGTCAAAAGTGTCCTTTTGAGATTCTCAAAGGCATGCTGAGCTTCTTCTATCCATTCGAGTTGTCAGATTTTCTCATGAGGGCGTAGAATGGTAGTGCTTTTTCTCCTAAACGAGCAATGAAACAGTTGAGTGCTACGACCCGCCCAACCAGCTGCTGAACACCCTGAAGATTTGTCGGTTTTTTCATTGTTAGAATCTCTTGTATTTTTCGGGATTGGCTTCAATTCCTCTTGCTGATACGAGGTGTCTGAGGAGTTGCCCTGCTAGGACTCCAAAGGAGCACTTCGTTGGGTTCAGTTTGATGCAGAATTTGTCAAGGTTCTCAAATGTTTCTTGGAGATCTTTGATAAGTGAAGACCCTTGCTTCGTTGTAACTATGACATCATCAATATATACTTGTATGTTTGTGCCGATTTGGTTTCCTAGGCAATTCTGCATCATCTACTGATATGTTGCCCCGAGGTTTTTGAGGCCAAAGGGCATTGTTGTATAGCAGAATACACCATGTGGCGTGATAAGTGTTGTTTTTCTCTTGATCTTCCTCGTTCATCCAAATTTGAGGGTATCTTGAATACGTGTTTAGGAAGGAAATGCATTCACATCCCACGGTTGCATCGATTATCTGATCAATTCGTGGTAATGGGAAGTGATCCTTTGGACAATGCTTGTTCGGTGCAGTGAAGTCTATGCACATCCGTAATTCTTTTGTATTTTTTTTGGGACACATACTGGATTGGCAACCCACTCTGCTTTCTTTAATTCTTTGATAAATTTGGCATCAGTAAGGTGATGGAGTTCTTTTCCAATGGCCTTATGTTTTGGCTCTGCGAAACGACGTAGCGACTGTTTTACTGGCTCTACTTTTGGATCCAAATTTAATGCATGCTCAGCGAATTACCTGGGAATCCTCGGCACGTCAGAAGGTAACCATGCGAAGATCTATCAGTTCTCATGGAGGAACTCGATGAGAGCGCTTTCCTATGGGGGACCGAGATTGGAAGACACAAATGTCGTCTTTTTTGGGTCGGTAGGGTGGAGTTGTACTTCCTTTGTATCTTTCGCGGTGTCAAAGGCCTGATCGGGATTGACATGCGCTATTGCTAGAGGTTCTGTGGTTGCTAATGTTTTCAGCTGCTCAAACTCAGTTGCCATTCCGAAGGATTCAGAAATTTTGTCGAACTCCTGATCGCATTTGTCGGATCACTGAAGCTTCCCTTTACTATTATAATTCATTTTGGCGCTGGCATTTTCATAACTAGGTATGCATAATGGGGGACTTCCATGAATCATGCAAAAGCTGGTCGTCCCAGAATCACGTGATATTGTGATGGCCAGTCCATGACTTCAAACTCCAGCTTTTCTCGCCTGAAATTTTCTTTGGATCCAAAAACAACATCAAGAAATATTTTATCTAAGGCAATTTTGGCTTTACCTGGTACTATGCCGTGGAAGGATGTTTCTATTAGCGCTAGATTTACCAAAGAGTAGTTCATTGCTCTTAGTGCTTAGGCGTAGATCAAGCTTATGTTGCTTCCTACATCCATGAAAACTTTGCTCATGTCGAATCCTCCCACTTGCGCTTCAACTATCAAGGCTGAATGACCCAGTCTTGGTACTCGTTGTGGGTTATCAGCTCTACTGAATGTGATTTCCTGTTCAGACTAATGAAGATACTCGGGTGTGTCGTGGGGAAGTCTCAGCCATGTTTACTTGTCTTGTAATTATCTTTTGGATTCTATTGGATGGGCGACCTTTCTGAATCATTGACATTGCTCCCTTTGATCTGGGGCATTCACTACCTTGATCTGCTGTGTTATGTGGTTGTCCTCATGGCTGGTATGCTGGTGGCGGTGGTGGTGCGCCGATGGCTAATGTGCAGGGCGTTGTGGTGTATCCTCGGTTTGCTACTTCGGTTGCCTTTGCATTGCATAGCTCTTGCATATTTAGGAACATTCAGCAGTCTTTCATGAGGTGGTTGGATCATCTTTTGCCCACTGAGTCAACATAAAAGTGCATATTATAGGGTCCTTCCAGCATTTGCATTGCGTACATAGGTGGGTCCCGATCTCTTGGCTGATACCACTGCGTTGATTGTCCTCCTCCGACATCGTCTCTGCTACCGTGGTGCCCGCTGTTTTAATTGTTGTTCCTATGATTACCCTCTCCTGAGAAGCTAGCTGCGACATAGCTTGGTCCCGTGTGTCCATCATTGTTCCTCCATCTCCTGTCATTGCTGCGTTTATCCATGTCTTCTTCGGGTGAACGTGTTCGCTTGTAGCGCGTCCTCTACATTAGCCCAGCGATTTGGTTTGTCCATTAGTTGTGAGATCATTTTGGGTTTGACCCTTCCTAGTTCTTCTATAAACTCTCGGCGTCGGAGGACGTCATGGAAGGCGTCGATGGCCCTTCTGTCGGATATGGCTTTGGCTGAGTTTTTGATAATGTTCCATCGCTGAATGAAGGCTCTTATTTATTCTCCATTTTTCTTCTTGCATGCCTGTAATTGTTCCAGATATGCGGGTCGTTTAAATATGGAGTGGAAGTGTCAGACAAACTTATCCCCCAGATCGTTCGAGTTACTAATTGAATCTACGGGTAGTTGTCTGAGCCATGACTATGCGGCGCCTGTTAAGTGCAGCTGCAAGCTTTGCATTGCGGTGGTCGTGGAGCCACCCTGTAGCTTGACGGTGGCCAAGTAATCTGCTAGCCATGCTTCGGGTTCCTGTAGTCCATTGTACTTTTGTCGGTTATGCGGGAGTTTGAAGACCTTGGGTACAGAAGCTTTGTGAATCCATTGGGTAAAATAGCTGGCCCCATTTAACTCGTGGTCACTATGGTCGTTTCGATATCTTCGCCTATGGCTCTTAGCCCTTGATCCGTCATTCTTGTGCTGCGTGTTATTGTTTCTTATGATGTTCCGCTATTCAGATCATGAGAAGTGCACCCGATGTGGCGACCGTGATCGTCGGGTGTGCCCCATCTCCCGAGGGCTGCTGCGATGGCATGGGGATCTGTCGGGTTGGTGCGTGATTCCTTGTTCTTCTTGTGCAAGAGATGCTCCCACCATGCCGAGGTTCATTAAATTTGAGCGATGAAGAGACGCACGGGGATCGTTGGGTGCGGGTTGAGTTGTGATTAGATATGTTTGCGTGGCCACGATTGCTGCCTAGGCTGTTTTTGCTTTGATGTTTCCTGCTTCATTTACTGGCATGAATGATAGATCGAGGTCTAGAATTAGCTCGTTTCTTTTGGCTTCGGGGATGTTATGCAGTCGAGAGGTTCCCCTTCTTGGCGCTGCTCCCCTGTTATGCTTCCTGATGCTCTGGTAGAACTTAGTTGTGCCTATCTTAGGCTGGATTCGTCGGCTAGCTTTTTTCTTTCGTCAAGTTGCCTTTACATCCTTAGCAAGTCTCTCTTCTTGTGATGAAGCAGGTATTAATATGCTAGTAAATCGTTGTGTGTGGCGTCGACTGTCATTGGAACTGCACCCTAGATTGCTTCCCTTGCTTTCTTTGCCACGTTGCGTCTGGTAATCAAAGAGTTTGTCTCTCGCCTCCACGTGATCCGCCTCCTCCTACGGTTATGCGATTGTCTGTAGGGTCTCATTGGGTTTCCGTGATTCCCTTTGTTGCTATGATTTCCTGCATTGTGATCTGATAGATTATCATCTGGATTAATAATAGGGTTACCGTTAGAGTTGCGTTGTGTCGAAGGTTCTCTGATGATCACGCACACTTGGTGGCATGTTCTAAACAACCTAGAGGCATCGTTGTTATATCCTAAGGAGACATTGTCTAGGGGACCAGTGAAATCCAACGGTTCCTGTTATGGGTAGATTTCAGCCTTCCTAATTCTGAACTCGATACTTTCCCTACTTTTGTCAGGTTCCTTGTTTTCTGATCTTGGTCCTTGTAGTGTAATTGATTGATGATCCGGCCTAAGGGAGAGGCCATTGAAGGGACCATCAAGGTCCCCTAGATTTTATGTGCCTTGATTGTTTTTGTTGGCCATCTCTATCTGTGGTGTGGCTTATGTGGATGATTCGTCGGGTTACGCCGTTATCGCCGTAGGCACAGATTTCTTGACCAATAGTTCCAATGAGATCGGAGCTGAGAGGTGCAATTTTTCGGGATCCTCTACATGGAAGTGGAAACTTTCGATGATGAGATTGGATCCATCGTTGAAATCAGCGAGTACCAAAACAGGGGTGGGTGGGCGTGGTATCGCTTTTGCTGGATTGCTGCTTGGTGAAAAGAGGTCCACCGAATCCATGACTCCAGCCTCAGATTTCCCGCAGACGGCGTCAATTGACGAGGGGTAATGTAATGCCCGGGAAAATATTCCCAATTAAAATTGTTTGTTATTTTTATTTTAGTGCATCATCATCACATCATGCATACTTTGCCGTGAAATGTTTTCATCAAAAGCCTATTTAGTTTTCTAATTAGTCCCCTTCTTTATTTTCAAATTTAAAACGCTGGTCTTTTCTAGATCTTTTATTTTCCTAAAAATTATTTGTAGAAGTCTTTTAAAACAAATTAAAAAAAAGTATTTTTTAGGGTGAGGCAGCCGGCCGGGCCAAAAGGCCCAGCTAGCCACCTACTACCCCGCAACGAAACCCTAGCCTAAACCAAACCATCACCACCGCCACTCACTTGCACCAGTACACGCACACAGCCGCACTCCAGCTTGACATGTTCCATGCGCACACACAACACGCAATGCACGGGCACACCTTGGCCCCAAACCCCACACACGCACAGGACACGCACACCACGCACGCGTCCTGGACGCGTCGTGACTCCCTCGCCTTGACCCCTTCCGATGCCACCTACCTCGTCTCCATCCTCACGAATCCCCCCTCATCTCGCTCCTTGCTCGTCTCTACGCCGCCTCCCTCCTCCCGGTCACCGCTAGGGCCACCGCCCTTGCCAGTCCTCGCCCCGTCTCCCCAACCTCGTGCCACTGCTACCAGCTCACGAGCCGCCGTCACCGCGGGTGACCTCCTCCTCTGCGCCTCCCGGCTCTGCCTCCAGCACCTCACCGTCATCCCTCTACGTGTTCCCAGCACCGTCCATCATCCTCACCCTCCTCCCAGCGTCTGCTCCTCTCTGGCCACCGCCCCGAGCGCGAGAATATCATTTTGCGGCCCGAAAGTTAGGGTGTACAGGCAACGCGGTACCCAAGTTCCCTGAAATCAGCCGGGATGAATACAGTTGGTGTGCCAAATACTCAGAGGGTCTTTTCGGCACGAATTCAACTTTACGTTTCAATACAAAAAATCAGGCTAATGGCCGTCAGGTTGGGCCCCCTGTCAGTTCTCGCCGTTATGTCGCTCCCGTCGCGTAGGCGGGCTGGCTGTCACATAGGCTTGTAGCGTTGGCACAGTGGATTGGGCAACACCCCATGCCCACCCCCTGCCCAGTGTATTGATGTGACAAAACAGGGCACATGTATTGGCATTATAATTATTTTTTGTTTACTCAGAAGCTGGAATGGCCACCACCACGCGTCTCTCCTTGGACTTCGGTCCCCGTCGTTAACCACTACCTTAAAAGCACATTGATGGTTCCACCGTTCCCCTGCCTCGCAGAAACCACTCTTCTTCTTCCTATCATCTGTCTTCTTCTCGTCTTCTCCTTGCCACCGTGCAAGGTCGTCGCACTCTAGAGACAAGCTTCACTACCCATGACAATAAGAAGATAGACGTTGTCTACACCAACAAGGAGGAGACAGTGGTGCATGTCCTGAGGATGTACGAGGGTTGGCTTGGGATAGACGAGGACAAGTTTGTGGGATTGGACCTCGAGTACACCCGGAGCACCCATATGAAGGGAGTGAAGTCGCCTCGTTCAACTGGCCATGCGGAAACATGTCCTCGTCTACCACCTCTCCCGGTTTGTAGATCTGCTCTCTGTAGCTAACCGCTTTTAGGGTTTTCTCCTCTTGTTCTTTATCCACTTGCTCATCTTGCAACTACTGGATTTTATTTAGGACCAAATAAATTAGGGTTTGCCTATGTCTCAATTGACTGAGATTTTCTTTAGTCTCAATCACCTAAGAAAAGTGCAACCGTAGTTAAAAGAAATATGCAACTCGATCAGTCAACTGAGAAATAGCAAAACCGAATAAATTATGACAAGACAATGTTGAGAGTCTCGATCAGTCAACTGAGAAATAGCAAAACCGAATAAATTATGACAAGACAATGTTGAGAGTCTTGATCTTGCATTTACTAAACTTTTCGAAATTATATTCAGATGATGATCTTGCATTGACAAAATATTTGTAGTTACAAATTTTGGTGATGAAAAACTACATACTTTCAGGACTAATAGGAATTGTCCGGCACCGCGCCAGTTCCTTGTAGAAAAGGGAATTGTTTTCTGCACTATCGACAAAACAACAGATTTTTCAAAATTTTATCAAGAGGGAATTATAATTCCTGCATACAACTGGATCGATATTCAGAGTCTTGTCAAGATCCTAGGGGGCTCGAGGAAGGATGGAATGGCATCACTCGCAACTAGAATCCTCGATGAGTCATACGACAAAATGAAGGAAGATTTCCCTACGGATAGGCACTATTTTTGGGACGAGTGGCTGTTGTCTGATATAAACCTGAAGTATGCAGCCATAGATGCTTACGTGACCTACCAGTTGTACAAGAAGTAGCTGACAGAGAGGCTGCAGAAGCAGCTGAAAGAGAGCTTGCACCTGAAGCAGCTGACAGAGAGGCTACAGCTGAAGCAGCAAACAGAGAGGCAACATCTTCTAGCAGCAACAATCAGGCCTGTGATGCACCACTAATTGTGCTGCAGGACGCTGAAGATAGGGAAGCCAAGTCAGATCCCAGGTGGGACGAAGCATTTCGTGAGCTGTGGAGTACCTGGAATGGTTGTAGTTTGTCGCCTAGGAACGATGGCAAGCGCCTCAAGTGGTCTGATGAGAAGTGAATTAAATTTTACTTGTCAGTGTTATGTTTTTGTTTTGTGGAACTCAGTTAGCTTGTCAAGATGTATAGCGCCTCAAGTGATACTAGTAAAATAAATTTAACCCTCGTTGTGTTATGCTTATGTATGTGTCTTGTAGCTTGTCAAGATGGTAGCTTGTTAACTGGCAGTTTGAAAGAGTGCCCTTTTCCTCTCTCGCTAAACAAATATGTTTCATTTTGACCAAATTGGTAGCAAATCTTGAGAAGATTCTCACTTCGATAATTCGTTCCCTTTTGGACCTCTTTTTTGCCTCCGATCATGTAGCAAATCTAGAGCAGCAAATCACACTAGGCAGAATACATTCATTCAGAAAACAAAACAAATGTAGATATAGCTGTGCGTAGCTAAATAGGATATAGCGATAGAAAGTAGGTTGCTTAACGAGGTTCGATGCATTCAGCCAGAAATAGGATATAGCTAGAAAGAAGCTGCTTAGCAGCAGCAGCCGCCACAGCTGCAGGCACATCCTGCAAGCGCCCACGCCTCCGCCTCCCCCCTCCAGCGCTTCCTCCACTTCTTGCTGCCTAGTCCCTTGATATTGGGGGGGGGTTGGGCCTGATTGGAGGCATGCGACCCTCTTTGATGGCCACCCGCTGGAGGTTTCGGAGGTGAATGCTGAGAGCCCGGTGTTCAGCGATGTAGGCGTGATGTTCCTGGTCTCGCGCTTGTCGCATTTGTGGATGCTAGATCGCCTGTGGCCTTTGCATGCTTCAGTAACGTGTTCAAGTTGGTGCCGCCGGCGTGACTCGTCAAGCAGTAGGTGATCCCATTGCGGAAGGGGCAGCTGTAGTCGCCGCGCCTGAGGAAGGTGTCGTACTGGCCAGCCCGCAGCCTCCTCAGCACCTGACGAGCCTTGGTGTGAATGGACTCGTCATCGCTGTAGACGTTGCTACCGGAAACCTATTGGAAGAAAAGGAAAATGGGGGAGTAGATGATGTAAGAAGATTGAGCAATCGAAATGCGAACAAGCGAATCCTAATAAACCAAGATCTAGCATCCAACGATGGGAACGGTAGAAGAACCAGGGGAGGGGAGCAAACCCTAGTTACCTCCGACCATGGGTCATCGATGCCGGTGTCATAGGGGTTCAGCGGAGCGATGTACTTATCTGGATCATAGGTGCCCAAGAAGTGCTTGATCTGCTTGTGACCGGCAGGGGCCTCGACTGGGGCCTAGACAGGGATGGCGGCTGCTTTCAACGCGTTGAGGGGGACCAGCGAGGAGACGCGTGCCTCCTCGCCAGCGGCCTCGGAGGTGACGATGGCCACCTTATCCTCCTCGGCCATCGCCGGCACAGACGGGGTATTCTCGGGAGTTTGCGGATGGTGATGGGATGGTGGAGAGGGTTGCGTGGGGAGAGTGAGCGAGAGTGGGAGTGGGTGTACGGAGAGGGGCTCTATAGTTAAGGTGGATGGAAGCAAGGCATGTTTCATTGCAACACCGTGCAACGTGTCGTGCAGTCTACTGCACCGTGCACCGCGACACGCGCACGGTACGTCACGTTTTTTTGGGCCATGCATGGCAGTTCTGTATTGAGCTGCATGCAAAGGGCGCACACACAATTTCTATGTACGAAGTTTGACACGGCCCTAAAATTGGCGATAGTTAAAAGTGGAAATGTAGAGGGGAGGGTAGGTGGCTGTACGGCGATATTTGTGGGGTTGTGATAGATCGGGTAAAGGGATGTGTTGATAGCTGCGAGTGACTCAATGAAGCCGGAGACGTTAGGTCTCGTTGAGCTCAGTTGTTCGGCCTCTGGCCAGCGCATGCAAGCTTCTTATGGTGGGCCCCAGTTGGAAGTGTGATTGAGAGCCGCTGCGTAAAAAATGGGATGTGTCGTATTAAAATCAAGTGGCAATAAATTGCAGCTGTCCATCGACGACCGTGCACTCGATGACGCATGTGTTGTGGCGTAGTAGTAGCAGTAGTAGGCTTTTCAGACTTGATTAAACGTGACATGACCGCTCGACGACTTTTTCCATGGACGGCATCGTGTTCCTTCTTGTAGAGGGAGACGTCAAGATGGGGCCTCATCAAGATGGTAGCTCGTTAACTAGCAGTTTGAAAGAGTACCCTTTTCCTCTCTCGCTAAACAGATATGTTTCATTTTTCCCAAATTGGTAGCAAATCTAGAGAAGATTATCTCTTCGATAATTGATTCCCTTTTGGACCTCTTTTTGCCTCCAATCAGGTAGCAAATCTAGAGCAGCAAATCACACCAGGGAGAATACATTGATTCAGAAAACAAAAAAATGTAGATATAGTTGTGCACAGCTAAATAGGATATAGCGATAGAAAGTAGGTTGCTTAACGAGGTTCGATGCATTCAGCCAGAAAAATAGGATGCAAGCAAAATATAGAAAATCAAAAGAAGCTGCTTAGCAGCAGTAGCAGGTACATTCAGGGAGACATCAGACCCGTTCATTCGCCAGCGCCTCTGCCTCCCTCCGGCGCCTCCCCCACTTCTTGCTGCCCAGTCCCTTGATCTTGTGGGGATTGGGCCTGATTGGAGGAATGCAACCCTCTTTGATGGCCAACCGTTGGAGGTTTTGGAGGTGAATGCCGAGAGCCCGGTGTTCAGCGATGTAGGCATTGATTTTCACAGTCTCGCGCTCGCCGTCTTTGTTGATGCCGGAGCCCGCGGCCTCTGCATGCTTCATTAAGGAGATGAAGTCGGTGCCGCTGGTGAGAGTCACGCAGCAGAAGTTGATCCCCTTGCAGAAGGGGAAGCGCTAGGGGCCGCCCCTGAAGAAGGCATCATACTGGCCGGCCCGCAGCCTCCTCAGCACCTGACGAGTCTTGGTGTGTATGGACTCGTCATCGCTGCAGACGTCGCTACTGGAAACCTATTGGAAGAAAAGGAAAATGGGGTGTAGATGATGTAAGAAGATCGAGCAATTGAAATGCGAACAAGCGAATCCTGATAAACATCTAGCATCCAACGATGGGAACGGTAGAAGAACCAGGCGACGGGAGCAAACCCTAGTTACCTCCGACCATGGGTCGTCGATGCCGGTGTCGTAGGGGTCCAGCGGAGCGATGTACTTATCTAGATCGTAGGTGCCCAAGAAGTGCTTGATCTGCTTGTGACCGGTGGGGGCCTCCTCGACGGCGAGGGTCTCCTCTTTGGCGGCTCCATCGGTAGCGGGGACGGGGGCCTGAACGGGAATGACGACTGCCATCGATGCCTCGACTAGGGCCTGGACAGGGACGGCGGCTGCTTTCAACGTGTCGAGGGGTACCAGCGAGGAGACGGGGGCCTCCTCCCGGCAGCCACGGAGGCGACGATGGCCACCTTATCCTCCTCGGCCATCGTCGGCGTGAACGGGGTATTCTCGGGAGTTTGCGGATGCTGGTGGGAAAGTGGAGAGGGTTGCGTGGGGATAGTGAGCGAGAGTGAGAGTGGGTGTGTGGAGAGGGGCTCTATGGTTAAGGTGGATGGAAGCAAGGCATGTTTCGTTGCACCACCGTGCAACGTGCCGCGCAGTCTACTGCACCGTGCACCGCGACACGCACACGGTACGTCACATTTTTTTCCCGGGTCATGCATGGCAGTTCTGTATTGAGCCGCATGCAAAGGGCGCATACACAATTTCTATGTACGAAGTTTTACACGGCCCTAAAATTGGTGATTGAGAGCCGCTACGTAAAAAAATGGATATGTCTTATTAAAATCAAGTGGCAATAAATTGCAATTGTCCATCGACGACCGTGCACTCGATGACGCATGCGTTGTGGCGTAGTAGTAGCAGTAGTAGGCTTTTTAGACTTGATTAAACATGACATGACCGCTCGATGACTTTTTCCATGGACGGCATCGTGTTCCTTCTTGTAGAAGTCTCGCTGAGGGAGACATTCGTGTTGTCTCATGTTGTACTATGAAGGGCACAATGTGTGCAACGATCATCGTTGGATCGCACAGAATCAATGGTTGGTGCGCACGATCCGCGTGACAACTGTGACAACCAATCAGGGAGTAGCAGACAGGGTGAGCATAGGTAAAGATAGAGAGAGGGGGGCAAAACTGAGTAGTAACACATAAAACCAAGGGCAAAACTGAGTAGTATAAAAATGGAAAGTGAGTGTCATGTACAATGAAATACATCATGGCATACATCAAATTATGCCAAGATAGATCCACTAGAGTTCATTGGATATGTGTTCTTCTCATAAACCACATGGACCCACTAGAGTTCATTGCACGTTTGTTCTTTTCACAAACCAAATATCACCAGTGTCATTGCATGTGTGTTCTTCTCACAAACCATATCATGAACCACACCCAGTGTCATTGCATGTGTGATCTTCTCATTAACCACACATGGATCCACTAGTGTCATTGCATGTCTGCTCTTTTCATTAACCATAGTTAGAGTCATTGCATGTATGTTCTTTTCACAAACCACATATCACTAGTGTCATTGCATGTGTGTTCTTCCCATGAACCACACATGGATCCATCAGTGTCATTGCATGTGTGTCCTTCTCACAAACCACATATGGATCCACCAGTGTCATTGCATGTGTGTTCTTTTCACAGACCACATCACCAGTGTCATTGCATGTGTGTTCTTCTCACAAACCACGTAAGGATCCACCAGTGTCATTGGATGTGTGTTCCTCTCATAGACCACACATGGATCCACTGGTGTCATTGCATGTCTGCCCTTTTCATGAACCACATCTAGAGTCATTGCATGTGTGTTCTTCCCACAGACCACACATGGATCCACCAGTGTCATTGCATGTGTGTTCTTCTCACAAACCACATATAGATCTAGCAGTGTCATTGGATGTGTGTTCCTCCCATAGACCACACATGGATCCACCGGTGTCATTGCATGTCTGCTCTTTTGATGGACCACGGTTAGAGTCATTGCATGTGTGATCCTCTCACAGACCACACATGGATCCACCAGTGTCATTGGATGTGTGTTCTTCTCATGAACCACAGCTAGAGTCATTGGTTGTGTGTTCTTTCCATGAACCACAGCCAGAGTCCTTGCATGTGTGTTCTTCTCACAAACCACATAAGGATACACCAGTGCCATTGCATGTGTGTTCTTCTCATGAACCACAGCTAGAGTCATTGCATGTGTGTTCTTCTCACAAACCATATCATGAACCACACCTAGTGTCATTGCATGTGTGTTCTTCTCATTAACCACACATGGATCCACCAGTGTCATTGCATGTCTACTCTTTTTATTAACTACAGTTAGAGTCATTGCATATATGTTCTTTTCACAAACCACATATCACTAGTGTCATTGCATGTGTGTTCTTCTCATAGACTACACATGGATCCACCAGTGTCATTGCATGTGTGTCCTTCTCACAAACCACATATGGGTCCTCCAGTGTCATTGCATCTGTGTTCTTTTCACATACCACATATCACCAGTGTCATTGCATGTGTGTTCTTCTCACAAACCGCGTAAGGATCCACCGGTGTCATTGGATGTGTGTTCCTCTCATAAACCACACATGGATCCACCAGTGTCATTGCATGTCTGCTCTTTTCATGAACCACATCTAGAGTCACTTCATGTGTGTTCTTCCCATAGACCACACATGGATCCATCAGTGTCATTGCATGTGTGTTCTTCTCACAAACCACATATGGATCCAGAAGTGTCATTGGATGTGTGTTCCTCCCGCAGACCACACATGGATCCACCGGTGTCATTGCATGTCTTCTCTTTTCATGAACCACAGTTAGAGTCATTGCATGTGTGATCCTCTCGCAGACCACACATGGATCCACCAGTGTCATTGGGTGTGTGTTCTTCTCATGAACCATAGCTAGAGTCATTGGATGTGTGTTCTTTCCATGAACCACAGCTAGAGTCCTTGCATGTGTGTTCTTCTCACAAACCACATAAGGATACACTAGTGTCATTGCATGTGTGTTCTTCTCATGAACCACAGCTAGAGTCATTGCATGTGTGTTCTTCTCACAAAGCATATCATGAACCACACCCAGTGTCATTACATGTGTGTTCTTCTTATCAACCACACATGGATCCACCCGTGTCATTGCATGTCTGCTCTTTTCATTAACCACAGTTAGAGTCATTGCATGTCTATTCTTTTCACAAACCACATATCACCAGTGTCATTGCATGTGTGTTCTTCCCACGAACCACACATTGATCCACTAGTGTCATTGCATCTGTGTCCTTCTCACAAACCAAATATGGATCCACCAGTGTCATTGCATGTGTGTTCTTTTCACATACCACATATCACCAGTGTCATTGCATGTGTGTTCTTCTCACAAACCACGTAAGGATCCACCGGTGTCATTGGATGTGTGTTCCTCTCATAGACCACACATGGATCCACCGGTGTCATTGCATGTCTGCTCTTTTCATGAACCACGGTTAGATTCATTGCATGTCTGTTCTTTTCACAGACCACATATCACTAGTGTCATTGCATGTGTGGTCTTCTCACAAACCATATCATGAACCACACCCAGTGTCATTACATGTGTGTTCTTCTCATTAACCACACATGGATCCACTAGTGTCATTGCATGTCTACTCTTTTCATTAACCACAGTTAGAGTCATTGCATGTCTGTTCTTTTCACAAACCACATATCACCAGTGTCATTGCATGTGTGTTCTTAGCACAGACCACACATGGATCCACCAGTGTCATTGCATGTGTGTCCTTCTCACAAACCACATAAGGATCCTCCAGTGTCATTGCATGTGTGTTCTTTTCACAGACCACATATCACCAGTGTCATTGCATGTGTGTTCTTCTCACAAACCATGTTAGGATCCACCGGTGCCATTGGATGTGTTTTCCTCTCATAGACCATACATGGATCCACCGGTGTCATTGCATGTCTGCTCTTTTCATGAACCACATATAGAGTCATTGCATGTGTGTTCTTCCCACAGACCACACATGGATCCACTAGAGTCATTGCATGGATTCGTCTTTACCTGCTGGTCTGTTTTGACAGATTTCTGCCATTATTTGCATTTGATTCTTGTTGGTTCCTTTTTGAGTTCTTTTGGGGAATTAAGCTTTCTAAGGGAAGAGATACAGTAGCTAGTGTTTTAATGGAAGTTTATTGGTGTTAGAACTGAACCTTAAGACTTATTTATCTTGAGTGCACTAATGTTGCTAATAAAGATTGTGTGAAGTTTTGTATGAAGGAAAAAATTCAGGTGTATGGAAGGAATGAGTAATGAGATGAAGAATGGACTAAATCTCAAGCTTGGGGATGCCACGCGTGTCACCCCAAGAAATATACAAGAAGTACAAGCGTCAAAGCTTGGGGATGCCCAAGGCATCCCCTTCTTCATGAATAAAAATCCTAGGTTTCTTCCAAACGCTTCATTTTTATTGTTTCATGCACAGTTGTGTTTTTCTTGGAGCATCTTCTTTTTTGTTTTCGTTTTGGTTTTTAGTTTTCTTGGTTTGCTTAGTTTTCTGAATAAATTGGTTGGACCCCCTCTTTCATACATTGGTTTATAAATAGTTTGGTTTGGTTTGGAAAAGAGTAGGAAAGTTCATGCTTATGTGGTAAAAAGAGCTTGTTTTTGACTGTGGCCTATGCTTTGTCATGCCATGCTTGATATTGTTTTGGCTTTATGCTTAGTATTCTTTGCTGTAGCATGACTTGTTATAAACAATTGAATCATGCGTTGTTTTAGCATATTAAAGCATAGTATAGTGATATTCTCCTTTGATGCTTTATTTGGATTGACTTGGCACATGCTCACACCATGTTATGACTATCCAAAGTCACAATAGCCTTTATGATCCTTTAGTTTTCAACTTGTAGTATCACTTTATGTTTTGATCAATGATGTTTTGTCGCTCTGCATGATTATGGCCATTATTGCTCTCTTAGTTTGTCGCTCCCAGTCTTTTGCTAGCCTCCACAACCAAGCATGAGTTCCACTCATGCATCCAACTCCCTAAACCAAGTTATTCCAAAGAGTCCACCATACCTACCCACTAGCTTATGCTATTCCAAGTATATTCATGCTTTTTTTATCTTCCAAATTAAACTTGTTATGAGAAAACTAGTGATTAAAGCTCTCACGAACTTGATGGCACACTTTCCTTTTTTGCATATAATAAACTTGAACCATTGGGTCCTTATTTGTTGCGTATATTCTTGCCCTTTATAAGTTGAAATTAGCAGAACCATGTTCCATGGGGAACGCTTTCAACATTACACTTGTACTTTGTACCTCGTTGATATCATGTTCTTTTTGCTTACGGATCCTGGTGGTGTGAAATAAAAGTGGAACTTGTAAGATCATGGAGTTTGTATGTGTGTTAGAGAAACGCTTGGGCCGCTAGCCTAAGCCATGCCTAATCATGGTGGAAACTTGCAGCATCACCATAATGAGCACTCTATGAAGCATCCTCAATAAAAACCTATGCAAATAGCAAATAAAAAGATCGCTGAGATGCTCATTGTCTGCTTGCCTTGTCATTTTGATTATGGGAAAGCTCCCGTATCATGTGCAAGGGATACCCTGTTGGCGGTTCTTAATGATACACATGTACTTACAATGACAAGAGCTTACTCGTGACTGAAGTTGAGTAGCATGAGGATCGGTCTTCGTAAGTAAGGGCATGAGATTTCGGTTTATAACTTGTCAAGCATATCCTCTTAGTTGTGTCACTTTAACCTTAATCACTTCAAGATGCTTATGATAGGAGAAATGAGAGCTGAAAGCTACAAGTACGAAAATTTTTGGAAGCTCTTTATGAGACTCGAATCCCTACTTCCTTTTACAAAGGCCTTTCTTCCACCATTATATTGAGTCTCCACCTTCTACCTTTATGCACCTACTTTGAGAGCATAGTGGCCATTCTTAGTTCTATGTGCATTGTCCCAAGACTAGTTGATTGATGCATACTTTGATATTGCTTGTTTTAAACTATTGTATCTAGTCACTCTTATGAACTTTGAAGGTGTCCTATGCATTTATATTTGCTACTCTATTGAGGGACAAGCTGAATACTATTATGCTATGTTTTATTTATGTGAAACAAACAAACGTCTTGCAAAGCATTGTTATTCATGAATCTTTTGTTTGTGCCTTTTCATGTTGCATCATAGTTTCTTTGTCTTATTTCTAGAACTTTGTCTTTCATGTTATGATTGAAGTACTATGATCCCAGCTTTGAATGTTTTGCAAATACCTTGATCAAGTCTTTGATGGTGCATGTCACCTCAAAAATTATTCTTTCTTTTTATCACTTACCTACTCGAGGACGAGCAGGAGTTAAGCTTGGGGATGTTGATACATTGCAAATGTATCTATAATTTTTGATGTTCCATGCTTGGTTTTATCCACTTTCTTGTGTTTTGTTCCAACTTTGGAGTACTTTTCATATGATTTCTTCGACTAACCTATTAACAACAGCCACAGTGCCAGGTACCTGTTTTCTACTGTTTTTGGTTCCAGGAAAGTGAGAAAATGAATATTCTCGGAATTGGACGGGACAAAAGCCAAAGTGCTTATTTTTCCGGATGTCATCAAGTGCCAGAATACGAGACGGAGAGGGTCCAGGGGGCCACCACACCACCTGGCCGCGCGACCAGGCCTGGCCCGCGCCAGGGGGTGGTGTGGCCGCTCCCGACACCCCCCGGCCTCTCCTTCCGCCTATATATTTCCCTCGGAACGAAAACCCTAAGTGCCCGATCAAAAATCCATGAAAGAGTCTATAGCCACCGTAATCTCCATCCCTAGATCGAGGGGGATCTGAAGCTCTTCTCGGCACCCTACCGGAGAGGGGAATTCACCCTGGAGGCCTTCTTCATCACCATGCAAGCCTCCGGTGTGAAGCGTGAGTAGTTCATCCTTGGACTACGGATCCATGTAGTAGCTAGATGGCTGGTTCTCCTCCTTTGTACTTTCATGTTTAGATCTTGTGAGCTCCGTTCATGATCAAGATCATCTATTTGTAATTCTGCATGTTGTGTTTGCGGGGATCTGATGGATATTGAGATGCTATTTTAGATTGATTATTGATTCTATCATGTCTTTGTTATTTGTGATCTTGCATGCTTTCCGTTGTCAGTAGCTATCTTGGCCGAGTAGATGCTAGCAACTCCAAGAGTTAGTATTTATGCTCGATAGTGGGTTCATGCCTCTGGTAATCTGGGGAAGTGACGGAAATCTCTAAGGTACTAGATGTGTTGTTGCTACTAGGGAGAAAACAACAATCCTTTGTTCATAGAACAATCATATTTTTTACTTTACACGCAGTTCGTAAAGCAATAATCTGTTGCTTGCAACTTAATACTGGAGGGGGTTCGAATGATAACCTGAAGGTGGATTATTAGTCATAGATGCAGTTGGATGGCGGTCTATGTATAATGTTATAATGCCCAATCAAGTCTCAAAGGAGTTAAGATGATTAGTATATGCATGTATTGCATTCTCGGTGTTTGTCAATTGCCCCGCTGTAATTTGTTCACCCAGCATGTTATCTCTCTAAGGAGAGCCACCTCTAGTGAACTATGGATCCCGGTCCTTTTTCTTTACATACAATCTACAACTGTTTACTTCTTTGTGTTTACTTTCTGCAAACTTTTACTTCTTTCCATTCGATACGTTTAATCCTTTGTTTACCGCAAAACACGGTGAGATTGACAACCTCATCGCAAGTTGGGGACAAAGTTCTGTGGTTGTGTTGTGCAGGTCTCCACATTGCTACTAGCACCGGTAGTGCGCCCTGCCAAAGCTCAGCTAGTAACACCTTTGGGGTGTTTCCTTGCTCCTACTAGTTCGATTAAACCTTGGTTTCATAACTGAGGGAAACTTGCTATTGTGCTCATCATACCTTCCTCTTGGGGTTCCCAACAAGCTCTACATCAACACCGCCATCAAGCATTTTTCTGGGTGCCGTGCATTGAGCCATCAGTGGCCGACCTCTACCTTGTTGTGGTCCTGCTTCGTCATCGCACCGTTCACCACCGACCCTGTCGCCCGTCGCCTCCTTGATCCCCATCCCGGCAGCAAGCTCACCGTGCAGCATGTCCTCGTCCTCTACTCTGACCCATGCAGCACCGCTGTCCTAGCTCGTCTCCCTGGCGCCCTTCACCAAGTACCGCTCCAGCGTGTTGCCAAGACGACAGGGTGCTCCAGCCCAAGCTCGTTCTCAGGTGCTCACGGCGCTCAGCCTCCTGGCCTGATGTTGACACGCCCCTGTTGGCCGTTGCTGCCGAGAAGCTCCATGTTGGCATTGGTGTGATGTGTTGCTGCTCAATCTAACGACAAGACACGCGAAGATCTTTCGGTTAACAAGGCAGTGATGTTGTGTGTGCTGTGAACAGAACCCAAGACCCCGATCCTCCCAAAGTGTGAAGACTGATCTCGTCGAACCCAAGATCTTCGAAACCAACCGTGGGTACCCGAAAACCCGTCCCTATTTTATAAATGTCAACTATATTGTCGCATACTTAAATCATCATGCTTGCATACATGTCATCTTGTGGACTGGGTTAAATAGTCGATTCATCTAAATTAAATATGGAGACTATATGAGGGATATTCTAGTCTTATATCGCCTCCATTTAAATTTGTGTAGCAAACCGATACCATGTTTTGCCTTGTTAATACAACATTTAATTCGCGGGGTAGATAAACAACTTCAACCATAATGTTTATTTATCGAGACTCTGATTCCACTTAATATTTCTAAGTTAGGTCGCATACTGTCATGCCATGCATCATATCATGAACATGCCATATCTTCCGCCGTAGAATTATATATTGCATCAGTTGTTCTTTCTAGTGTTTTGCTTCTTCACCGGATAGGCCGTTAAGTTGACGCGAGATACGACGAGTCTTCGATTGATCTCCTCAGGCGAGCATTATCCCCTCTTCTACCTATTTTGCATTTATAGTCTTTACTTCCTTCCTTTGATCTATTGCTATCCTTATTGTCGATGCTTTAGTACCGTTCCCTTATTTTACCTGCTCTACTATATAGCCTTGGTATCCTACTGCCTTGTTTGAGTACCTAGTTTTGCCCTTGCGAGTTGTAGGCATGCTTAGTACCGCTCTCATATGGGTGCACCGTGATAACCGGATATGGTTGATACTAAGATAATTAAATTGGTGATGTTGGTTATGGTTATGGTTTCACCTAATGATAAGGCCCCGACAGGGACCACCTTTAGGAACTGCTTGAGCTGACCTAGGACCCGCTCGTTCTACAATACTAGTTCTGAGTTGATCACGCTAACCAAACGTGGGGGCCCCTGGGATCCCCCCCTCAACTACCGGCGCTAATCGTTTATCTAGAGGGTCACAAAATTGGTTTTCCATTTCGTGCATACGCATAATATGTCTTCGGACATGGGTGAGTTGGATATGTCTTCGTACTTGGTGATGATATGATTTGGTGGACATCCTAGGCATTGCATACATAAAAGCGGTACATGCCGGCGGTTCAAGGGGAGCTCTACAAGTTATCTTCTAGGGCCGTTCGGTATAGTAGGCGCAAACGCTGCCTTCCTTAAGAATCTTCGTACCTCTTGGTTGGTTCCCCACAGTAGGTGATACCTTTAGATACGCGCGTAGTTATGGGATAGTTCTTGTTGTGAGATTTGGAAGGCACGCGTATTATGTTGCCTGAAGGATTGAACATGTGTTTGGGTGCAGTAGTGCACCCCTGCAGGGTAAATCTTTTCGAGAAGCCGTGTGTCCACGGTTATGGGTGCCTCAGGAGTACGGTGTCATGATCATAGATAATGCCACTTATGCTTTACCTCTAATAACATGATTAGTAATTAGACTTATCAACTAAATAACTGGATAATTAAAACTACCACAGTGTGTGTTCTGCAAGTGGACTTCCTCGACTGGTCTTCGAGGGGGAAACCTTTGGATGGGTTATGTTTGGTGCTTTATTCTACTTATCGTATAGTGCTCTTTTATATCGCTCTAATAGCTGAAGTTGTAGCGGGTCTCTATAAGTTAGATAGTGCAAGCTTTGCTGCCGCTAAGCCCACCATACCTATGTAGGTGAGGACTGCTGAATTCTAGCCTCGTCGTGTACTGGCCTCAGTACTGACCGCTCTCTTTCTGGTTTCCTTTGCCCTTTGTTGGCACCCTTTGGCTTTGACAGGTATATGTGTGACGATGTTAGCAAGGTTACCCTTCCGGCTTGGCCTGGGCAGGGTTTATGGACACCGCTTGGTTATTCTTGAGGACTCTTAGTCCAATTTGGATCTTGTCCGTACTTGGATACTATTTGGCTTTCTTCCTGATTTGTATCTTTGTGTTGTATATTTGCATTCTTGACTCTCTGAGTCGTTGTTGTATATATAAAGTTCTTGTGGACTCTGTTGTAAACTACTGTGATGTAACTACTTGTAATCAAATCCCACCCACACGAAAGTGTCTGGTGGGCGTCTTTGAATCGCTTCTATGCGGGTTTTGGTGGGAAATGCTAAGATCTGCATATACCCGATTCTGGGGCGTTACAAGTGGTATCAGAGCCAAGGTTTATGATACCCCACTGGTCTAGCCTCTAGGTTAACCTTGCCAACAGACGTTGACTAGTGTCAAAACTATTTTACTACAAATGCGTTAGATAGATCTGATTAGTTCTGATTTTACTCCTTACCTTCATTCCTTCTCCTCTTATCTTTGCGTGTTTCAATCTAATCTCTTACCTTCTTCAAGTCTAGGACTTCTCGTGGTTGGGTTTCCGTAGTACCTATAGTGTCCCGATTCCTTCATGTTGTAACGACAGAGCTACATTTGGTTTTCATTCTACCTAATCTCTCTTCATATGTTTCCCAGTGTTCTGCAACTTCGGCGATGACATCATCTTTCTTTAATCTTTATTAATACTAGTTGCCAAGATCTTCAGTCTGAATCCAGAGAGTTGGGGTTGCGTAATTCTCCTATTCATGTGTAGATTAATGCTTTGGGTGCGTGATGGACTGATCCCCATCCGACTACTCTTATCATTCGCTCTTGCACATTAAATTGGTGGATCAGTGTGATTCTTACTCCTCCTTTGGAAGGTAAAGGTGGCCTAGCAACCTCTTTCTTGGTCTTTTTCTCTCCAGAGTGTCCTCTCGAAGAATGTGAGCAAAAATTGTTGTTAGTGGTGTCGCGACTATCATTCTGACGCAAGAATATCCGATCATCAAACCTCTCCCTTTTCCCGGTGGCTTTGCTTGGATCTCAGGACGAGATCCTTTGTTAGTGGTGTCGAGTTGTAATGCCCGAGAAAATATTCCCAATTAAAATTGTCTATTATTTTTATTTTAGTGCATCATCATGACAGCATGCATACTTTACCGTGAAATGTTTTCATCAAAAGCCTATTTTGTTTTCTAATTACTCCCCTTCTTTATTTTCAAATTTAAAACACCGGTCTTTTCTAGATCTTTTATTTGCCTAAAAATTATTTTTAAAAGTCTTTTAAAACAAATTAAAAAATAAATAAAAGTATTTTTTTAGGGGGAGGCAGCCGGCCAGGCCAAAAGGCCCTGCTAGCCACCTACTACCCCGCAACGAAACCATAGCCTAAACCAAACCATCACCACCGCCACTCACCTGCACCAGTACACGCACACAGCCGCACTCCACCTTGACCTGTTCCATGCACACACACAACACACAATGCACGGGCACACCTTGGCCCCAATCCCCACACACACAGGACACGCACACCACGCACGCATCCTGGACGCGTCGTGACTCCCTCGCCTTGACCCCTTCTGATGCCACCTACCCCATCTCCATCCTCGCGAATCCCCCCTCGTCTCGCTCCTTCCTCGCCTCTGCGCCGCCTTCGTCCTCCCGGTCGCCGCTAGGGCCGCCGCCCTTGCCCATCCTCGCCCTGTCTCCCCAACCTTGTGCCACCGCTACCAGCTCGCGAGCCGCCGTCACCGCGGGCGACCTCCTCCTTTGCGCCTCCCGGCTCTGTTGTCAGCACCTCGTCATTGTCCCTCTGTGCGTCCCTAGCGCCGGCAATCGTCCTCGCCCTCCTCCTGGCGTCTGCTCCTCTCCGGCCACCACCCCGAGCGCGCCACCCACGTCCATGTGTAGGCGGTGTCCGCCTGCAGTCGCGGGAGCCCGAGCCCCTACAGCATCGAGCAGAGCACGACATGCCTTCTAGTTCCCTTCTGCAAAGCCGACCTCTACCTCGTCGTGGTCCTGCTTCGTCATCTCACCGTTCACCGCCGACCCTATCTCTCATCGCCTCCTTGAGCCCCATACCAGTAGCAAGCTCACTGTGTAGCACATCCTCGTCCTCTACTCCGACCCGTGCAGCACCGCCGTCATAGCTCGTCTCCCTGGCGCCCTTCACCAAGTACCGCTCCAGCACGCTGCTAAGATGATACGGTGCTCCAGCTCGTGCTCATTCTCAGGTGCTCACGACGCTCAGCCTCCTGGCATGATGTTGACACGTTGGTCGTTGCTGCCGAGAAGCTCCATGTTGGCGTTGGTGTGACGTGCTGCTACTCAATCCAACGACAAGACACACAGATATCTTTCGGTTAACAAGGCAAGGATGTTGTATGTGCTATGAACGAAACCCAAGACCCCGATCCTGAGTAATGCTACACCTACAAAATTGTTTTACGGACAAAACTTACGGGAGGGATGTGGTTCAGCCGGATTGGAGAGCAACCAGTGGTTGTTCCGATTTTCCCGGACGTGATTCTACCAACGATGGACACGTCAGTCCGTAGGCAGAGTCCGTAACAATTCGGTCCATAAGTCTAGCATTATTTCCCCGATCCTCCCAAAGTGCAAAGACTGGTATCGTCGAACCCAAGATCTTCAGAACCAACTATGGGTACCCGAAAACCCGTCCCTATTTTATAAATGTCAACTATATTATCGCATACTTAAATCATCATGCTTGCATACATGTCATCTTGTGGACTGGGTTAAATAGTCGATTCATCTAAATTAAATATGGAGACTATATGAGGGCTATTCTAGTCTTATATCGCCTCCATTTAAATTTGTGTAGAGAACTGATGCCATATTTAGCCTTGTTAATACAACATTTAATTCGCGAGGTAGATAAACAACTTCAACCATAATGTTTATTTATCGGGACTCTGATTCTACTTAATATTGCTAAGTTAGGTCGCATACTGTCATGCCATGTATCATATCATGAACATGTCATATCTTCCGCCGTAGAATTAAATATTGCATCGGTTGTTCTTTCTAGTGTTTTGCTTCTTCACCGGATAGGCCGTTGAGTTGACGCGACATATGATGAGCCTTCGGTTGATCTCCTCAGGCGAGCATTCTCCCCTCTTCTACCTATTTTTCATTTATAGTCTTTACTTCCTTCCTTTGATCTATTGCTATCCTTATTGCCGATGCTTTAGTACCGTTTCCTTATTTTACCTGCTCTACTATATAGCCTTGCTATCCTACTGCCTTGTTTGAGTAGCTAGTTTTGCCCTTGCGAGTCGTAGGCATGCTTAGTACCGCTCTCATACAGGTGCACCGTGATAACCGGATATGGTTGATACTAAGATAATTAAATTGGTGATGTTGGTTATGGTTATGGTTTCACCTAATGATAAGGCCCCGGCAGGGACCACCTTTGGGAACTGCTTGACCCGACCTAGGACCCATTTGTTCTACGATACTAGTTCTGAGTTGATCGCGCAAACCAAACGTGGGGGCCCCTGGGATCCCCCCCCCCCTCAACTACCGGCGCTATTCTTTTATCCAGAGGGTCACAAAATTGGTTTTCCATTTGGTGCATAATATGTCTTCGGACATGGGTGAGTTGGATATGTCTCCAGACTTGGTGATGATATGATTTGGTGGACAGCCTGGGCATTGCATACATAAAAGCGGTACATGCCGACGGTTCAAGGGGAGCTCTACAAGTTATCTTCTAGGGTCGTTCGGTATAGTAGGCGCAAACGATGTGCCTTCCTTGAGAATCGTCGTACCTCTTGGTTGGTTCCCCACAGTAGGTGATACCTCTGGATACGCGCATAGTTATGGGATAGTTCTTGTTGTGAGGTTTGGAAGGCACGCGTATTATGTTGCCTGAAGGATTGAACATGCGTTTGGGTGCAGTAGTGCACCCCTACAGGGTAAATCTTTTTGAGAAGACGTGTGTCCATGGTTATGGGCGCCTCAGGAGTACGGTGTGATGATCATAGATAACACCACTAATGTTTTACCTCTAAAAACATGATTAGTAATTAGACTTATCAACTAAACAACTGGATAATTAAAACTGCCACCGTGTGTTCCGCAAGTCGACTTCCTCGACTGCTCTTCGAGGGGGAAACCTTTGGATTGGTTATGTTTGGTGCTTTATTATACTTATCATATAGTGCTCTCTTATCTTGCTCTAATAGCCGAAGTTGTAGCGGGTCTCTATAAGTTAGATAGTGCAAGCTTTGCTACCGCTGAGCCCACCATACCTATGTAGGCGAGGACCGCCGAATTCTAGCATCGTCGTGTACTGGCCTCAGTACTGACCGCTCTCTTTCTGTTTTCCTTTGCCCTTTGTCGGCACCCTTTGGCTTTAACAGGTATATGTGGGACGACGTTAGCAAGGTTGCCCTTCTGGCTTGGCCTGGGCGGGGTTTATGGACACCGCTTGGTTATTCTTCAGGACTCTTAGTCCAATTTGGATCTTGTCTGTACTTGGATACTATTTGGCTTTCTTCCCAATTTGTATCTTTGTGTTGTATCTTTGCATTCTTGACGCTCTGAGTCATTGTTGTATATATAAAGTTCTTGTGGACTCTGTTGTAAAGTACTATGATGTAACTACTTGTAATCAAATCCCACCCACACAAAAGTGTCTGGTGGGTGTCTTTGAATCGCTTCTATGCGGGTTTTGGCGGGAAATGCTAAGATCTGCGTAGACCCGATTCTGGGGCGTTACAAGTAACCTCGTCAATGCCCATGATGATGGACTTAGGGTTTTGCAGAAAATAGAATGCTAGGGATTTCATCGGATATTAGGAAAACAAGGGAGTCGAAGTCACCTGAATACTTGATGAATAGCACTATCACATATCGCTTGGTTTTTTTTCGATTGTCCCCTCATAGGCTTCTCCCGTCCTATATATAATAGGTCGGGTCTCAAAGCTGTATACAAATAGGTTACATATGTATGATTACAACTCTAATACAATGTCGGTTCATAGTTTCCTTGCAAATACAACTAAAGCTTTCACTAGATGCTTTCTTGGGTCATCATCTCGAATCTTCATGGGTCGTGAGCCTTTATGCAGCTAGGGTAACAAGTCAAAAACACCCAAGTAATCATACCCATGCCACCTTCCCTTTAGACCCTTTTTTAAGTCATTCTTCAAAGAAGTGACTTGAACCTTGAGCTCTTTGATTTCCTCTACATGGTTAGTATCAAAATCAATACTAGAGGAAGTAGATGCTTTATTGCTAGAGCAACAACAAGGCAAAGAATGCAATTCCTCACAAGATATAGCATGGTTATGCAGAGATGAATTATAAGGACTAGCACATGGCAATATCACATTAGGAGTAGAAGTAGTGATAATGTCCACATGATGCTCACACGATGTTACCTTGGACACAATGGCCTCATGAGCTAACTTTAGTCTACCATGGGAGACTAGAAGATCCTCATGCGAGCTTAACATGAATTTCTTCCAATTTCCCATAGTTGCTAGATAGCAAAGCAAGTTGAGCATTTAGCTCAACATTCTCCTTCAAAACCGGTGCTTCACAAGAAATAGAGTTAGTAGCACAAGCATCATTGCTAATAGTAAGAGGTGAGGGCAACTTGGGAAGCTCTTTTGAATATGAAGCTTTAAGTTGCTCATGTAACTCGGTGAGTTTGACGAGCTCACTCTTAATGACCCGAGAGCCATTTTCGAGGTGCTTAAAATCCTCAACTATTTTGGCATGGGCAACTACAAGTTCATCATTTTATGTTTTGAGAACATTTGCCACCAAAATATCTCTATCATGGTTTTCCTTCACTCTAAATAATTCTAGAGCAAAGGTCTCCTCAAGAGATTCCTTGGTGGTTTGTACTTATTCAAGAGAGCTCTTTAGATAAGAAATCGCGAGAGCATACACATGATCATGTTCATTCTTTTTAAAATTGATGTTCTCTTGCTCCTCAATAAGTTTCTTGCTCTCAATATAAATAGTCACAATTTCAATGAAGTTGGCGCAAGCAAACTTATTTTTATGAAGAGCATGAAAGACAATCTCTCCCTTCTCTTGAATGGAGGCTACATCAAAATTATCAATATGATCATCATTATCATCATCATCATAATCATCATTACATGATAAAATGGGATCGAAAGAAGGAGATACCTTTGTTCCCCTAGTCATAAGGCATATGTGAGAACCGGAAGAAGGTGATTATGAGAGTCTATTTGAAGATCCATTAAAAACCTTATCTTAGCCCATAGAATCTTCGGTTTCCTCTATATGGTTAGCAACAAACATACTAGAGGAAATAGAATTATTTTTTATCATGGCAACATGACAAAACAAGCATATCATCATGAGATTTATTCAAGTCAATTCTACATGATATGCAAGGACTATCAACACAAGCATGTGAGGAATTTTGAGTGCTAGAAGTTTTAAGTTCCAAAGATATAACATTGCAATGAGATAGAGATGAAGGATCATCAATAGTAAGCTCATTATCCACATTGCATTTTCTGTCACCACTCACCATATCATTACATTGTGACGAATCACATGATGATGAAGTGGTAGAAGATGAAATATCATTACAGTCGGAGGTGGAAGGAATACAATCATCCTCAATAATGTGTTTGTCTTGAAGCTTTGTCCATACCTCATGAGAACTTCAATAAGACATGATTGAAGACATAAATACATTGCTCATAGCAAGTAAAAACACTTTAGTAGCTTGGCCATTTATATAAGAGTTTATCTTCTCCTCTAAAGATTCATTTTAGGGATACATAGGAGGAGAGAAACCCATATATAAAATTCCCTCAATATTTGGGTGTATGCCCCGGAAGTAATCAAGAATACAAGATTTCCAAACACCATAATTATTTGTACCATCGAATATATAAAGATAATCATGCACTAATCCCCTAGTCGACATCTTTACTCTCAAGGCAATGAAGCCTAAAAGAAAGAGACCTTGCTCTGATACCAATTGAAAGAACACAGATGCAACCTAGAGGAGGGGGTGAACATGTTGTTAAAAACTTTTACGAGATGGGCTTAGCAAAGGCAGAATAAAACAAGTGCTTTCTTTTGTCAAGCACAAAGCCTATATATACTATGGTTCACCTATGTGCATGATGACTGCAAGTGCATAGATCGTTTGTAGCTAGTTTCGAAATAAAGATATCGATCCCATAGGGAGCAGGAGTCTAAAGTCTAATAACTCTTGAAATAAATACTATAATAGAAATGCTAAATAAAGTTCTAAGTGACAATATAAAATGCGAGTATTGCGTAAAAGGGTGATAGTGATTGTGCTAGGTGGATGAGTGATAAATGTAACAATTATAATCTTATAAATATATGTGTAGGCGAGCAACCCATAATTAGCTGGAACTCCTCTTGGTAGATTTCGTCCCAACTTCAATAATCCTACTAGCCTGTTACCAAAACCATGGTAGACACTAGACGATTAAGACCCTTCAGGTCGCTTAGTGATTAAGCTCCTTGGATTGGACTAATGCAATAAGCATAGTGGTTCCTCGTTATCCTCGAGTCTACTAGTTTTCCATTGATATCTTCGTGTCACCTGGGGGTCGCCGGTCCACTAGCGAACAAGATCTTATCTATATAGAACAAAGCATCATGTTGTTTGGGCCATTAATTGGACAACAAGCATTAGGCACCCCACAGATATTTAAGCACACATAATATAGAAATTAGAATCAATCACAAACTAATGGAAAATATATGAAGGCACATCACATCTAACCCATCCCCTACATCTCCCACGCCCAAGGGAACTACTCACACATGAGAGAAGAACAGATCATCAATATAATCAAATAAAGGGAATTTGTCTTTGTATTACCGTGGATATCCACAATAAGAATAGAAAAATATCCAACACAATTCAAGATGGGAAGAAACAATCTCAAACCCTAGTCTTTCAAGGTGGAGATCTCTCTCTCTCAAGTACAAGTAGTGGTATGGAGGTGTATTGGCTAGGAGGTTGAAGATCATGGAGCGAGATGAAGAACGTCTCCCCCCTCTTCTCCGGATCTCTTCTTTCCCCCTTCTGGATGGTATGGAGGCTGTTGCGTTGTGTTTTCGTCCCTGGTCTCTTCATGGAAGTTGTCCCTTTTGACAAGACAGAGGCGGTGGCAACTATACGGCAGGAAAAATATTCCCGCCATATAGTTGCTCGTTAAAGCTTTTGTGAGTTCCTCTCGAGTGCTTCCAAAGAGAGACTTGCTTGTTTTCTCCAGAATATTGTGTTTCTCTAGTAAAAACCTTATGTTGATATTCAGAACCTGAAACACACATTAAAAACCAAGTTTTCTTTGCTACCGAAGTATTCGCGTTAGGTAAAGCTAGAAAATGATCAAAACCAGGAGAAAACTATCAATAAAATCCATCAAAAATGTGTCGAATCTCACAGCTATCAACTCCCCCAAGCTTAGATGTTGCTCGCCCTCGAGTGACAAGGAAATAAATAAGAATAGCAGAGATTCGAGACTGAAAATAAAGAAACTCACAAGTTTGAATTGGCGTCAAATTCTTTTCTTCACAATCCCTGCAGTCTTAAATATGATCATACAAGTATTCACAAGATTACACTGAGTCCACTTCCTAAACACGTATATCTTGTTAGTAAATAAATTATATGCCCAAGCAAGTGCCGAAAGGTCTAGCTAGGAAAGTGAGACAAATTCTTTTGGTGTCTCTCTTTGTTGAGAGATGAAAACTTTTTGTTCTTGTTTGTTTAATCAATTAAGAGTACTCAAGTTGGCATAAAAGCATTTAATTTAAGAACAACTCATCTACTCCCATGTCAAAATTTCAAGACTCTCAAAGCACCTTTTTATTTCTTTTTTCTTTCAAAAACTTCAGCTCTTTCATAGAGAAATCATGCCACTATTTTTAACATGTTAATTGGGGTTGTGTTGTGCACTCGTAACTATGCCAATAAATGTTGTTGAGCAATAATGGGCCATAGGATTACTACAACTTCACTTGGAATGTGAAACCATGATGAGACTAAATTTTTTATCCGGCATAGCATTGCTGCTACAGACGTTTACATAACTCAATAGCCGAAATCAAGTGGTTTCCCACATTTAGATCGTTTGTTGTCCAGCGGAGTTAATAGTTCACCATGGAGCACGATAGAGTTGTAATGACACGCATAAAGAAATATGCTAATTATTTACAAAAAGGAGTGGCATAATCTCTACTACTTCGAAGCATCCATTTTACCACACAATTTCAATCAAGGGTACTATCGAGTCTATTTATATTAATCTCAAATGGGATGGAGTGGTTCTAAAATTAAATTCTTCAGGCTAAACATGGACTCAAGTCATCTTTCAGATGCTTTCTCTTGTTGTAAAAATGTAGGAAGTATTTTTAACCAAGTTCATTGCTCATTGTTTCAAAGCTAAGAAGGAGACACTAGCAAAGGAATACAATTTGTAGGATAACAAGCTAAGTGGGGAGTGACTCTAGTGCAATCAAGTAAATAATTGTAGGATCAATTTAAGGTTGGAAATAGGGTGATGAAAGGAATGTGATACCTACTCTTGCTTGCTTCGTTCTCGTATTTGAGTCGAACCTCTCTTGTATTTCCATATTGCCAAATCACCAGAAATTAAGCAATCTCCGAGAGAAAGAAAGAAACAAACTTGCAAATAAAGCTACAACTATTTTTTTGTATTTTTGGTTTAGGAATGCAAAACTAAAAATAAACATGCAAATTTCAATAAAATAAATCAAAATAAGAAATAAAAACGTGAATGCAAAGTTTGGAGGTTTTCAAGCCTCCCCCAAGCTTAGGCTATTGTCAGGCTCAGTTGTTGCCGTCATTTGGCGGCTGGTGCAGATACTGCTAGTAGTAGTCGGGGAAGCAGGTCATGAGGTGACTGAAGTTGGGAGTCAAATTACTCACATCTTCATTCACTTCCTGAAGAGTGCGGTCGATCTCCCCAACGCGTTGGTTGCATAGCTGTACCCCTACTGTAGTTGGTTGGGCCACGGGTCCCAGGCTCCCCATTGCTGCTGCTGTTGTCCCTCCCAATTAGGGTTGTGTCCCTGCTCTTCCTCCTACTCATTATCCTTCTCATCCTCATCCTAATGTCGTCCTTCTTCATCTTCCTCTTCATTGGGCTAGAGTTCGGCCATGATCTCCATCACTTCGTCCTTGGTTAGGATCCAAGCGTCCTTCTCCACAATCGAGAAGGCTTGGGGGCAGGGCAACTGAACCTGCTCACCTTGTGCATCACCAAGATAACTGAATTGATATGCCCGGAGCCTCCGGTTAGCAGGGTAGACACCAAGGAAGCCACAAGCAGTCAAATACTTCACATCCATGAGTTTGGAGCCATCAACAGGTTCCATAATAGGTAGTATAATATTTAATGCATGGGAAAGGTGGGTTACTAGTCCACCAATGCGAATATCACCTTTGGTCTTGTTGCTTTGGTGGCGAAAGTGATGGATGAGTAGAGCTGCAGGATTGAGGCTTTGCGGTGAAGTGGGGAAGAGAGCCTTGGTGATCATTGCCATGACCGCATTGGCCATGGAACCGGTGTCACCTCTTCCTAGTAGTGTGTTGGCGAGGAACAAAGCATAGTAGAGGATGGTTGGGTTCTGAATGGTGGACATCTTCTTTTGGTAAAATTGCTTGCCACCATTAACAGAAATAACCTCCCAAGTATCTCCACTTGTGACGCTATAGAGGTTAGTAATAGTAGGCTCCCCAACATGAGGGAAGCTGAAAGAATTGCAAAATTGTTCGAAATTTATTTCATAGTGCTGTCAGTTCATGGTGAAGCTTACCGTGCACATATTACCTTTCTCCCTGTGGTCATCGTAGAAGGAGGCAAGGAACTCATGGGTAAGCTCAGAGTAGGTATCATCGCTTGTGAAGCCAAGTACCGCCAACCCTGACATGTTGCACATGAGGTCGAAGTCCGCCTTCAACCCTACCGCGGTGAGAAAGTTGTGGTCGTCCCAACGTTTGGGCAGCACCCTCCTCGATGAGACAATGTCCAACTTAGAGTTACGTGAGGCTCGGGACCCCGAGCTTGAGCCCTCACCCCGTTGGCGCTTGCTCTAACGAAAGAGGTTACCGATTTTGTTCATTGTGATGCACTAGAAAATTTCACCATAAAACCTTTGGCATATAGTTTCTACGTGATATATGAACGATTCTATGTGGAAAAATTCAATCCTAACATGAGAAATTAATAGGTAAAACAAAATAAGCTTGAGTTCATCCAATAGATCAATGTGAGAGTTTCAACCATGGAAATCTGAAAATAAAGCATGGATAGGGATAGAAACATACCGATCTATTGATTTCCCCACTCAAACGAATGAAATCTGCGAAGAATCAAGAGTTCTAGGTGGATTTTGAGAGGTTTGGAGAGAGAACATGAGAGAAATAATGAGGAGGGGAGGAAGACCTAGCCGCCCCGATGCGATTTTGTGGTCACACCAAACTATATGGCCGGAACTATACGGGCGGGTGATGTTGCTCCGCCCGTATAGTTGTGACGGCACCACCAACTAGGGTTTCTTTATAAAGAAAACAGCTATACGGATGCAACTATACGGCTGGATTGCAATGGTCCCGCTGTATAGTTGGTCGTTAAACCGTCTGTCCCTCGAGATAAATTTCTAAAACTAGCATCAATATCTATACGACCAGAACTATATGGTTAGAATTTTTATTCCAGCCGTATAGTTGGTCGTTAAACTCTCAGTACCTTTCAAAGAATTTTGTACGAAGACATCGATATCTATACGACCGGAGCTATACGGCCGGAATTTTTATTCCCGCCATATAGTTGATCGTTAAACTCTCTGTGCCTTTCAAAGAATTTTGTATGAAGGCATCGATATCCATACGACCGGAGCTATAGGGCCAAATTTTATTCCCGCCATATAGTTGGTCGTTAAACTCTCCGTGCCTTCGAAGAAAATTTGTTGATGGTAAAGATATCTATACGACCGGAACTATACGGTCGGAATTTTTATTCCCGTTGCATAGTTGGTTGTTAAACCATTAGTAATCATCAAAAAAATTCTATTTCTTTGAGAGTAACTTCTTATCCCAAAACTTAGTGAAAATACCTTATTTTGGACAAAAAATTGATGGTAGAAACTGTTGACCAACATTGGCTTATTAAAAACCAAAATTTAGCTTCTTCAGATGAAAAATTCGAACTTTACTTTTTATTCTTATTCTAAACTCATTCAATCGATGTTTCTACTACTTTTTGACAGTTGCATCTTCACAGGTGCGCTTCCACAAGAATGTCTGTGAAAAAGTGGTAGGAATGCGATGAACTTTTTATTCCCTAATCTATTTTATTGACGAGATGGGTTGACTCCCATTAAGCATTTTATTAGGAATGGTTGAGTAACTCAACCTTTTTTCTGTTCTCGAATTCTTACCTTGGGTTGCCCCTTATCAAAGGCACTTACCACATGAACTCGTTTTGCCGGTGGAATATATCTTTCTCCTACTTCTAGCTTCTTTGGAAAATATCGGATGATTTCAGCATCATAAACATTGAAGATTATCTTTCCTTCAGCACAATCTACTGACGCCCCTGCAGTGCTAAGGAAAGGTCTTCCAAGTATTATGGATAACCTTTCATCTTCTCTATTTCAAGAATAATAAAATCAGTGGGAATAACATGCTCGTCTATTCTAAGTAAACATCTTCAATCATACCAACGGGTTGCTTAGTGGACTTGTCAGCCATCTGTAAAGTCATAGTAGTAGGAGAATACTCCCCTAATCCTAACCTTTTATAGAGGGAGTATGGCATTACACTAACTCCTGCTCCTAGATCGCACAAGGCATTGAGAATATCAGTTTTACCTATTGAGCATGAAATAGTTGGTATGCCAGGATCTCCAGACTTAGATAATAGCTTCCCATTAGCAGGATAACTAGTTACCATGGCAACAGTTTCATTTATTTCTTTCTTTCTACTAAGAATATCACAGAGGAATTTCGTATAAGTAGGAACTTTGATTGCATCCGCTAAGTGCCTTTGTAAAAGAATTATAAATTACCTGATTAGGTGCTTTCTTTTTTCGATTTGGATAAGGAAGCTTTTTCTCACCTGACTTACTCTTGTCTTTTACCTTTTGTGGGGGTCAGGCTCTTTCGTTGTTTTATTTTGTTGTTGCTTATTGCTTTTCTTCTTTTCTACTACAACAACTTCATCTTCCTTGCTTATTTATTTATCTTCTCTTGGATCAACCGTCTCTGCATTAGAGTCATAATGGTCATCCTGTGCATCATTTTGGTCCTCCTTGGTTTGATCTTGTGTTTCAGTTTCATCATGAGGATCCACCAATGTATCATCTTCTTGGCTTCCTTCGAGCAAGGATTTTTCCTTTCGCTCTTTTTTAGCTTCATATTCCGGTGGTCCTAAGGGTCTTGTAACAACTGCACCCCTTCTTGTGACAACATTAGTAGAAACGGGAATATCTTTATCATAACGAAAAAAATCGATAACCAAAGGCTATTTGTTCACACTATGTTTCAATCATACTAAGATACTTGTGAAATGGTTTTATTTCTTGGCCAATCTCATCATAATTTTCAGTGAGTTCCGCCAAAATCTTTTTGTGTTTTTGGAAATGCTTATGCAAGTTATTTTGAGATTTTACTTGTCAATGTTTTAATTCTTGAAAAAAAAATCTAGTTTCATCTTCTTCATTTAAAACTGGTAACAAATCTACTTTGTTTTCCTGAGCAAGTTCAGAAGGTATACCTTTTTCTTTCATTGTTTTGCGTACCTCGGGCATAAGATCAGAAGTTATCCGAAGTATCCCTCTTTCCAGCTTAGTGCCAAAAGCAGGATTATATAAAGAATCATTCTTAGCCCTAGTAGACATCAATTCCAAACATTATTTAATAGTTAAAGTATTTATTGGTCATCCTACTGAGAAGTCAAGCAACTCTCTACATTGAGTATTAATAACCTAGTAAACTAAATGGAAAATAGTTAGTTCAGAATAGCCATGATTAGGAATACTATTGATCATTCCAAAAAATCTTTCCCAGGTTTGTGGGTAGTTTTCTCCCACATTCTGACTAAAGTTGCCTATATTCTTTCTTAGTTCAGTTACCTTTTTAAAAGGATTAAACCTATTTATGAATTTAACAATGCAATTTTCCCAACATTTAATGTAAGGTGAGGGAGAGAACATAACCAGTCTAAATCTTTACCTTTAAGAGACCAACGAAATAATTTTAGACGAGAAACGTCTCTTGGAAAACCTTTTGGTCCAAGCGATGTTATCACATCGTCGAACTCTCTAATATGTCTTCCTGGGTCTTCATCATCCCTTCCACTGATAGCTTTCTCGTGCAAAATTATAGTAAGTCCACCATCAAATCGATATTCTCTAACTCCAGGATTAGGGAACTCTATTGGTTGTTTAAGAAATTCAGAACTTGGAGCACTATATTTCCTGAGAGTGTTCTCAGGTTTCATAGGATTTGTCCTTTAAATAGACATGATTTCCATAATATCACTTAGGTTTTCAACTTCAACTTTATTTGATCTTAAAAGTTTTCAATAATTTCCTCGCGCCTTTGAGCAGGCACGCGCTCAATATAATCTAGTAGATAGGTCCTACCAGAGCGTGTAGACCCTTTGTCTCCTAGGGAGAACATTTTGTAGTAGCAACACCTGAAATGTCAAAAGATAAACACTTAGCGCTTAGCTTCCCGGCAACGGCGCCGGAAAATAGCTTGATGTCTCCAAGTGCACAGATCGTTTGTAGCTAGTTTCGAAGTATAGATATCGATCCCACAAGGATTCCAAAGGTAAGTGTTTATGGGTGAAGTCTCTGTCACACCTGAAGTTGTCACAGGTCTTCGAGTGAATTTACTGCAAGTGTTGAAATAAGGATGGGATTTTGATTCAATGAGATGTATTTAAATAGAACTAAAATGTAAACTTCAGAAATATAAAGCATAAAAGTAAAGAATGTCTTGGTTGTTTGTTGTTTCCGGCAGATGGCAAAAGAAGGTGCAGGGAGATTCAGTTCATGGTGATAGTGACTGTGCCAGGTGGATGAGTGATAAATGTAATAATCATAATCTTATAAATATATGTGTAAGCGAGCAACCCATAATTAGCCGGAACTCCTCTTGATAGATTTCATCCCAACTTCAATAATCCTACTAGCCCGTTACCAAAACCATGGTCAGACACTAGACAATTAAGACCCCTCAGGTCGCTTAGCAATTAAGCTCCTTGGATCGGACTAATGCAATAAGCACAGTGGTTCCTCGTTATCCTCGAGTCTACTAGTTTTCCATTGATATCCCTGTGTCACCCGGGGGGTCGCCGGTCCACTAGCGAACAAGATATTATCTATGTAGAACAAAGCATCATGTTGTTTGGGCTCTTAATTGGAAAATAAGCATTAGGCATCCCACAGATAGTCAAGCACACATAATATAGAAATTAGAATCAATCACAAACTAATGGAAAATATATGAAGGCACATCATATCTCACCAATCCCCTACATCTCCCATGCCCAAGGGAATTACTCACACATGAGAGAAGAACGGATCATCAATACTATCAAATAAAGGGAATTCGTCTTTGTATTACGATGGAGATCCACAATAAGAATAGAAAAATATCCAACCCAATTCAAGATGGGAAGAAACAATCTCAAATCCTAGTCTTGCAAGGTGGAGATCCCTCTCTCTCTCAAGTACAAGTAGTGGCTATGGAGGTGTATTGGCTAGGAGGTTGAAGATCATGGAGCAAGATGAAGAGCGTATTCCTCCTCTTCTGTGGATCTCTTATTTCTCCCTTCTGGATGGTATGGCGGTTGTTGCGTTGTGTTTACATCCCTAGTCCCTTCACGAAAGTTGTCCCTTTTGACATGACAGAGGCGACGGCAACTATACGGCCGGAAAAATATTCCCGCCGTATAGTTGCTTGTTAAAGCTTCTGTGAGTTCCCCTCGAGTGCTTCCAAAGAGAGACTTGCTTGTTTTCTCCAGAATATTGTGTTTCTCTAGTAAAAACCTTCTATTGATATTCAGAATCTAAAACACACATTAAAAACCTAGTTTTCTTCGCTACCGAAGTATTAGCGTTAGGTAAAGCTAGAAAACGATCAAATTGGGGAGAAAACTATCAATAAAATTCATCAAAAATGTGTCAAATCTCGTAGCTATCATTGAGGCTAATGGATCAAGAGTGGGATTTGTCCATCCCGATGATGGATAGAAAAACTCTGGGCCCTCTTGGTGATATCACATTGAGATAGCTTGCAATAAAGTGATGTGATCACTAGAATGTTATATCACGGGAACAAGAAAAGAGTGCATGTCGTTAACAAGATTAAACTAGGTATGGAGATACCGATGATCGAATATCGGACATGTAATATATCACGATACAAAGGGATTTAGTTACGATGTTGAAGGTTCACACGATCACTAGTCATCGTTGAATGTGTGGGAGTCAGTACGAATCTCTAGGTCCCGCTGCTGATTATTGATCAGAGAAAGGTCTTGATCATGTCTGGATTATTCATGAACCGTAGGGTGACACACTTAAGGGATACCGACACCATTTAGGAGCTAATATAGATAAAGATTATGTAAGCGCTGGAATCATTTCGATGGAAACCGGAATTGTTTCGGGTGAAATTGCTTAAACTGGTTCTGCATGTGATATTGAAATGTTGCATGGAGTTTTATGTGAATGTTTGTTAATTAAAGTAATTAACAAAATTCAGAATAAAATAAATAAAAGTGTTTTATGTAAAGAGAAAATGCATTTAATTTAGTGGACATTAAATACAAGTGAGTGGAGTTGAAATTTATGTGAGTGGGATTAGTGGAAGCTCCACCCACATGAATGAGGGAGAGGTGGGAGCACCCACCTTGGCTGGCCAGCCATGGCCAGGGGCTGCGCCCCACCCCTATAAAAGGAGCCCCATGGATCTTCTCCACTTGCCCACCTCCTTGTGAAGGTTTTCTTCTCCCTCTAGTTATTCCCCATGGTCTTGGATTAGCGAGATACATGTTCCCGATGTCTTTATCTGGAAAGAAGTTGTTGCTTCCGCTGCATCGCTCGAGCGAGGAGGCGGAGATTGTTCGGTGGACCGGACATGTGTGTGATCACGGATGCAATGCTGCTTTGTGGTGCTGGACTTGCTGGTGTTGGACCTGGTGGACTCGCTGGACTTCATCATGATCTTGAGATTGACAAATGTATGACTACATCAACCATGAAATCAGTTTCGTTAACAATGATTTTTCGCTCTTCTAGGGTATGTTCTCTATGGATGTATATCCACCGGTTGATTGTACCTAGGTAGATAGATCTTGGTGCTTAGATGTTCACTTCGTAGGAAATTTTTTGTTTTCTATGCTACGAACCCAACACTTACAACATATTGACCTAATTATCTTTGTATGTTCCATTAATACCAATGGCGTGGAAGACTCCTGTTGCTATCATCAAGTGCAAGTAAAATTATACTCAAGCCATTCATATATCCAATAGGACAAACATAAACTCAATATTGTTCCATATATGATAAGAAACTCAGAATTTCAAAAAAGGGATCGACTATTCCTGAAGGGAATTCTAATGATGCAAACTTTATTTCTAGTTTGAACTAATGCAAAACTAAAATAGTAATGTAAAACTTATAAGATAGCTTACAAGGTCTTAAAGATCTCGCCAAGCTTGGAATCAAGCCATGCGGGATCAAATAATCCCTTGTGATTATTTGATACCGTGATTATTGCATATCACTGTGGTGCCATGGCATGTAACACCGCGGTGCGTAGCTTCTTGTTGGTATCCTCGAGAGTGGTGATGCGGCTGTAGCATCTGCGCAAATCAGATTGCAAAGTGTCCACCTTATCCGTGAGTTTAGTCACCAATGGGAGAAGATCATCCTTCTTCTCTATCTCCTTGAGACAGTGACGGACTTCGACGCGATGGAGTAGCTCCTGCTTCTGATATATCTCGAGTGCTCGCACGTGGTCCTTGGTCCTGGGAGCAGCTTCTTCTTCCTCATCCATGATTGATGGATCAGGGAAGTGGAAACCGTTCCTGCACTCTTCTTGAGGCTTCACCCTCATACGATCACCAATAGTAGGCTTCAAGAGTGGCACCATCGCTCCATTGCTAGCACATGCACCAATATTAGGTAATTCCTTACGCTTGTGTGGCCTGGGGTCCATGGTGATGAACTTGACCGTCTCCACACGCCTTTTTCCATGCGGCTTGCGATCTTCTCTCTCTTCTTAAGATCTCTTCATTGCCTCCCAGTTGATCTCCGGTGGATCATACACATCACGACAGATGTAGATGTTAGTCACTTCATCAAAATCAATGTTGTAGAAACTTGGCTCGACGTACTCCTTGTACCCCGGGCTAAACCTCTCCACCACCTCGTTGTCATCCTCCATGGACGGGCTGCTAGAGCGGTCCCTGGAAGGAGCAATGAGACCCAGGGGTTTTCCACGGCATGGGACTGGATAGCGCATTGTTAGATTGGTTCCTGGAGATTATGATTAGAGAGAGACATTGGCAGTATATAAGGGGGGTCATAGGTCGGTAAAACTTGCGAGAAACACTAAATTCACGCCCAAGAAAAGAATCTTAACGGAATAGGAAAAGAAATCACGGGTTTGGAGAAGTCCTGCTGCGTAACGACCAACTATACAGGCGCGACATGTATAGCTCCAGACGTATAGTTGGTTCCAGGTAGATATTTCCAAATATCTCGAGTCCAGGTCGGTTAAGTTACCGACAAAATAATTTTTTTAATATATCAAAAATGAAAAGGAAAACGAAGAATGTATGAGAGTTTAACGACCAACTATACAGCGGGAGACTTTTCTCTGACCGTATAGTTGCGACCGTATAGATCCAGACATCAAAAATCAAAATGACTGAGAGTTAAACGACCAACTATACGACCGGAGATTTTTCTCTAGTCGTATAGCTGCGATCATATAGTTTCCAGACAGTTTCGCAAAGCGGATACATTAGCTTTAACGACCAACTATACGGCCGGAGATTTTTCTCCGTTTGTATAGTTGCAACTGTATAGTTGGTAAAAACCTTCAGAAACTTCAGAAAAACATGAGGAATTCAAAGACAAAAAAATTAGGAGTAAAATTTGTGAAAACAAATCACTTATTTGAGTAAGAACACTTACCTTGAACTTACCGTTTACTTATTCGGGGATGACAAGCTCCTCCAACAACAAAGACTTCTTCTCTTTTGGAGGAATTGACCTTAGTTCATTTAATAATTCTCGTAAACAAAAATCACCAGGACTAAAGTTCCTCTAAAAAACATTGGTGTCTTGTTGGGCAAATATGGACACTGCATCCAACATCTTTATTTCTTGCCTCTCCATAATCTGCAACTCAAATTCTTGAAGTAAAAGGATCCAATGGATCAGTCTTGTCTTATGGTTTTTCCTATCAAGGAGTTCTGTTAAACCATCATGATCCATATGAACTCTTACTTTTGCATCAACTATATAAGAAAAAAATTATCACAAGAGAAAAATACAGCACAAAGTTCCCTTTCTTCCTTAGGATAATTCTTTTGAGCACTATTAAGAGTTCTACTAGTATGATGTATAATATTAAATCTGGGACCTATGTGTTGTCCTAGAGTTACTCCTACAACATCATTACTAGCTTGACATAATATGTCAAAAGTCATATCCCAAATAGGTGGTTTAATAATAGGAGCATGGGATAAAGCATTTTTAAGTTTATCAAAGGCTATGAGACATTTATCATGAAAATTAAATCTTACTCCCTTTTCCAGGAGGTTAGTCAAAGGATTAGATATTCCAGAGAAATTTCTAATGAACCTTCTATAAAAATCCACATGACCAAGGCTATGGCACTTCTCCCAGTTTAGAACAAGATTGGTTTCTTCGCAACGCTGCAAAACTCTTTTGAGATTATCCACGCAACTAGTAAACGAAGTTTCATAGACAGAAAAGTCATCCATAAATACTTCCATTATCAGTTCTATAAAATCTACAAAAATAGCAGTCATGCATCTTTGAAAAGTAGTTGGAGCATTACATAAACCAAAACACATTGGACGGTAAGCATGCAAACCATAAGGACTAATGAAAGTTGTTTTAAGTTGGTCATTAGGATGAATAGCTATTTGAGAAAAACAAGAGTATCCGTCGAAGTAGCAAAAATGAGTGTGGTTTGCTAACCTTTCTAAAGTTTGATCTATGAACGTTAAAGGATAGTGAACTTTCCTAGTTTCTTTATTCAATTTCCTGAAATCTATACACATCCTATGTCCAACAATAGTTCTAGTAGGTATCGATTCATTGTTTTCATTAGGAACAATAGTAAAACCGCCCTTCTTAGGGACACAATGAATAGGACTTACTGATGGCCCAAAATATATCGAGCTCGTTGGGGAACCCCAAGAGGAAGGTATGATGAGCACAGCAGCAAGTTTTCCCTCGGTTATGAAACCAACGTTATCGAACCAGTAGGAGCAAGGAAACATCTCCAAGGTGTTACTAGCTGGCCTTTAGCAGGGCGCACTACCGGTGCTAGCAGCAACGTGGAAACCTGCACAACACAACCACAGAACTTTGCCCCCAACTTACAGTGAGGTTGTCAATCTCACCGGTTTTGCTGAAAACAAAGGATTAAACATATTGTGTGGAAGAAAGTAATAGCTTCCAGAAAGTAATAGCGTGCATAAAGTAAATAGAAAGCAGTAAACAGTTGTATATTGATGATAAAATAAAGGACCAGGGTCCATAGTTCACTGGTGGTGGCTCTCCTTAAGATAGATGACATGTTGGGTGAACAAATTACATCGGGGCAATTGAGAAACATTGAGAAAGCATACAAGCATATACTAATCATCTTGAATCCTTTGAGATTTGATTGGGCATTACAACATTATACATAGACCGTAATCCAACTTCATCTATGACTAATAATCCACCTTCAGGTTATCATCCGAACCCCCTCCAGTATTAAGTTGCAAGCAACAGATAATTGCATTATGCATTGCATGTAAAGTAAACAATACGATTGTTGTTTTCTCCCTAGTAGCAACAACACATCTAGTACCTTAGAGATTTCTGTCACTTCCCCAGATTACTAGAGGCATGAACCCACTATCGAGCATAAATACTAACTCTTGGAGTTGCTAGGGCCAAGATAGCTACTAACAACGGAAAGCATGCAAGATCACAAATAACAAAGACATGATAGAATCAATAATTAATCTGAAATAGCATCTCAATATCCATCAGATCCCCGCAAACACAACATGTATGATTACAAATAGATGATCTTGATCATGAACGGAGCTCACAAGATCTAAACATGATAGCACGAAGGAGAAGAACCAGCCATCTAGCTACTACATAGACCCGTAGTCTAAGGATGAACTACTCACGCATCACACCGGAGGCTTGCATGGTGATGAAGAAGGCCTCTAGGGTGAATTCTCCCCTCCAGCAGGGTGCCGGGAAGAGCTTCAGATCCCTCCCGATCTAGGGATGGAGATAACGGCGGCTACAGACTCTTTCGTGGAATTTTGATCGGGTACTTAGGGTTCCTGTATCGGAGGCATCTTATAGGCAAAAGGGGAGGCCGAGGGGGTGTCCTAGGCGGCCAGACCACCCCCCTGGCGTGGGCCAGGCCTGGCCGCGTGGCCAGGTGGTGTGGCCGGCCCCTAGCCCCTCTCCATCTCGTATTCTGGCTCTGTGTCCCCCTCGATGAAAAACTGACTTTGGCTTTTGTCCCGTCCAATTCCGAGAATATTCATTTTCTGACTTTCCTGGAACTAAAAAGAGCAGAAACAGGCAGCTGGCACTGTGGCTCTTGTTAATAGGTTAGTCCAAGAAAGTGTATAAAAGTACTCCAAAGTGTGGACAAAACATAAGAAAGTAGATAAAACCAAAGCATGGAACATCAAAAATTATAGATACGTTTGCAATGTATCAACAGCCCCAAGCTTAACTCCTACTCGTCCTCGAGTAGGTAGGTGATAAAAATAAAGAATAATTTTTTAGGTGACATGCACCATCATAAACTTGATCAAAGTATTTGTAAAACATTGATAGCTAGGATCATATTACTTCAACATAGCATGAAAGACAAAGTTCTAACAATAAGACATAGCAACTATGTTGCAACATGAAAAAGGCACAAACAAAAGATTCATGAATAACAATGCTTTGCAAGACGTTTGTTTATTTCACATAAAGAAAACATAGCATAGTGGCATTCAGCTTGTCCCTCATAGAGTAGCTAACATAAATGCATAGGACACCTTCAAAGTTCATAAGAGTGACTAGATACAAATAGTTTAAGAACAATCAATATCATAGTTATGCATCAATCAACAAGTCTTAGGACAATGCACATAGAACTAAGAATGGCCACTATGCTCTCAAAATAGGTGCATAAAGATAGAAGGTGGAGACTCAACATAAAAGTAAAAGAAAGGCCTCCATAGAAGGAAGTAGGGATTCAAGTTTCATAAAGAGCTTCCAAAAATTATGGTACTTATTAGTTTTCAGCTCTCATTTCCCCTATCATAAGCATCCTGAAGTGATTAAGGTTAAAGTGAACAAACTATGGAGTATATGCTTGAAAAAGTATAACTTGGAAATCTCATGTCCCTTGAATACGAGGGCCGCTCCTCATGCTACTCAAGTTTAGTTACTGGTAAGTTCTTGTCATACTAAGTACATGTGTATCATAGAGAACCGCCAACGCGGTACCCCTTGCCCGATGATACGGAAGAATCCCCATACCAAAATGACAAGGCAAGAAGACAACGAGCATCTCAGCAATCTTCTTATTTACCATGGGAAAATGGTGCTTTTTTCTCTCTTTCCTCTTTTCTCATCTCTCTCTTTTTTTCTTTTTTTTTCTCAATATCTGACTCTTTTTTTATAAGAAGAATGCTTCATAGACAGCTCATTATGGTTACGCTGCAGGTTTCCACCATGACAGCATGGATTAGACCGGTGGCCCAGGCGTTTCTCTAACACATATACATAACTCCATGGACTTACAAGCTCCCCTTTCATTTCACACCGACGACATCCATAGACAAAAGAGCATGATATCAATTAGGTACAAAGTACAAGTGCAACATTGAAAGTGTTCCCCATGACAGCATGGTTCTACTAATCCCCAACATATAAGTGCAAGCATATACAACATAGACGACACAATGGTTCAAGTTTATTAAGGGCAAGAAAAGTAAAGTGTGCCATCAAGTTCGTGACATCTTTAATCACTAGTTTTCTCATAACAAGTTTAATTCGGAAGGTAGATAAAAACATGAATATACTTGGAATAGCAAATGCTAATAGGTAGCTATGGTGGACTCTTTGGAATGACTTGGCTTTAGGAGTTGGATGCATGAGTGGAACTCATACTTTGTTATGGAGGCTAGCAAAAGACTCAGAGCAACCGACTAAGAGAGCAATAATGGCCATAATCATGCAGAGCAACAAAACATCATTAATCAAAGCATAAAGTGATATTACAAGTCAAAAACTAAAGATCATAAAGGCTATGGTGACTTGGGATAGTCATAACATGGTGTGAGCATGCGCCAAGTCAATCCAAATAAAGCATCAAAGGAGAATACCACAATACTATGCTTTAATATGCTAATACAACGCATGATTCTTCCAATGCACATTAAGCAATCTCAATTGCTTATAACATGTCATGCTACAGCAAAGATCACTAAGCATAAAGCCAAAACAATATCAAGCATGGCGTGACAAAGCATGGGCCATAGTAAAAAACAAGCTCTCTTTACGACTTAAGCATAAACTTTTCCTATTCTTTTCAAATTCAAACCAAACTATTTGAAAACCAATGCATGAAAGAGGGGGTCCAACCAATTTATTCAGCAAACTAAGAAAACCAAGAAAACTAAACCCAAAACAAAAAGAAAAAGAAGACGCTCCAAGAACAACACAACTGTGCATGAAACAATAAAAATGAAGTGTTTGGAAGGAACCTGGAATTTTTATTGATGAAGAAGGGATGCCTTGGGCATTCCCAAGCTTTGACACTTGTACCTCTTGATTATTTATTGGGGTCACATGGGGTGGCATCCCCAAGCTTGAGCTTTAGTCCATTCTTCATCTCATTACATCATTCTCTCCATACACCTGAAATTTTTCCTTCATACAAAACTTCACACAATCTTTATTAGCAACATTAGTGCACTCAAGATAATAAGTCTTTGGGTTCCGTTTCAACACCAATAAAACTTACATTAAAACACAAGATATTGTAGCACTTCCGTCAAAAAGCTCAATTCCCCAAAAGAACTCAAAAAGGAACCAACAAGAAGCAAATGCAAATAATGGCTAAAATCTGTCAAAACAGACCAGCAGGTAAAAACCAATTTTTTCGAAGACCTTCTATTCCTCAATTCGAAAAGTGTTGAGCTAACAAAAGTTAGATAACAACCTGGGGCATAACCACAAAAATTCACGCCTCAAAACGAAGTACATAGATTTTACACAAATTTTTAAGGTGAAGCACAAAAATCTATTTCGGGACAGCAACTTTCTCAATCATTACTTCTCTCTCATTAGAGGTTACTCTTGGCACAAAAAGCAAATAAAAAGGATAAGGAGCGGTTGTTACTGAAGTAATAACTTCAAAGACTCATCTAAAACTTTTGGGTTATCTCCCAATAAGTCTTTTTCTTTAACCCCTTTAAGTTAGGCATAAGAAGCAAGAAAAAGAATCAAGTGTTCTCAAATGAAGAAGCATTAAGATTAATACCAGAAATATCTTCAACAAGGCAAGGTATCTCATCCAAATAAGTTCTAGAGGATCCTCTCTCAACGCTCTTGGGTTCACTATTTTCATCAAACGGGTTTTTAGGAACAATCCAATTAAGATTCTTTTCTATGGCTTGATGCGTTGCTACAAGTTTGAAAGGTATTGCTATCTTAATTTCCTCCCAATTAGGTTCGGTTTTGTTCATCTTTTCTCGTGTACCAATAACATCTAGACATGAGCCTAGCATATTAAAACATTCAAAGACTTTCCTAGCTTCCTTGGCAACATCATAGAATTCCTTAAGCAAAGTTTCCATAATAAAATCTCTCTGTCCAGGATCCTCAATTTCTTTAAGTTTAAGAAACATTACTTGCATTAAGGGGTTAAGGTTAACAAACCTAGCTTCCAACATGTGAACTAAAGAAGCTGCAGCTATTTCATAATTTGGAGCAAGTTCTGCAAGGGATCTATCCTCAATATCCTCATGCTTATTAACATGATTAAAGAATTCTTCAATATTATCTTTTTTCCAATTATAGAGTCACTACCTATTGAAAGGTCTTTCAGGGTGAACATAGGGATCAACATGGTGAGCTAAGAAAGAGGTAACAACTATAGAAAGACTTAATTTTTTGTGTTTTTAGTAAAAGAAAGCAAAGTAGTAAAACTAATTTTTTGTGTGTTTTTGATAAAGAAACAAGCAAAAAGTAAACTAAGCAAAACAAAAATAACAAAGTAAAGAGATTGGTTATGAGGGACTCCACTTGTGAAGATGTCCTTGACTCCCCGGCGACGGCGCCAGAAAAATATCTTGATGGCCCAAAATATATCGAGCTCGTTGGGGAACCCCAAGAGGAAGGTATGATAAGCACAGCAGCAAGTTTTCCCTCAGTTATGAAACCAAGGTTATCGAACCAGTAGGAGCAAGGAAACACCTCCAAGGTGTTGCTAGCTGGCCTTTGGTAGGGCGCTATATCGGTGCAAGCAGCAACGTGGAAACCTGCACAACAAACCACAGATCTTTGCCCCCCAACTTATAGTGAGGTTGTCAATCTCACCGGTTTTCCTAAAAACAAATGATTAAATGTCTTGTGTTGAAGAAAGTAATAGCTTGCAGAAAGTAAACAGAAAGCAGTAAACAGTTGTAGATTGATGATAAAAAGAAAGGATCGGGGTCCATAGTTCACTAGTGGTGGCTCTCCTTAAGATAGATGACATGTTGGGTGAACAAATTACAGCGGGGCAATTGACAAACATCGAGAAAGCATACAAGCATATACTAATCATATTGACTCTTTTGAGATTTGATTGGGCATTACAACATTATACATAGACCGTAATCCAACTACATCTATGACTAATAATCCACCTTCAGGTTATCATCCGAATCCCCTCCAGTATTAAGTTGCAAGCAACAAATAATTGCATTATGCATTGCGTGTAAAGTAAACAATATGATTGTTCTATGAACAAAGGATTGTTGTTTTCTCCCTAGTAGCAACAACACATCTAGTACCTTAGAGATTTATGTCACTTCCCCAGATTACTAGAGGCATGAACCCACTATCGAGCATAAATACTAACTCTTGGAGTTGCTAGCATCTACTTGGCCAAGATATCTAGTAACAACGGAAAGTATGCAAGATCACAAATAAGAAAGACATCATAGAATCAATAATGAATCTGAAATAGCATCTCAATATCCATCGGATCCCCGCAAACACAACATGTATGATTAAAAATAGATGATCTTGATCATGAACGGAGCTCACAAGATCTAAACATGATAGCACAAAGGAGAAAAACCAGCCATCTAGCTACTACATTGACCCATAGTCCAAGGATGAACTACTCACGCATCACACCGGAGGCTTGCATGGTGATGAAGAAGGCCTCCAGGGTGAATTCTCCCCTCCGGCATGTTGCCGAGAAGAGCTTTAGATCTCTCCTGATCTAGGGATGGAGATGACGGTGGCTACAGACTCTTTCATGGAATTTTGATCGGGTACTTAGGGTTTCTGTATCAAAGGCATCTTATAGGAGAAATGGGAGGTCGAGGGGGTGCCCTAGGTTGCCAGACCACCCCCTGGCGTGGGCCAGGCCTGGCCGCGCGGCCAGGTGGTGTGGCCGGACCCTGGCCCCTCTCTGTCTTATATTCTGGCTCCGTGTCCCCCTCGATGAAAAACTGACTTTGGCTTTTGTCCCGTCCAATTCTGAGAATATTCATTTTCTGACTTTCCTGGAACCAAAAACAGTAGAAAACAAGCAGCTGGCACTCTGGCTCTTGTTAATAGGTTAGTTCAAGAAAGTGTATAAAAGTTCTCCAAAGTGTGGACAAAACATAAGAAAGTAGATAAAAACCAAGCATGGAACATCAAAAATTATACATACTTTTGCAACGGTATCACTTACCCATTCACTTTATTTTACAGGATAGATTATACCTACAACCAATAGGTGTACTATTTCTTTTCTTACTACTTACTTAATTTGAGGCTTCAGTCGTCTATTAAATTCCGCAACTGGTTTAGCACCTTCCTCCATGAATATTCGATGGACGGTTATCATGGGACTAATGCCCTTCAAATCATCCATTAAGTACCCAAAGGCCTTGCGATGCTCCTTGATGTCTACGCACTTCTATTCTTGTAGACAGTTGTTGGGCCTCCAAGTGCAGAGGTTTGTAGAACAGCAGCAAGTTTCCCTTAAGTGGATTACCCAAGGTTTATCAAACTCGGGGAGGAAGTGGTCAAAGGTATCCCTCTCAAGCAAGCGTGCAATCAAGATATAAGAAGTCTCTTGTGTCCCCAACACACCCAATACACTTGTCAGGTGTATAGGTGCACTAGTTCGGCGAAGAGATAGTGAAATACAAGTGTTATGGATAATTATAAGTGGTAACGGTGCCAGAAAATATCTTTGATGGCGCGTGGTTGACATGGGAAGAGACTAAAGGCAATCTGAAATAAAGATGGAAGCAAGCAAACATGTAACAAATCTAGTTGCAAACGATGTTTCAATGCTTAGAAACAAGGCCTAGGGATCATAATTTCACTAGTGAACACTCTCATATAAATATTATCTCTTTATGATACTACTCTTAACTACTCTCCGGTTGGACACTGTTGGGGATATACTTTCCGGGTATCCTCACAGTTCCTCACTGACCAGGGTGGCCCAATTCGGGTTAGAGCTTTGCTTCACGGGCGGCCCAGTCAGGGAGAGAAGACGGAGTCCCATCCAGCTACGGGAAGGCCTAGAAGACTTACCGACTTAGGCCCATAATGTTACTTGTAGTTCAAGATGTACTTTGTAACCAACTCTTAGTCGTAGCCGGATTGATCTCTCCTGTAAACCCTAGGCCAGATATCTATATAAGCTGTCCTAGGGAGAGCCTTTAGGGCATAACCTCAATAGTCTACAATCTCAACTCGCACAGGCGATACGCTTGTAACCCATATTCCGGCTTTGGACGAATCCAACTCCTGCTAGCAATCCAGTAATACGGCAGAGCCGGAATATGGGTTACAAGGGTATAAACCTCGGACAGCAATTAAATCCCAGATCCTTGCTGACTTTGTCGCTGATTGGACAGAGACCAAGGAGAACATGGTCCTCCCTGAGTCGGAATATTGGACCCTCTTTTTCGATGGGTCTAAAGCTCGAGGGGGCTCGGGGGCTGGCGTGGTGCTCAAATCACCCCAAGGAGATAAACTTTTATACGTGTTGTAGATCCACTTCACAGCGACAAACAATATTGCCGAGTATGAAGCACTGCTGCATGGAATCCGGATTCCTAAGGCTATTGGCATCCGACGTTTGATGTGTTACGGAGATTCGGATCTTGTTTCTTAACAAGTGACGGATATTTGTAATGGAAATAAGCACATGGCAGCATATAAAGCTGTCGTGGATGATCTATCTAAATTGTTCGAAGGGTTTGAAGTTCAACACATCCCTCGAGCAGAAAATGAGGAAGCAGATGCACTCTCCCGAATAGGCTCTGCACGGAAAGAGGTCCCGGATGGCGCATTTTTAGAGCACCTCAAAGTTCCCTCGATAAAGGGAGTAGATGAGGAATATCCGACCAAATCCGACTCACCTTTGATAGCAGTTCTGGCTGTAATTCCCAGTTGGACTCAACCCTACCTCGATTATTTGGCAGATGGCAAATTACCCAAAAACGAGGTGCCGAGCCGGCAGATTATCCGATGAGCAAATGCCTATACTATTGTTAAGGGTGAGCTCCATAAACGGAGTGTTTCTGGGGTTTTTCAGCATTGTGTATCTCCGGAAGAAGGAGTGGAAATCTTAAGGGAAATCCACGAAGGCGAGTGTGGTCACCACGCTGTAGCCAAATCTTTAGTGGCAAAAGCTTTTCGACATGGATTTTTCTGGCTTACAGGTCAGGCAGATGCCGAACGATTAGTCAAGACATGCAAAGGCTGCCAAAAGTACGCCAAGCAAGCTCATGTTCCGGCTGATCAGCTGCGAACAATACCTATAACATGGCCTTTTGCGGTCTGGGGGCTTGATATGGTAGGACCTTTTAAACGAGCTCCAAGTGTATTCACTCACCTCTTAGTGATGGTGGATAAATTCACAAAATGGATCGAGGCTAAACCCGTCACTAGTTGTGATGGAGCAACATCCAAAAGATTTGTTGAGGATGTTATAATCCGGTATGGTTATCCGCATAGCATTATCACGGACAACGGGAGTAATTTTTCTATGGGAGAACTGGCCGAATTCTGCGACGAGAAAAATATCCGGCTTGACATTGCGTCAGTCACACATCCACAGGCTAACGGACAAGTCGAAAGAGCAAATGGTTTAATTCTACAAGGCCTGAAACCGAGACTCGAAGCACCACTACGACGTGCTGCGGGGGCTTGGGCAGAGGAATTACCCTCTGTAATTTGGAGTTTACGAACAACTCTGAACAGGTCAACAGGATATACACCTTTCTTCTTGGTCTATGGCGCAGAAGCAGTTATGCCTAGTGATTTGATTCATACTTCTCCTAGAGTGGCGCGTATATTGAAGAGGATGCCGAGATTTCTCGACAAAATGATCTCGACTTAGTCGAAGAAGTTCGCGTCGTTGCCGAAATGAGATCTACAGCCTATCAGCAGAAGTTGCGCAAGTATCATAGCCAGAGAGTCCGAAACAGATCTTTCAATAAAGCTGATTTGGTTCTCCGGCTTGTGCAACAAAGAAAGCACAAACTTTCCCCAGTATGGGAAGGGCCCTTTTTGGTTAGTCGAGTATTGCACAATGGATCGTACTACTTAACTGACATGAGGCCAGTCAAAGAAAGACCTGCTACTAAGAAGAGAAAGAGAGCTAGAGGCAGTACAAATCCGGATGAGTTAGACAGACCGTGGAATATTGCTCAGCTACGTCCCTTTTATTCTTAGTTTATCCTTCTTTGTAATCATATATATGTACATGTTCTTTGAGAAATAAAAGTTTTGGTTGCCTCAAGTTTTTCTGAGAAGTTTTTACCATCTTATTTCCAAATGATCATGTTATAGTCGAAAATCCCAGAATGCTTGAAAGTACTTTATGCTCAAGTTCGTTCTGGTCTGGATTTCCGATTCTAAAATTGCTACCTTCGGGTATAACTCTAAAATTTCTAGTCTTTACTTTATTTGTCTAATTGCTAGATGCGGGTATTTTCCGAGTAGTTAATTGTTGGTATTGGAAGCCAGCTTTGTTTCCGAGTTTAAACTGGTTTCGCAAGTGAGGTCCATTGCTCGGCAAAGTTTCCGGCTGAAGGTTTAGCCGGATCACGAAAGGGCCAAGGCGGAAAGCTAGATAAACGATAAGTAGAGACGAAAAAGTTCAAGTGCTTATGAAAAATATTTCAAGCACACAAAAAAAGCCAAAAGTGCTGAATAGATCACAAGCTTAGCACTAGCAAAGTCAAATAGTACTTAATATTTACAACCGCATCATGTTCTTTCTGGAATAATACATAATTTTCTGGTCTATGATGCAGGAGGAGATGAAGGAGCTGTCGGCTCGCTGGTTACTCCGCCTTGATATCGTTCCGAGATATCCGGATCTGAGGTGGTCCGTTCATCGTCGGAAACTTCTTCGGCTTCTTCCGGACGAGGTGGAGGAGTAGCTACGCGGGTGAAGAAGGGGATCTCGTAGCTGGTCAGATCAGCTACGTGACACCCATATCCGGCATAGGAGTGCATGATGGCTTGAAGGTCCTGCTCCTGGCCGTCTTCATCTACCTTGCAGTACCCTCTGGTCACTTGCCATATCTCCATGTTTCCATGGTGGCTCGTGACCATGGTGAGAGCGTTCTCCATAGCAGCCCACGCGTAGAACATGTTCCAGTCCCGAACAAGCTGCGGCATCTCCTTGGCCTTGTCCCGCACCTAAAAATCCAACATGCTTGGCATGTCCGGAATCCTGAGAGACTCGCCAATGTCCTCAAGGGACTGGCGGAAGTCATGAAGAAAATCACCAACTTGGGTAAGCCGGTGGGTGCGGGGCTCGGATGAGGAAGAGTCCGTCAAGTTCAGAGGACCTATACACAAAACAAAGTTAAAGAAAATCCGACATTGATAAAAGTCGAAGAAAAGATAAGTCAAACAGATGGAACGTACCGAGGATGACGTCGTCAATCTTGGTTTTCTCCTCCCGGAGACTCTGGAGTTCAGCCCGGAGCGCCTGGGAGATGTCCTTCTCTCTGCTCAGCTCATTCCTGAGGTCCGAGATTATTTTATCCTGAGCATCAATCTTGCGATCACGCTCTTCGGTGGCCATTGAGGAGGATTCAAGGACTTGAGCTATGCTCCTTTCGTGATCCGCCTTGAGCTTATCCAGCTCTTGGCGAAGTCCCTTGTTCTTCACCACCAGGGTCTTGAGGTTCTCGGCCTCTTCAATCATAGGGATGGATTGTTTCACCAGCGCTGTAAGTCAAAAAAGAACAACAGTTCAGGAAAAATTCGACATGGAAAAAGCAAAAGACAAGGTTTGAATCTCAGAATGTTTACCTTCGGCTTCATCCTTGGCTACTTTAAGTTCGGCATTTTTAAGCCGGAGAGCCTTTATCTCTCTCCGCTTATTGCAGACATTGGTCAATAATTCCTGGTTATAGGAAAATACTTTCTGTAAGTCAGAATACCCGAATTCAGAAAGCTATTTAAGACTCGGGCTAATATTTTTTGCTAAATATTAGCACGAGCCTTGGGGGCTACACTAGTTCGTTCTTTGGCATCCTAATGAAAGCATAAACCCGGATTGTATATCCTACTTCATGCTTGGGGGCTAGAGGATATGATATAACATAATGTAAAAACAAGAGTTGGAATTCCGACTTACATATTTCTCACGGGTGAGTTTATCTAAACCCGCGTTCACTTCAACTGCCACCTTCTCGGCAAGAGTAAGAGGGATCACTAGGGGTGTTGGAAGCTCGCCAGTCCTAATCCTCTCGTCGCGAAGGCAGACTTGAGCGAGAAGGTCAGAGAACTTGACGTCCTCTGCTTCTTGCGCTTCTTCCTCGGGGGATAAATGGCTTTTGTCCAGGACTTGCCTGGCTAGCCGCTGGATCTCTTCTGCAGATTTCTGAGACAGGCAAAACTTGGCAAGTCCCGGATTGCTGATGAGGTTGTCGGCGAAGACTTCAGCCGAGGGATCATTACCCGAAGAGGGTTCACCCTTATCTTGAGCTGACGCACCCATGGTGACGTCAGTCTGCGACCCAAGGATCGCAGGCTCCGTTGGAGGAGCCGGATCTTCTGCAACCACCAGAGAAGGAATGATCGTCGGGGTTGCAGAAGGTTGAGGGGCAGGAGTCGGAGGAGCCGCGGCAGGGGAAGCTATGGTAAGCTTCGTCTATCGTAGGGGCTTCGAAGGAATCCCTTTCCCCTTACCCTTGATGAGAGGCTTTGCTCTGAGAATGTAGTAATGTCGGAAACATTACATCTCAGAAAGAAATTCGAGAAAGGTACAAAGGCGGAAATTGTGAATGAAAGTTACCTCTTCACAATAGGCACCTCCTTTGTGCCAACAGCCACTGTCAGAGCTTTGCGCTTCTTGAGCGCAAGGTCTAGCAATGGGATCACTTCTGTCTCTTGAGAAAACTCGGGAGGATATCCTTTGAGCGGAGCAAGTTCCGACTCGGGGAGGTCACCAAGCTGAAAACAAGAAAACATATCAGTATTGCAGTGTAACTTGAAAATTGAAACATATCAAAGGTGTACTGATGGAAGCTTACCAGCACCACGGGGTTTTCCGCCGTGTGCATATCTAGAGAAATCTCCAGAATTCTCCGCTCGATCCGCTCCTTGATCAACCACTTGATTTGGCTGATGTAGCCTTGAGTGGTGTAGGATTTGGGGCTGATGTGGAGGGAGTCTTTTTTGGATGACGTGATGGAGTGCATCAGTATATCCCCGTGGTACTGAAGTGGCTGGATCCGACGTGAGACCCAGCACTGGACCAAGTCGGATCCCTTTAGGCCCTTGTGCTTGATCAAATATTCAATCCGCCTCTTCGCGAGGATCAGATCATCGGTGAGAGCCGGAGCAGCCTCGTCCCAGGAAGGTTGGGCCGTGGCGGCTCCGTCGACAAAAGCCGGCAAAGCTGTAGCTTTGCCGGGAGCCAGAATATCCCTATGATAGAAAATGGCGGTTGGCCATTGTTTGACCAAGTCAATGGCAGAAATTTTGGGATATGCCCGGTCATGTCTAAGTGAAAAGCAAATATTGCTGGTGATGTAAGGAACACCGGCAGTGATGCAATTTCTCCGGACATGAAAGTAGTACCAGAAGAGAAGCAAACTCGGCCTAAAGCCGAGAAAGCCCTCGCAAAGCGATGCATACGCACTCATCTCGAAGATAGAGTTGGGAGGAAGATTGTGGAGTTGAACTCCATAATGATCTATCACCTCGGAGAAGAACTCCGAGGGAGGAAAAGACAGACCTCGGTCGAGATGGGTGCCGAAGTGGACCTGCTCCGCCAGTCGCCAACGGCGAGAAGCCCCTCCTTCTCCACGTTCTTGAGGCCGTCCTCGTCGAGGGCGCAGGGGATCCAGATTCCCCAGAAGCTCTCCTTCTCCGCTACAACTTCCGCCGCTGCTGCCACCAAACCGGAGGAGGAAGATGATGAAGCCTCACTATCACCTTGAGCGCTAGATGGTTCCAACAAACACCACAATCTCATAGAGACATCCAACTCCAAATATAACTCATAACAAGTATTTGTAATCTCTAGCCTAAGTGCCACCATGGTGTGAACGTTATCACTTTCACAGACGTGGGGAGAGCCAGAGATCTATTAAAGCACTTGAGTAGCAAGGTAGATCTACTTGATTACAAAGCTCATGATCACAATATGATCATGCATAGAGAGAGAGATGAACACATAGGTATCGGTAGAACCCTTAGCCTCGAGGAAGAACTACTCCCTCATCATCATGCGAATCAGCAACGGCGATGGAGATGGTGGTGTAGATCGATGGAGATGGCTCTGGGTGCACTTCCTCGTCCCGGCAGGGTGCCGGAACAGAGACTTTCTGTCCCCCGAATCTCCCCTTCGGTGGCGGTGGCGCTGCGGATTCTTTAGGGTTTCTACATCGGAGGCTTCTTATAGGCGAAAGGGCGATGTCAGAGGGTGGACCAGGGGCCCACACCACCTGGTGGCGCGGCCAGGGGGACCCGCGCCACCACATGGTGTAGCCAGCCCCTGGCCCCTCTCCGTCTCATCTTCTGGCTCCGTGAGTCTTCTGGTAAAATAACGACTTTGGCTTTTGTCCGGTCCAATTCCGAGAATAGTCATTTTCTGGCTTTTCTGGAACCAAAAACAGAAGAAAACAGGCAACTGGCACTGTGGCATCTTGTTAATAGGTTAGTTCCAGAAAATGTGTAAAAGTACTCCAAAGTGTGTACAAAACATAATAAAGTAGATATAAAACAAGCATGGAACATCAAAAACTATAGATACGTTTGCAACGTATCAACATCCCCAAGCTTAACTCCTGCTCGTCCTCGAGTAGGTAAGTGATAAAAAGAAAAGAATAATTTTTGAGGTGACATGCACCATCACAATCTTGGTCAAGGCATTTGCAAGCATTGAAAGCTCGATCAAAGTACTCTAAACATGAGCATGAAAGATGAAGTTCTAACAACAAGACATAGTAACTATGCATGCAATATGAAAGGATACAAACAAATATCATGAACAATAAGGCATTGAAAGACGTTTGTTTGTTTCACATATAGAAAACATAGCATAGTGGCATTTAGCTTGTCCCTCATGGAGTAGCAAAACATAAATGCATAGGACACCTTCAAAGTTCATAAGGGTGACTAGATACAAATAGTTCAAGAATAAGCAATATCAACATTATGAATCAATCAATAAGTCTTGGGACAATGCACACAGAACTAAGAATGGACACTATGCTCTCTTAATAGGTGCATAAAGATAGAAGATGGAGACTCAACATAAAAGTAAAAGAAAGTCCTGCATAGAAGGAAGCAGGGATTCAAGTCTCATAAAAAGCTTCCAAAAATTATGGTACTTATTAGCTTTCAGCTCTCATTGCCGCTATCATAAGCATCTTGAAGTGATTAAGGTTAAAGTGAACAAGCTATGGAGTATATGCTTGACAAAGTATAAGTTGGCAATCTCATGTCCCTTGAATACGAGGGCTGCTCCTCATTCTACTCAAGTTTAGTTACCGGTAAGTTCTTGTCATAGTAAGTACAAGTGTATCATACAGAACCGCCAACAGGGTACCCCTTGCTCGATGATACGGAAGAATCCCCATATCAAAATGACAAGGCAAGCTGACAATAAGCATCTCAGCATCTTCTTATTTACCATGGGAAATGGTGCTTTTCTCTCTCTTTCCTCTTTTTTTTCTTTTTTTTCTCAATCTCTATATCTTTTTTTATAAGAAGAATGCTTCATAGATTGCTCATTATGGTTACGCTGCAGGTCTCCACCATGATTAGGCATGGATTAGACCAGCGGCCCAGGAGTTTCTCTAACACACATACATAACTCCATGGACTTACAAGCTCCCCTTTCATTTCACACCGACGACATCCATAAACAAAAGAGCATGATATCAACTAGGTACAATGTACAAGTGCAATGTTGAAAGCGTTCCCCATGACAACATGGTTCTGCTAATCCCAACATATAAGTGCAAGCATATACAACATAGATGACACAATGGTTCAAGTTTATTAGGGGCAAGAAAAGTAAAGTGTGCCATCAAGTTCGTGAGAGCTTTAATCACTAATTTTCACATAACAAGTTTAATTCGGAAGGTAGATAAAAACATGAATATACTTGGAATAGCAAATGCTAATAGGTAGGTATGGTGGACTCTTTGGAATAACTTGGTTTTATTTGGAGTTGGATGCATGAGTGGAACTCATACTTGGTATAGAGGCAAGCGAAAGACTGGGAGGGACCAACTAAGAGAGCAATAATGGCCATAATCATGCAAAGTGACAAAACATCGTTAATTAAAGCATAAAGTGATATTACAAGTCAAAAACTAAATGATCATAGAGGCTATGGTGACTTGGTATAGTCTTAACATGGTGTGAGCATGCGCCAAGTCAACCCAAATAAAGCATTAAAGGAGAATATCACAAAATTATGCTTTTAATATGTTAAAACAATGCATGATTCTTTCAAGGCACATTAAACAATCTCAATTGTTTATAACATGTCATGCTAAAGCAAAAATCACTAAGAATAAAGCCAAAACAATATCAAGCATGACATGATAAAGTCTAAGTCACAGTCAAAAACAAGCTCCTTTTATACCACTTAAGCATGAATTTTCCTACTCTTTTCCAATCCAAATCAACCTATTTGAAAGAACTCACAAAGATAATAATAAATAAAGATCAGTGACCTTGTATCACAAATTAAAAAAGAAGAACTAAAAAGTTATAAGCTAAAAGCACAAATTAAAAAAGAAGAACTAAAAAGTTCTAAGCTAAAAGCACAAATAAACTAAGGCTACACATAGTGCTAGCAAAAGAGAACACTCACAAAACAATATGAATAAAAACTAGAGTGTTCTAGGCAATAAATAAGGAGGGTGTCTGTCTCCAAAAGAAGTGTGTTGGGATCCAACCAACTTATTTAAGCAAACCAAACAAAATAAAACTAAAAACAAAGATGAAGACGCTCCAATAACAACACAATTATGCATGAAACAATAAAATGAAGTGTTTGGAAGAAACCTGAGATTCCTATTGATGAAGAAGGGGATTCCTTGGGCATCCGCAAGCTTTGACGCTTGTACCTCTTGAATATTTCTTGGGGTGACACGGGGTGGCATCCCCAAACTTGAGCTTTTGTCTATTCTTCATCTCATTACATCATTCTTTCCCTACACCTAAAAATTTCCTTCATACAAAACTTCACACAATCTTCATTAGCAACATTATTGCATTCAAAAGATAATAAACCTTTGGGTTTTAGTTTTCAAACAGCAAAACTTTCATTAAAAACACAAGCTACTATAGAAATTCCCTCAAAAATCTCAATTCACCAAACATAATCCAAAAAGAAATCGATAAAGAGGCAAATGCAAATAATGGAAAAAACCTGTCAAAACAGACCAGCAGGTTAAAACCGATTTTTTCGAAGACCTTTTGTTACTCAAATTAAAAAATGTTGAACCAAAGGAAGTTACCTAACAACCTGGGGGATTTATTCAGAAAATTACAGCTCAATACGACATACAGAGATTTTTCACGAATTTTTACAGTGAAGCACAAAAATCTGTTTCGGGACAACACTTTCCCAAATCTTACTTCCCTCTCATTAAGGGTTATTCTTCACACATAAATCAAATAAAAAAGGATAAGGAGAGGTTATTACAGAAGTAATAACTTCCAAGACTCAAGAAAACTATTGAGTTATCTCCCAAGAAGTACTTTTCTTTAACGCCTTTAAGTTAGGCATGATAGTTTGAGAAGATGCTCTCATAAGAAATATGAATTGAAGTAAAAGAGAGCATCAAGAAGAAAATTTAAAGCACATTTAAGTCTAACCCACTTCCTATGAATCTTGTAAAGAAACAAGTCATGAAAGCACAAAGCAACAAGCATAGGAAAGCAAAATAAGTGCAACTTCAAAAATTTCAAGAGGGAAACTTAATATTGTTGAGATACATAAAACCATGTTTCCCTCTCTGATAATAACTTTCAGTAGCATCATGAATAAAATTAACAATATAACTATCACATAAAACATTCTTATCATGAGATACATGCATAAAAGAATTAATACTCCTCACATAAACTTAGTCATTCTTATTAATTGTAGTGGGAGCAAATTCAACAAAATAGCTATCATTATTATTCTCATCACCATAATCATCAAGGAGGCATATTGTAATCATAATTAATTTTCTCCTCAATAGTAGGTGGATTGAAAATATCATATTCATCATTGTAATCATCATATATCTGAGGTATAGTATCATCAAAGTAAATTTTCTCCTCCGTGCTTGGGGGACTAAAAATATCATGCTCATAAAAACCAGCTTCCCCAAGCTTAGACTTTTCCATAGCATTAGCAATAATGGTGTCCAAATAATAACATTGCAATTAGCACGCAAATAAAGTTCCATAGTTTTTTTAATTTTCTCTTTAAACACTTCATGTCCTAACTCAAGATAAATACTATAAAGATCTCTAATTTTGTTGTTGTTTTCCATTAAGCCTAACTAGTGAAAATAAAAACAAGAAACAAAAAGATATAATTGAAGAATCTAAAGGAAATAACTTCGAGCACTCACACCAGAGGATGTGAGTACCTTTTACCTTACCTCCCTGGCAACGACGCCAGAAAATAGCTTGATGTCTATGCACTTCTATTCTTGTAGACAGTTGTTGGGCCTCCAAGTGCAGAGGTTTGTAGAATAGCAGCAAGTTTCCCTTAAGTGGATTACCCAAGGTTTATCGAACTCAGGGAGGAAGTGGTCAAAGGTATCCCAGTCAAGCAACCCTACAATCAAGATACAAGAAGTCTCTTGTGTCCCCAACACACCCAATACACTTGTCAGGTGTATAGGTGCACTAGTTCGGCGAAGAGATAGTGAAATACAAGTGGTATGGATAATTATAAGTGGTAACAGTGCCAGAAAATAGCTTTGATGGCGCGTGGTTGACGTGGGAAGAGACTAAAGGCAATCTGAAATAAAGATGGAAGCAAGCAAACATGTAACAAATCTAGTTGCAAACAATGTTTCAATGCTTAGAAACAAGGCCTAGGGATCATACTTTCACTAGTGCACACTCTCATATAAATATTATCTCTTTATGGTACTACTCTGAACTAGTCTCCAGTTGGACACTCTAATCAATGGTAGGGCTATAACATCACTCCTCAAAGTTCGCTTTCCCCATCTAGGTAACCCCTCACTATCACCTTGAGCGCTAGATGGTTCCAACAAACACCACAATCTCATAGAGATATCCAACTCCAAATATAACTCATAACAAGTATTTGTAATCTCTAGCCTAAGTGCCACCATGGTGTGCACGCTATCACTTTCACACACGTGGGGAGAGCCAGAGATCTATTAAAGCACTTGAGTAGCAAGGTAGATCTACTTGATTACAAAGCTCATGATCACAATATGATCATGCATAGAGAGAGATATGAACACATAGCTACCGGTAGAACCCTTAGCCTCGACGAAGAACTACTCCCTCATCATCATGGGAATCAGCAACGACGATGGAGATGGTGGTGGAGATCGATGGAGCTGGCTCCGGGGGCACTTCCCTGTCCTGGCAGGGTGCCGGAACAGAGATTTTCTGTCCCCCAAATCTCCCCTTCGATGCCGGTGGCGATGCGGAACTTTTCATGGCTGGAGGCTGGATTATTTAGGGTTTCTGCATCGGAGGCTTCTTATAGGCGAAAGGGCAGTGTCAGAGGGTGGACCAGGGGCCCACACCACCTGGTGGCACGACCAGGGGGACCCGCGCTACCACATGCTGTGGCCAGCCCCTGGCCCCTCTCCGTCTTGTCTTCTGGCTCCGTGAGTCTTCCGATAAAATATCGATTTTGGCTTTTGTCCGGTCCAATTCCGAGAATATTGATTTTCTGGCTTTTCTGGAACCAAAAACAGAAGAAAACAGGCAATTGGCACTGTGGCATCTTGTTAATAGGTTAGTTCCAGAAAATGTGTAAAAGTACTCCAAAGTGTGGACAAAACATAAGAAAGTAGATATAAAACAAGCATCGAACATCAAAAATTATAGATACGTTTGCAACGTATTACTCCTTAAGTATTTTCATGAGTTCTTCTTCTTCCCCTATGAGTTTAGCACTAATAATAATAAGAAATTTATTTGTATCATCTAAAACTCTTTATTTAAGATTATCTAGTAGAGTCTTCAATTCTGGAGGTGGTAATTCCTCGTCCCCTCTCTTTTCTGGCTCTTCAAAATCCTCATTAGTTGGAGGCCCTATAATGGGAAGTGAATCGAATTCATCTTGTAGTTCTTCTAGGGACCTGTCCTCCATAACTATTTCTTCATAATTTAAGTATTCATTTATTTTTCTTTGTGATCACAAAAGAAGAGAGCTACCATTTCCTCAATTGTTTTCTCTTTCTCTTCTTCTTGTATTTGTGGAGGCCTGTCTTTAAATTTGGAAAAGTGGAATTCTTTTTCCGCTTCCCCAAGCTTAAGAGACACAAACTCCTTTTTGAAATCAACTTTGGCACCTACATCACTCAAAAAGTTTCTTCCAAATATAATTGGGCAAAGAGTGTCAGCTGGCATATCAACAACTACAAAATCGATAGGAAAGATTTTGTTGCCAATTGTGACAATTTGTATCTTCAACTACTCCCATTGGAATTCTAAGATTTTTATTGGCTAACATGATTGTCAAATCAGTATTTTCAATTGTAGCAGATTCTGTTTCTTCTTTTATTTCTAAATAAAAATCATACGATATAACATTAACTTCGGTGCCAAGATCACATAAACCATAATGCGAGGTTTCCTTAAATATGTAGGGAAGAATAGGCTTACCCACATCTTTTACCTTTTTTTACCTTCAACCCATATGGAAGTATCTTTATCAAGTTCAACTATGTTACAATGTGCATACATAGCCATAATTGCTTCCTAGGTTACCTCTTCATCTTTGGTTTCTTCGAGATGTTTCACAACTTCTGGCATACTTTCCTCTTCCTTCTTCTCATGTACTGCTTTGACCTGTTCATATTCAGAAATATGCTTATGTGTAGTGTTCGGGAAAGGTATCTCATAAATCTCATAAATTTTTATTCTTATTCTAAACTCATTCTTCAGGCTAAACATGGACTCAAGTCATCTTTCAGATGCTTTCTCTTGTTGTAAAAATGTACGAAGTATTTTTAACCAAGTTCATTGCTCATTGTTTCAAAGCTAAGAAGGAGACACTAGCAAAGGAATACAATTTGTAGGATAACAAGCTAAGTGGGGAGTGACTCTAGTGCAATCAAGTAAATAATTGTAGGATCAATTTAAGGTTGGAAATAGGGTGATGAAAGGAATGTGATACCTACTCTTGCTTGCTTCGTTCTCGTATTTGAGTCGAACCTCTCCTGTATTTCCATATTGCCAAATCACCTGAAATTAAGCAATCTCCGAGAGAAACAAAGAAACAAACTTGCAAATAAAGCTACAACTATTTTTTTGTATTTTTGGTTTAGGAATGCAAAAATAAAAATAAACATGCAAATTTCAATATAATAAATCAAAATAAGAAATAAAAACGTGAATGCAAAGTTTGGAGGTTTTCAAGCCTCCCCCAAGCTTAGGCTATTGTCAGGCTCAGTTGTTGCCGTCATTTGGCGGCTGGTGCAGATACTGCTGGTAGTAGTCGGGGAAGTGGGTCATGAGGTGACTGAAGTTGTGAGTCAAATTACTCACATCTTCATTCACTTCCTAAAGAGTGTGGTCGATCTCCCCAACGCGTTGGTTGATTTGCTGGAATTATTGATAGGGGACATAGCTATACCCCTACTGTGGTTGGTTGGGCCACGGGTCCCAGGCTCCCCATTGCTGTTGTTGTTGTCCCTCCCAATTAGGGTTGTGTCCCTGCTCTTCCTCCTGCTCCTTATCCTTCTCATCCTCATCCTAATGCCGTCATTCTTCATCTGCCTCTTCATCGGGATGGAGTTCGGCCATGATCTCCATCACTTGGTCCTTGGTGAGGATCCAAGCGTCCTTCTCCACAATCGAGAAGGCTTGGGGGCAGGGCAACTGAACCTGCTCACCTTGTGCATCACCAAGATAACTGAATTGATATGCCCGGAGCCTCCGGTTAGCAGGGTAGACACCAAGGAAGCCACAAGCAGTCAAATACTTCACATCCATGAGTTTGGAGCCGTCAATAGGTTCCATAATAGGTAGTATAATATTTAATGCATGGGAAAGGTGGGTTACTAGTCCACCAATGCGAATATCACCTTTGGTCTTGCTGCTTTGGTGGTGAAAGTGATGGATGATTAGAGCTGCAGGATTGAGGCTTTGTGGTGAAGTGGGGAAGAGAGCCTTGGTGATCATTGCCATGTCCGCATTGGCCATGGAACCGGTGTCACCTCTTTCTAGTAGTGTGTTGGCGAGGAACAAAGCATAGTAGAGGATGGTTGGGTTCTGAATGGTGGACATCTTCTTTTGGTAAAATTGCTTGCCACCATTAACAGAAATAACCTCCCAAGTCTCTCCACTTGTGACGCTATAGAGGTTAGTAATAGTAGGCTCCCCAACATGAGGGAAGCTGAAAGAATTGCAAAATTGTTCGAAATTTATTGCATAGTACTGCCGGTTCAGGGTGAAGCTTACCTTGCACATATTACCTTTCTCCCTGTGGTCATCGTAGAAGGAGGCAAGGAACTCATGGGTAAGCTCAGACTAGGTATCATCGCTTGCGAAGCCAAGTACCGCCAACCCCGACATGTTGCACATGAGGTCGAAGTCCGCCTTCAACCTTGCCGCGGTGAGAAAGTTGCGGTCGTCCCAACGTGTGGGCAGCACCCTCCTCGATGAGACAATGTCCAACTTAGAGTTGCGTGAGGCACGAGACCCCGAGCTCGAGCCCTCACCCTGTTAGCGCTTGCTCAAACGAAAGAGGTTACCGATTTTGTTCATTGTGATGCACTAGAAAATTTCACCATAAAACCTTAGGCATATAGTTTCTACGTGATATATGAACGATCCTACGTGGAAAAATTCAATCCTAACATGAGAAATTAATAGGTAAAACAAAATAAGCTTGAGTTCATCCAATAGATCAATGTGAGAGTTTCAACCATGGAAATCTGAAAATAAAGCATGGATAGGGAGAGAAACATACCGATCTATTGATTTCCCCACTCAAACGAACGAAATCTACGAAGAATCAAGAGTTCTAGGTTTTGAGAGGTTTGGAGAGAGAACATGAGAGAAATAATGAGGAGGGGAGGAAGACCTAGCCGCCCCGATGCGATTTTGTGGTCGCACCAAACTATATGGCCGGAACTATACGGGCGGGTGATGTTGCTCCGCCCGTATAGTTGCGACGACACCACCAACTAGGGTTTCTTTATAAAGAAAACAGCTATACGGATGCAACTATACGGCCGGATTGCAATGGTCCCGCTGTTTAGTTGGTCGTTAAACCGTCTGTCCCTCGAGATAAATTTCTAAAACTAGCATCAATATCTATACGACCGGAACTATATGGTTAGAATTTTTATTCATGCCGTATAGTTGGTCGTTAAACTCTCAGTACCTTTCAAAGAATTTTGTACGAAGACATCGATATCTATACGACCGGAGCTATACGGCCGGAATTTTTATTCGTGCCGTATAGTTGATCGTTAAACTCTCTGTGCCTTTCAAAGAATTTTGTATGAAGGCATCGATATCCATACGACCGGAGCTATAGGGCCGAATTTTATTCCCGCCATATAGTTGGTCGTTAAACTCTCCGTGCCTTCGAAGAAAATTTGTTGATGGTAAAGATATCTATACGACCGGAACTATACGGTCGGAATTTTTATTCCCGCTGCATAGTTGGTTGTTAAACCATTAGTAATCATCAAAAAAATTCTATTTCTTTGAGAATACCTTCTTATCCCAAAACTTAATGAAATACCTTATTTTGGACAAAAAATTGATGGTAGAAACTTTTGACCAACATTGGCTTATTAAAAACAAAAATTTAGCTTCTTTAGATGAAAATTTTGAACTTTAATTTTTATTCTTATTCTAAACTCATTCAATTGATGTTTCTACTACTTTTTGACAGTTGCATCTTCACGGGTGCGCTTCCGCAAGAATGTCTGTGAAAAAGTGGTAGGAATGCGATGAACTTTTTATTCTCTAATCTATTTTATTGACGAGATGGGTTGACTCCCATTAAGCATTTTATTAGGAATGGTTGAGTAACTCAACCTTTTTTCTATTCTCGAATTCTTACCTTGGGTTGCCCCTTATCAAAGGCACTTACCACATGAACTCGTTTTGCCGGTGGAATATATCTTTCTCCTACTTCTAGCTTCTTTGGAAAATACCGGATGATTTCAGCATCATAAACATTGAAAATTATCTTTCCTTCAGCACAATCTACTGATGCCCCTGCAGTGCTAAGGAAAGGTCTTCCAAGTATTATGGATAATCTTTCATCTTGTCCATTTTAAGAATAATAAAATCAGTGGGAATAACATGCTCATCTATTCTAAGTAAACATCTTCAATCATACCAACGGGTTGCTTAGTGGACTTGTCAGCCATCTGTAAAGTCATAGTAGTAGGAGAATACTCCCCTAATCCTAACCTTTTATAGAGGGAGTATGGCATTACACTAACTCCTACTCCTAGATCGCACAAGGAATTGTGAATATCAGTTTTACCTATTAAGCGTGAAATAGTTGGTATTCCAGGATCTCTAGACTTAGATAATACCTTCCCATTAGCAGGATAACTAGTTACCATGGCAACAGTTTCAGTTATTTCTTTCTTTCTACTAAGAATATCACGGAGAAATTTAGTATAAGTAGGAACTTTGATTGCATCCACAAATGGAATTTCCAGACGAAGGTCACTAAGTGCCTTTGTAAAAGAATTATAAATTACCTGATTCCATGCTTTCTTTTTTCGATCTGGATAAGGAAGCTTTTTCTCACCTCACTTACTCTTGTCTTTTACCTTTTGTGGGGGTCAGGCTCTTTGGTTGTTTTATTTTGTTGTTGCTTATTGCTTTTCTTCTTTTCTACTACAAAAACTTCATCTTCCTTGCTTATTTATTTATCTTCTCTTGGATCAACCGTCTCTGCATTAGAGTCATAATGGTCATCCTATGCATCATTTTGGTCCTCCTTGGTTTGATCTTGTGTTTCAGTTTCATCATGAGGATCCACCAATGTATCATCTTCTTGGCTTGCTTCGAGCAAGGATTTTTCCTTTCGCTCTTTTTTAGCTTCATATTCCGGTGGTCCTAAGGGTCTTGTAACAACTGCACCCCTTCTTGTGACAACATTAGTAGAAACGGGAATATCTTTATCATCACGAAAAAAATCGATAACCAGATGCTATTTGTTCACACTATGTTTCAATCATACTAAGATACTTGTGAAATGGTTTTATTTCTTGGCCAATCTCATCATAATTTTCAGTGAGTTCTGCCAAATCTTTCTGTGTTTTTGGAAATGCTTATGCAAGTTATTATGAGATTTACTTGTCCATGTTTTAATTCTCGAAAAAAAAATCTAGTTTCAGCTTCTTTATTTAAAACTTGTAACAAATCTACTTTGTTTTCCTGAGCAAGTTCAGAAGGTATACCTTTTTATTTAATTGTTTTGCGTACCTCGGGCATAAGATCAGAAGTTATACGAAGTATCCCTCTTTCCAGCTTAGTGCCAAAAGCAGGATTATATAAAGAATCATTCTTAGCCCTAGTAGACATCAATTCCAAACATTATTTAATAGTTAAAGTATTTATTGATCCTCCTACTGAGAAGTCAAGCAACTCTCTACATTGAGTATTAATACCATGGTAAAATAAATGGAAAATAGTTAGTTCAAAATAGCCATGATTAGGAATACTATTGATCATTCCAAAAAATCTTTCCCAGGCTTGTGGGTAGTTTTCTCCCACATTCTGACTAAACTTGCCTATATTCTTTCTTAGTTCAGTTACCTTTTTAAAAGGATTAAACATGTTTATGAATTTAACAATGTGGTTTTCCCAACATTTAATGTAAGGCGAGGGAGAGAACATAACCAGTCTAAAACTTTACCTTTAAGAGACCAACGAAATAATTTTAGACGAGAAAAGTCTCTTGGCAAACCTTTTGGTCCAAGCGATGTTATCACATCGTCGAACTGTCTAATATGTCTTCCTGGGTCTTCATCATCCCTTCCACTGAAAGCTTTCTCCTGCAAAATTTAAGTAAGTCCAACATCAAATCGATATTCTCTAACTCCAGGATTAGGAAACTCTATTGGTTGTTTAAGAAATTCAGAACTTGGAGCACTATATTTCCTGAGAGTGTTCTTAGGTTTCATAGGATTTTTCCTGTAAATAGACATGATTTCCATAATATCACTCATGTTTTCAACTTCAACTTTATTTGATCTTAAAAGTTTTTCAATAATTTCCTCGCGCCTTTGAGCAGGCACGCGCTCAATATAATCTAGTAGATAGGTCCTACCAGAGCGTGTAGACCCTTTGTCTCCTAGGGAGAACATTTTGTAGTAGCAACACCTGAAATGTCAAAAGACAAACACTTAGCTCTTAGCTTCCCGGCAACGGCGCTAGAAAATAGCTTGATGTCTGTAAGTGCACAGATCTTTTGTAGCTAGTTTTGAAGTATAGACATCGATCCCACAAGGAGCCCAAAGGTAAGTGTTTATGGGTGAAGTCTCTGTCACACCTGAAGTTGTCACAGGTCTTCGAGTGAATTGACTGCAAGTGTTGAAATAAGGATGGGATTTTAATTAAATGAGATGTATTTAAATAGAAGTAAAATGTAAACTTCGGAAATATAAAGCATAAAAGTAAAGAATGACTTGGTTGTTTGTTGTTTCCTGCAGATGGCAAAAGAAGGTGCGCGGAGATTCAGTTCATGGTGATAGTGACTGTGCCAAGTGGATGAGTGATAAATGTAACAATCATAATCTTATAAATATATGTGTAGGCGAGCAACCCATAATTAGCCGGAACTCCTCTTGGTAGATTTCATCCCAACTTCAATAATCCTACTAGCCCGTTACCAAAACCATGGTCAGACACTAGACGATTAAGACCCTTCAGGTCACTTAGCGATTAAGCTCCTTGGATCAGACTAATGCAATAAGCACAGTGGTTCCTCGTTATCCTCGAGTCTACTAGTTTTCCATTGATATCCCCATGTCACCCGGGGGTCGTCGGTCCACTAGCGAACAAGATCTTATCTATGTAGAACAAAGCATCATGTTGTTTGGGCCCTTAATTGGACAATAAGCATTAGGCATCCCACAGATAGTCAAGCACACATAATATAGCAATTAGAATCAATCACAAACTAATGGAAAATATATGAAGGCACATCAGATCTCACCAATCCCCTACATCTCCCATGCCCAAGGGAATTACTCACACATGAGAGAAGAACGGATCATCAATACGATCAAATAAAGGGAATTCGTCTTTGTATTACCGTGGAGATCCACAATAAGAATAGAAAAATATCCAACACAATTCAAGATGGGAAGAAACAATCTCAAATGCTAGTCTTACAAGGTGGAGATCCCTCTCTCTCTCAAGTACAAGTAGTGGCTATGGAGGTGTATTGGCTAGGAGGTTGAAGATCATGGAGCAAGATGAAGAACGTCTTCCCCCTCTTTTGTGGATCTCTTCTTTCTCCCTTCTGGATGGTATGGCGGTTGTTGCGTTGTGTTTTCATCCCTGGTCCCTTCACGGAAGTTGTCCCTTTTGACTGGACAGAGGTGACGGCAACTATACGCCCGGAAAAATATTCCCGCTGTATAGTTTCTCGTTAAAGCTTCTGTGACTTCCCCTCGAGTGCTTCCAAAGAGAGACTTGCTTGTTTTCTCCAGAATATTGTGTTTCTCTAGTAAAAACCTTCTGTTGATATTCAGTGAAACACACATTAAAAACCAAGTTTTCTTTGCTACTGAAGTATTAGAGTTAGGTAAAGCTAGAAAACGATCAAATCCGGGAGAAAACTATCAATAAAATTCATCAAAAATATGTCGAATCTCACAGCTATCATTGAGGCTCATGGATCAAGAGTGGTATTTGTCCATCCCGATGACGGATAGAAATACTCTAGGCCCTCTTGGTGATATCACATTGAGATAGCTTGCAATAAAGTGATGTGATCACTAGAATGTTATATCACGGGAACAAGAAAAGAGTGCATGTCGTTAACAAGATTAAACTAGGTATGGAGATACCGATGTTCGAATCTCGAACATGTAATATATTGTGATGCAAAGGGATTTAGTTATGATGTTAAAGGTTCACACGATCACTAGAGTCATCGTTGAATGTGTGGGAGTTAGTACGGATCTCTAGGTCCCGCTGCTGATTATTGATCAGAGAAAGGTCTCGATTATGTCTGCATTATTCGTGAACCGTAGGGTGACACACTTAAGGGATACCGACACCATTTAGGAGCAAATAGAGATAAAGATTATGTAAGCGCTGGAATCATTTCGATGGAAAACGGAATTGTTTCGGGTGAAATTGCTTAAACTGGTTCTGCATGTGGTATTGAAATGTTGCAGGGAGTTTTATGTGAATGTTTGTTAATTAAAGTAATTAACAAAATTCTAAATAAAATAAATAAAAGTGTTTTATTTAAATAGAAAATTGCATTTAATTTAGTGGACATTAAATACAAGTGAGTGGAGTTGAAATTTATGTGAGTGGGCTTAGTGGAAGCTCCACCCACATGAATGAGGGAGAGGTGGGGGCACCCACCTTGGCTGGCCAGCCATGGCCATGGGGCTGCGCCCCACCCCCTATAAAAGGAGCCCCATGGCTCTTCTCCACTTGCCCACCTCCTTGTGAAGGTTCTCTTCTCCCTCTAGTTATTCCCCATGGTCTCGGATTAGCGAGATACATGTTCCCGGTGTCTTTATCTGGAAAGAAGTTGTTGCTTCCGCTGCATCGCTGGAGCGAGGAGGCGGAGGTTGTTCGGTGGACCGGACATATGTGTGATCACAGATGCAACGCTGCTTTGCGGTGCTGGACTTGCTGGTGTTGGACCTGGTGGACTCGCTTGACTTCATCATGATCTTGAGATTAACAAGTGTACGACTACATCAACCATGAAATCAGTTTCGTTAACAATGATTTGTCGCTGTTCTAGGGTATGTTCTCTATGGATGTATATCCACCCGTTGATTGTACCTAGGTAGATAGATCTTGGTGCTTAGATGTTCACTTCGTAGGAATTTTTTTGTTTTCTATGCTACGAACCCAACACTTACAACATATTGACCAAATTATCTTTGTATGTTCCATTAATACCAATGGCGTGGAAGACTCCTATTGCTATCATCAAGTGCAAGTAAAATTATACTCAACCCATTCATATATACAATAGTACAAACATAAACTCAATATTGTTCCATATATGATAATAAACTCAGAATTTCATAAAAGGGATCGACTATTCCTGAAGGGAATTCTAATGATGCAAACTTTATTTCCAGTTTGAACTAATGCAAAACTAAAATAGTAATGTAAAACTTATAAGATAACTTACAAGGTCTTAAAGATATCGCCAAGCTTGGAATCAAGCCATGCGGGATCAAATAATCCCTTGCGATTATTTGATACCGTGATTATTGCATATCACTGTGGTGCCATGGCATGTAACACCGCGGTGCGTAGCTTCTTGTTGGTATCCTCGAGAGTGGTGATGCGGCTGTAGCGTCTGCGCAAATCAGATTGCAAAGTGTCCTCCTTATCCGCGAGTTTAGTCACCAATGGGAGAAGATCATCCTTCTTCTCTATCTCCTTGAGACGGTGAAGGACTTCAATGCGATGGAGTAGCTCCTGCTTCTGATATATCTCGAGTGCTCGCACGTGGTCCTTGGTCCTGGGAGCATCTTCTTCTTCCTCATCCATGATTGATGGATCAGGGAAGTGGAAACCGTTCCTCCACTCTTCTTGAGGCTTCACCCTCATACGAGCACCAATAGTAGGCTTCAAGAGTGGCACCATTGCTCCATTGCTAGCACATGCACCAATATTAGGTAATTCCTTACGCTTGTGCGGCCTGGGGTCCGTGGTGATGAACTTGACCATCTCCACACGCCTTTTTCCATGCGGCTTGCGATCTTCTCTCTCTTCTTAAGATCTCTTCATTGCCGCCCAGTTGATCTCCGGTGGATCATAGACATCAAGACAGATGTAGATGTTAGTCACTTCATCAAAATCAATGTTGTAGAAACTTGGCTCGACATACTCCTTGTACCCCGGGCTAAACCTCTCCACCACCTCGTTGTCATCCTCCATGGATGGGCTGTTGGAGCGGTCCCTGGAAGGAGCAATGAGACCTAGGGGTTTTGCACGGCATGGGACGGGATAGCGCATTGCTAGATTGGTTCCTGGAGATTATTATTTGAGAGACATTGGCAGTATATAAGGGGGGTCATAGGTCGGTAAAACTTGCGAGAAACACTAAATTCACGCCCAAGAAAAGAATCTTAACAGAATAGGAAAAGAAATCGCAGATTTGGAGAAGTCCTACTACGTAACGACCAACTATACAGGCGCGACATGTATAGCTCCAGACGTATAGTTGGTTCCAGGTAGATATTTCCAAATATCTCGAATCCAGGTCGGTTAAGTTACCAACTTGGAACCGACAAAATAGTTTTTTTAATATATCAAAAATGAAAAGGAAAACGAAGAATGTATGAGAGTTTAACGACCAACTATACAGCGGGAGACTTTTCTCCGACCGTATAGTTGCGACCGTATAGATCCAGACATCAAAAATCAAAATGACTGAGAGTTAAATGACCAACTATACGATCGTAAATTTTTCTCTAGTCGTATAGTTGCGATCATATAGTTTCCAGACAGTTTCGCAAAGAGGATACATAAGCTTTAATGACCAACTATACGGCCGGAGAGTTTTCTCCGTTCGTATAGTTGCAACTGTATAGTTGGTAAAAACCTTCAGAAACTTCAGAAAAACATGAGGAATTCAAAGGCAAAAAAATTCGGAGTAAAATTTGTGAAAACAAATCACTTATTTGAGTAAGAACACTTACCTTGAACTTACCGTTTACTTATTCGGGGATGACAAGCTCCTCCAACAACAAAGACTTCTTCTCTTTTAGAGGAATTGACCTTAGTTCATTTAATAATTCTCGTAAACAAAAATCACCAGGACTAAAGTTCCTCCAAAAACATTGGTGTCTTGTTGGGCAAATATGGACACTTCATCCAACATCTTTATTTCTTGCCTCTCCATAATCTGCAACTCAAATTCTTGAAGTAAAAGGATCCAATGGATCAGTCTTGTCTTATGGTTTTTCCTCTCAAGGAGTTCTGTTAAACCATCACGATCCATATGAACTCTTACTTTTGCATCAACTATATAAGAAAAAAATTATCACAAGAGAAAAATACAGCACAAAGTTCCCTTTCTTCCTTAGGATAATTCTTTTGAGCACTATTAAGAGTTCTACTAGTATGATGTATAATATTAAATCTGGGACCTATGTGTTGTCCTAGAGTTACTCCTACAACATCATTACTAGCTTGACATAATATGTCAAAAGTCATATCCCAAATAGGTGGTTTAATAATAGGAGCATGGGATAAAGCATTTTTAAGTTTATCAAAGGCTATGAGACATTTATCATGAAAATTAAATCTTACTCCCTTTTCTAGGAGGTTAGTCAAAGATTTAGATATTCCAGAGAAATTTCTAATGAACCTTCTATAAAAAACCACATGACCAAAGAAACTTCGTATAGCTTTTATCCCTAGGTTGTGGCATTCTCTCTATGGCCTCAACCTTAGCTCTATCCACTTCAATTCCCTTACCTAATACCTTATGTCCAAGGACTATACCCTAGACCATAAAATGGCACTTCTCCCAGTTTAGAACAAGATTGGTTTCTTCGCAACACTGCAAAACTCTTTTGAGATTATCCAAGCAACTAGTAAACGAAGTTCCATAGACAGAAAAGTCATCCATAAATACTTCCATTATCAGTTCTATAAAATCTACAAAAATAGCAGTCATGCATCTTTGAAAAGTAGTTGGAGCATTACATAAACCAAAAGGCATTGGACGGTAAGCATGTAAACCATAAGGACTAATGAAAGTTGTTTTAAGTTGGTCATCAGGATGAATAGTTATTTGAGAAAAACCAGAGTATCCGTCCAAGTAGAAAAAATGAGTGTGGTTTGCTAACCTTTCTAAAGTTTGATCTATGAACGTTAAAGGATAGTGATCTTTCCTAGTTTCTTTATTCAATTTCCTGAAATCTATACACATCCTATGTCCAACAATAGTTCTAGTAGGTATCAATTCATTGTTTTCATTAGGAACAATAGTAAAACCGCCCTTCTTAGGGACACAATGAATAGGACTTACTGATGGCCCAAAATATATCGAGCTCGTTGGGGAACCCCAAGAGGAAGGTATGATGAGCACAGCAGCAAGTTTTCCCTTAGTTATGAAACCAAGGTTATCGAACCAGTAGGAGCAAGGAAACACCTCCAAGGTGTTGCTAGCTGGCCTTTTGCAGGGCGCACTACCGGTGCTAGCAGCAACGTGGAAACCTACACAACACAACCACGAAACTTTGCCCCCAACTTACAGTGAGGTTGTCAATCTCACCGGTTTTGCTGAAAACAAAGGATTAAATGTATTGTGTGGAAGAAAGTAATAGCTTGCAGAAAGTAAATAGAAAGCAGTAAACAGTTGTAGATTGATGATAAAATAAAGGACCAGGGTCCATAGTTCACTAGTGGTGGCTCTCCTTAAGATAGATTACATGTTGGGTGAACAAATTACAGTGGGGCAATTGACAAACATCGAGAAAGCATACAAGCATATACTAATCATCTTGACTCCTTTGAGATTTGATTGGGCATTACAACATTATACATAGACCATAATCCAACTGCATCTATGACTAATAATTCACCTTCAGGTTATCATCCGAATCCCCTCTAGTATTAAGTTGCAAGCAACAGATAATTGCATTACGCATTGCGTGTAAAGTAAACAATACGATTGTTCTATGAACAAAGGATTGTTGTTTTCTCCCTAGTAGCAACAGCACATCTAGTACCTTAGAGATTTCTATCACTTCCCCAGATTACTAGAGGCATGAACCCACTATCGAGCATAAATACTAACTCTTGGAGTTGCCAGCATCAACTTGGCCAAGATAGCTACTAACAACGGAAAGCATGCAAGATCACAAATAACAAAGACATGAGAGAATCAATAATCAATCTGAAATAGCATCTCAATATCCATCGGATCCCCGCAAACACAACATGTATGATTACAAATAGATGATCTTGATCATGAACGGAGCTCACAAGATCTAAACATGATAGCACAAAGGAGAAGAACCAACCATCTAGCTACTACATGGACCCATAGTTCAAGGATGAAATACTCACGCATCACACCGGAGGCTTGCATGGTGATGAAGAAGGCCTCCAGGGTGAATTATCCCCTCCGGCAGGGTGCTGGGAAGAGCTTTAGATCCCTCCCGATCTAGGGATGGAGATGACGGTGGCTACAGACTCTTTCGTGGCAATTTGATTGGGTACTTACGGCTTCTGTATCGAAGGCATCTTATAGGCGAAAGGGGAGGTCGAGGGGGTGCCGTAGGTGGCCAGACCACCCCCTGGCGTGGGCCAGGCCTAGCCGCGCGGTCAGCTGGTGTGGCTGGCACCTGGCCCCTCTCTGTCTCGTATTCTGGATCCATGTCCCCCTTGGTGAAAAACTGACTTTGGCTTTTGTCCCGTCCAATTCCGAGAATATTCATTTTCTGACTTTCCTGGGACCAAAAACAGCAGAAAACAGGCAGTTGGTACTCTGGCTCTTGTTAATAGGTTAGTCCAAGAAAGTGTATAAAAGTACTCCAAAGTGTGGAAAAAACATAAGTAGATAAAAACCAAGCATGGAACATCAAAAATTATAGATACTTTTGTAACGGTATCACTTACCCATTCACTTTATTTTACAAGATAGATTATACCTGCATCCAATAGGTGTACTATTTCTTTTCTTACTACTTACTTCATTTGAGGCTTCAGTCATCTATTAAATTCTACAACTAGTTTAGCACCTTCCTCCATGAATATTCAATGGACGGTTATCATGGGACTAATACCCTTCAAATCATCCATTGACTACCCAAAGGCCTTGTGATGCTCCTTGATGTCTACGCACTTCTATTCTTGTAGATAGTTGTTGGGCCTCCAAGTGAAGAGGTTTGTAGAACAGCAGCAAGTTTCCCTTAAGTGGATTACCCAAGGTTTATCGAACTCGGGGAGGAAGTGGTCAAAGGTATCCCTCTCAAGCAACCCTGCAATCAAGATATAAGAAGTCTCTTGTGTCCCCAACACACCCAATACACTTGTGAGGTGTATAGGTGCACTAGTTTGGCGAAGAGATAGTGAAATACAAGTGGTATGGATAATTATAAGTGGTAACGGTGCCAGAAAATAGGGTTGATGGCGCGTGGTTGACGTGGGAAGAGACTAAAGGCAATCTGAAATAAAGATGGAAGCAAGCAAACATGTAACAAATCAAGTTGCAAACGATGTTTAAATGCTTAGAAACAAGGCCTAGGGATCATACTTTCACTAGTGAACACTCACATATAAATATTATCTCTTTATGATACTACTCTAAACTACTCTCCGGTTGGACACTCTAATCAATGGTAGGGCTATAACAGCACTCCTCAAAGTTCGCTTTCCCCATCTAGGTAACTCCTCACTATCACCTTGAGAGCTAGATGGTTCCAACAAACACCACAATCTCAGAGAGACATCCAACTCCAAATATAACCCATAACAAGTATTTGTAATCTCTAGCCTAAGTGCCACCATGGTGTGAACGCTATCACTTTCACACACGTGGGGAGAGCCAAAGATCTATTAAAGCACTTGAGTAGCAAGGTAGATCTACTTCATTACAAACCTTATGATCACAATATGATCATGCATAGAGAGAGAGAGAGATGAACGCATAGCTACATGTAGAACCCTTAGCCTCGAGGAAGAACTACTCCCTCGTCATCATGGGAATCAATAACGGCGATGGAGATGGTGGTGTAGATTGATGGAGATGGCTCCGGGGGCACTTCCTCGTCCCGGCAGGGTGCCGGAACAGAGACTTCCTGTCCCTCGAATCTCACCTTCGGTGGCAGTGGCGCTGCTGATTCTTTAGGGTTTCTGTATCGGAGGCTTCTTATAGGCGAAAGGGCGATGTCAAAGGGTGGACCAAGGGCCCACACCACCTGATGGCGTGGCCAGGGGGACCCGCGCCACCACATGGTGTGGCCATCCCCTGGCCCCTCTCCGTCTCATCTTCTGGCTCCGTGAGTCTTCCGGTAAAATAACGACTTTGGCTTTTGTCCGGTCCAATTCCGAGAATATTCATTTTCTGGCTTTTCTGGAACCAAAAACAGAAGAAAACAGGCAACTGGCACTGTGGCAGTTTGTTAATAGGTTAGTTCCAGAAAATGTGTAAAAGTACTCCAAACTGTGTACAAAACATAAGAAAGTAGATATAAAACAAGCATGGAACATCAAAAATTATAGATGTGTTTGCAACGTATCAACATCCCCAAGCTTAACTCCTGCTCGTCCTTGAGTAGGTAAGTGATAAAAAGAAAAGAATAATTTTTGAGGTGACATGCACCATCACAATCTTGGTCAAGGCATTTGCAAGCATTGAAAGCTCGGATCAAAGTACTCTAAACATGAGCATGAAAGATGAAGTTCTAACAAAAAGACATAGTAATTATGCATGCAATATGAAAGGATACAAACAAAGATCATGAATAACAAGGCATTGAAAGACGTTTGTTTGTTTCACATATAGAAAACATAGCATAGTGGCATTTAGCTTGTCCCTCATGGAGTAGCAAAACATAAATGCATAGGACACCTTCAAAGTTCATAAGGGTGACTAGATACAAATAGTTCAAGAATAAGGAATATCAACATTATGAATCAATCAATAAGTTTTGGGACAATGCACATAGAACTAAGAATGGACACTATGCTCTCTTAATAGGTGCATAAAGATAGAAGATGGAGACTCAACATAAAACTAAAAGAAAGGCCTTCATAGAAGGAAGCAGGGATTCAAGTCTCATAAAGAGCTTCCAAAAATTATGGTACTTATTAGCTTTCAGCTCTCATTGCCTCTATCATAAGCATCCTGAAGTGATTAAGGTTAAAGTGAACAAGCTATGGAGTATATGCTTGACAAAGTATAAGTTGGCAATCTCATGTCCCTTGAATACGAGGGCTGCTCCTCATGCTACTCAAGTTTAGTTACCGGTAAGTTCTTGTCATAGTAAGTACATGTGTATCATATAGAACCGCCAACGGGGTACCCCTTGCCCGATGATACGGAAGAATTCCCATATAAAAATGACAAGGCAAGCAGACAATAAGCATCTCAGCATCTTCTTATTTACCATGGGTGCTGGCTACTGGTATGGATTAGGAATTCTCTGCAAATACTTACCAAACGGATTTTTAGGGGTTTTTGATAAAGCAAGTAAACAAAGTACGAGTAAATAAAAGACAGTAGCAATAAATGCAGCAAGTGGCCCAATCCTTTATGCAGCAAAGGACAAGCCGGTTGTATTACTTAAGATGACCAAACGTTCTCGAGGACACATGGGAAGACTGTCAAGTGCTTTCACTTCATATAGTTGATTAATATTCTTTAGCTTGCTAAGTGTTGTGTGGGTGAACCTGTGCTAATGTACCGACCTTCCTAGGACTAATATATACTTTTGATTATACCCCTTGCAAACATCCGTAAGTACAAGAAAGTAATTAAGGTAAAAACCTAACCACGGCTTTAAACTCTAAGACCCTTACGTCCCTTGTGCAATGGTTTCCTAATGGGGGTTCAGATTTCTGTCACTCCGGCAACCCCTACGATTAGTAGCCAAATACACAATGCATTCCCCTAGGCCCATATAGGTGAAGTGTCATGTAGTCGATGTTCACATGACACCACAAGAAGAAGTACACCACAACTTAAATATCAAACTATTGAATCTTTCTCAACACAACTCCACTACTAACAACATGACGTCTCCCATGTCCTCAAGAACAAAATGAACTACTCACAAGACATCATATGTATCATCATTAGAGATGGAATAAATATGTATAACAATCTGAACATAAACAATAATTCAATGGTTCACTCAATAGCATCAACTACAAAGAGTAATCAACACCGGGAAAGTTTCCCCTATGAACTATGCAAGATTCAACCCAATTGTTACAGCAATATGGAGATGGTGATGAGGGTGATGATGGTGATGATGGTGGTGGTGATGATGATGATGATCCCGATGAAGTCCAGCTTGATGGTGGTGTTGATGGTGACGATCTCCCCTCTCTGGGAAGGAATTCCCCCGGCAGAAATCTGTCTGCCAGAGAGATCTTTCTCTCTCGGTGTTTTCCACCCCGTAGAGGCGGCGGAATCTTTCTGTGGTCGCTCCCCGAGTCTTAGTGTTTCGGGAGGATAATATACGCCAGAGGGGAGTGCCAGGGGTGGACCAGGGTGGCCACACCACCTGGTGGCGCAGCCTAGGCTGGCCCGCGCCAGGGGGTGGTGTGGGCCCCCTATGGCCCATCTCCAGCCCCCCTTCTGGCTTCCTTCGTCTTCTAGAAAAATAGGATTTTCCGTATATTTTCCCGGATTTTCTGATCTTCACGAATTTTGCCTCCAAACATCACCTTTTCCATCAGAATCCTGACTGCAGCGGTCCATGCTCCAAAAGTCATCAACCATGCAAAAACAGATGAAATAACATAAGTATCACCTCTCAATATGAAATATATCTATGAATAACAGTGAATTATGACATAGAATAGTGATGCAAAATGGACATATCAACTCCCCCCAAGCTTAGACTTCGCTTGTCCCCAAGCGAAATTGAGCTCAATAAACATGGCCTCAGGTTTATGGAGTGAAGAGTCAATAAAAGAATACGGACAAGAAGCATCACATTCATCAATACATAGATCATAATAGAAGACAACTCACTATTATATAACTCAACTTGCAAAGAGTAAAGGAAACACAATAAAGATACATAAAGTAAATCATAATTGGTAATGGCAAACTTAGCTCTTGGTCGAAGAATAGTTTGATAATTTGCTGGAGTTCACAAATAACTGGTTTTCAATGATAGTTTTCAAAGTAGTAAACATTAAGATAAGAGCAATGTGTGAAACAAGGAACATAAGCAACATGAGTGAATAAATCATTATATGAATGAATGAAACACAACAACTCAAAATACTTGCTGAGGTAGAAGGGAGTAGGTTTACTGACTCAACTAAAAAGTAAAAGAAAGGCCTGACACATTGCAAATGTATCTATAATTTTTGATGTTCCATGCTTGGTTTTATCCACTTTCTTGTGTTTTGTACACACTTTGGAGTACTTTTCATATGATTTCTTGGACTAACCTATTAATAAGAGCCACAGTGCCAGCTGCCTGTTTTCTGCTGTTTTTGGTTCCAGGAAAGTTAGAAAATGAATATTCTCGGAATTGGATGGGACAAAAGCCAAAGTGCCTATTTTTCCGGAAGTCATCAGATGCCAGAATACGAGACGGAGAAGGGTTGGGGGTCGGCCACACCACCTGGCAGCGCGACCAGGCCTGACCCGCGCCAGGGGGTGGTCTGGCCGACCCCATCACCCCCTCGGCCTCTCCTTCCTCCTATAAGATGCCCTCGGGACGAAAACCCTAAGTACCCGATCAAAAATCCACGAAAGAGTCTGTAGCCGCCGTCATCTCCATCCCTAGATCGGGAGGGATTTGAAGCTCTTCCCGGCACCCTGCCGGAGAGAGGAATTCACCCTGGAGGCCTTCTTCATCATCATGCAAGCCTCCGGTGTGATGCGTGAATAGTTCATTCTTGGACTATAGATCCATGTAGTAGCTAGATGGCTGGTTCTCCTCCTTTGTGCTTTCATGTCTAGATCTTGTGAGCTCTGTTCATGATCAAGATCATCTATTTGTAATTCTACATGTTGTGTTTGCGGGGATCCGATGGATATTGAGATGCTATTTCAGATTAATTATTGATTCTATCATGTCTTTGTTATTTGTGATCTTGCATGATTTCCGTTGTTAGTAGCTATCTTGGCCAAGTAGATGCTAGCAACTCCAAGAGTTAGTATTTATGCTTGATAGTGGGTTCATGCCTCTAGTAATCTGGGGAAGTGACAGAAATCTCTAAGGTACTAGATGTGTTGTTGCTAGTAGGGAGAAAACAACAATCCTTTGTTCATAGAACAATCATATTTTTTACTTTACAAGCAGTTCGTAAAGCAATAATCTGTTGCTTGCAACTTAATACTGGAGGGGGTTTAGATGATAACCTGAAGGTAGATTACTAGTCATAGATGTAGTTGGATGGCGGTCTATGTATAATGTTGTAATGCCCAATCAAGTTCCAAAGGAGTCAAGATGATTAGTATATGCATGTATTGCTTTCTCGATGTTTGTCAATTGCCCCGTTGTAATTTGTTCACCTAGCATGTTATCTATCTTAAGGAGAGCCACCTCTAGTGAACTATGGATCCCGGTCCTTTTCTTTACATACAATCTACAATCTTTTACTGCTTTGTGTTTACTTTCTGCAAACTTTTACTTCTTTCCATTCGATATGTTTAATCCTTTGTTTTCCACAAAACACGGTGAGATTGAAAACCTCACCGCAAGTTGGGGACAAAGTTCTGTGGTTGTGTTGTGCAGGTCTCCACGTTGCTACTAGCACCGGTAGTGCGCCCTACCAAGGATCAGCTAGCAACACCTTTGGGGTGTTTCCTTGCTCCTACTGGTTCGATTAAACCTTGGTTTCATAACTGAGCGAAACTTGCTGTTGTGCTCATCATACCTTCCTCTTGGGGTTCCCAACGAGCTCTACATCAACATCGCTCTAGCATTTTCCTGGCGCCAACACTGAGCCATCAAGCCCCTTCGCAGAGGGAAGCAGGGATTGCAAGTCTCATAAACAGCTCCCAAAAATTATGATAGTTACTAGTTTTCAGCTCTCATTGCCCCTATCATAGGCATCTTTAGGTGATTAAGGTTGAAGTGACACAACTAAGAGGATATGCTTGACAAGTTATAAGTTGAAATCTCATGCCCCTTACTTATGCGTACTGAACCTCATGCTACTCAACTTCAGTCACGAGTAAGCTCTTGTCATTGTAAATACATGTGTATCATTGAGAACCGCCAACGGGGTACCCCTTGCACATGACACAGGAGTTATCCCATAATCAAAATGACAAGGCAAGCAGACAGTGAGCATCTCAGCGATCTTTTTATTTGCTATTTGCATAGGTTTTTATTGAGGATGCTTCATAGGATGCTCACTATAGTTATGCTGCAAGTTTCCACCATGATTAGGCATGGCTTAGGCTAGCGGCCTAGGTGTTTCTCTAACACACATATGAACTCCATGATCTTACAAGTTCCTCTTTTATTTCACACCGCCGGGATACATAGGCAAAAGAATCATGATATCAACTAGGTACAAAGTACCATGGCAGTGTTGAAAGCGTTCCCCATGATATATGGTTCTGCTAACTTCAACTCATAAAGCACAAGCATATACGCAACAAAGAAGGACCCAATGGTTCAGGTTATTAAATGCAAGAAAAGTAAAGTGTGCCATCAAGTTCGTGAGAGCTTTAATCACTAATTTTCACATAACAAGTTTAATTTGGGAGGTAGATAAAACAAGAATTTACTTGGAATAGAAATAATACTACTAGGTAGGTATGGTGGACTCAAATGGCATGGGTTTGGTTTAAAGGAAGTGGATGCACGAGAAGAATTCCCTCTCAGTATAGGTTTTTAGCTAGCAAGGCTGGGTAGCAAGTATAAGAGTTGAAGGAAACAAACAAACATACAAGTGATAAAGGCAAACATGCAATCTTCCTTGGAAGCACAAAAGATCTTAACTAGAGAATACTAGACTTATGAGCAAATCAAGAAAGAAAGATGATGAAATTATTTTTCTTTAGAGTACTTTTATATTTTCATTCAACTCTCAAAAATAGTGTTGCTACTGACCGAGCTAGGTTTGCCAAAACCAACTAAATTAACTCAATGATCCCAAAGTGATACCAATACTAACAACAAGATCAATCATATAACCACGAATTGAAAACTAATATAAGCTATGCAAAAGAGTAAATGATAGAACTTCTCATTAATATTCCATAATGGCAACTCACACCAAGGGATACATATCTAACGAGAGAGGGGACACTTCCATAATGCAAACCATCCTACACAATAACTTCTTTATTCATGATATGACTCTACTAAAAAGGTAAAAAGATAGAAGATAGTGATGTGATACCGCGGCACTCCCCCAAGCTTGGAACAAACCAAGGGGATGCCAAACCTGATGACGAATTACTCCTTCGGTGGTGGTGGTATTCTCTCATCATCGTCCGACTTCCAGGGTAAGGGTTTCCCATCAACAAAGGACATCGTGGTCTCCAGCATCCTGAAACTTGCAGCAGCACTTATGCGTTTAAACCTAACCTCATACTCACAGTTTTGATTCTGAACATCATAGAGCTGTGCTTGCAGTTTGTTGGTTGTTTGGCAGAGTGAGAGCACTTCATCCTTGAGCTCAACTGTCTCCTCTTGGTGCCCGATGATAAGTTCGGAACAAATCTTATGGATGATATCCACTTCGCGTTCCGCCATCTTCTTGTACCTAAAGACTTCTTGCTCCAGTGCTTTCATCCTATCCTCCATACTTCCTTCACCTTTAGGGCCTTGAACCTATTTTATCCGGACCTCCCCATCTTCAAGAAACAACTCCTTGGGATGAATCTTCAACTCTCTCATGTATGGGTTGATGATATCTTCTAAGGAATCTCCTTTTGGCTGATCCAGTGGAAGACATTGTGGCTCAAAATCTGGGACTCTCCCTGGCAGAAACAGATCGAAACAAAACACGACGAAAACACGATATACGAACCTCGGGGGCTCCGGGGTATTATATATTACGAAGTTCCATAACAAAAGGAAGGTACTGGGTGAAAACGAGTCAGAGGCGGAGTCCAGGGTGGACTCACCACCTGGTGGCGCAGTTAGGGGTGGGCCTGCGCCATAGGGTGGTGTGAGCCACCCTGGCTCCGTTTCTGTCCCATTTTCGCTTCATAACTTCTCTTATTGCCTAAAAACTGCAAAAATATAGTTGGACAGTATTTTCGCGGAACTTTTCTTACCAGAACTGTTACCTATTTGAAAACAGACTCCGCAGGTCTCTGAATTTGGTCCTTGATGAATTTCTCCAGAGTTATAACTTGAAAGGCATCAACGTCTTCATTGTGAGAATCTCCAGCAATATAGTGCTTGAGTCGCTGCCCATTCACTACTTGTGTAGTATTATCTTTTAAACAAGAAATTTGTATTGCTCCTGAACGGTATACTTCTTCAATAATGAAAGGTCCTTCCCATTTTGACAGTAGCTTTCCTGCAAAAAATCTGAGGCGAGACCTATACAATAGAACTTTCTCACCAACATGAAATTCTCTCTTAAGTATTCGCTTGTCATGCCATCTTTTCACTTTTTCCTTAAAGAGCCTAGCGTTTTATAGGATTCACTCCTCCATTCATCTAAAGAACTAAGGTCAAATAATCTTTTCTCACCATCGAGCTTACAATCTATATTTAGTTCTTTAACTGCCCAGTAAGCTTTATGTTCTAATTCTAAAGGTAGGTGACAAGCTTTCCCATAAACCATTTTATAAGGAGACATCCCCATAGGATTTTTGTAGGCAGTTCTATAAGCCCATAAAGCATCATTCAACTTTTTAGCCCAGTTTTTTCTAGATCTATTAACAGTCTTTTGCAAGATGGATTTAATTTCTCTATTTGATAACTCTATTTGCCCGCTAGTTTGGGGGTGATAAGCTGAAGCAATTCTATGATTAACATCGTATTTAGCAAGGATCTTTCTAAAACCACCATGAATGAAGTGAGAACCCCCATCAGTCATGAGATACCTAGGCACTCTGAACCTCGGAAAGATAACATCCTTAAGCATTTTTAGAGAAGTTTCCCCATCAGCACTCTTCGTAGGAATGGCTTGTACCCACTTAGTACCATAATCAACGGCAACAAGAATATGAGTATAACCTTTCGAGGGAGGGAAAGGACCCATAAAGTCAAATCCTCGGGAATCAAAGGGTTCAATAACTAGAGAGTAGTTCATAGGCATTTCATTGCGTCTGGAAATATTACCAACACGTTGACATTCATCACAAGATAAAACAAACTTTCTTGCATCTTTAAAAAGGGTAGGCCAGTAGAAACCTGATTGAAGCACCTTTTGTGCAGTTCTATCTCCTGCATGATGTCCTCCATAAGCACTACCATGAAATTTACGCAATATCTCCTTTTGTTCATATTCTGGAACACCTCTTCGCATAATACCATCCACTCCTTCTTTGTATAAGTGTGGGTCATCCCAAAAATAATGCCTCAAATCATAGAAGAACTTCCTCCTTTGCAGAGCTGTAAAAGTTGGAGGCAAATACTTGGAGACAATAAAGTTAGCATAATCAGCGTACCAAGGGCTCCCTCGCGAGCTTACCCCTATTGCGGCTAACTGCTCATTTGGGAAACTATCATTAACAGGCATAGGGTCAAAAGAGATGTTTTCCAATTAGGATAAATTATCAGCTATAGGGTTTTTAGCACATTTCCTATCTACTATATGTAGATCAAACTCTTGTAAAAGCAGCACCCATCTAATAAGCCTAGGCTTAGCGTCCTTCTTCGTCATAAGGTATTTAATAGCAGCATGATCAGTATGAATGGTGACTTTTGAGTCTCTAAACTTATCACAAGCAAAAACGACAGCTAGAAATTCTTTTTCAGTAGTAGCATAATTCCTTTGAGCAGCGTCTAGAGTCTTACTAGCATAATGAATAACGTTTAACTTTTTATCAATTCGTTGCCCAAGGACAGCACCTACAGCAAAATCACTAGCATCACACATTATTTCAAAGGGTAGACTCCAATCAAGTGGTCGAACAATAGGGGCTATAGTTAAAGCCTTGTTAAGAGTTTCAAAAGCTTCCTAACAATCATCAACAAAAACAAAGGGTACATCTTTTTGAAGAAGATTAGTAAGGGGTTTTGATATCCTAGAAAAGTCTTTAATAAACCTTCTATAGAAACCAGCATGACCAAGGATACTACGAATACCTTTGATGTATCTTGGGCATGGCATCTTCCCAATTGCCTCAACCTTAGCTCTATCAACTTCTATGCCTCTTTCAGAAACTTTATGCCCAAGGACAATCCCTTCATTAACCATGAAGTGACATTTCTCCCAATTAAGAACAAGATTAGTTTCTTCACATCTCTGCAAAACTTTATCAAGGTTGTGCATACAATTATCAAAAGAAGTTCCATAGACAGAAAAGTCATCCATAAACACCTCTACAATTTCCTCACCAAAACCATGAAAGATAGCAGACATGGACCTTTAAAAAGTAGCAGGAGCATTACATAAACCAAAAGGCATACATCTATAAGCATAAGTTCCGTAAGGGCAAGTAAAAATAGTTTTTTCTTGATCTTGTTGTTTAACAGCAATTTGAGAGAAACCGGAATAACCATCAAGAAAACAAAAATGGGTCTTTTTAGACAATCTTTCCAACATTTGATCAATAAAAGGAAGCAGGCAGTGATCTTTCTTAGTAACTTTATTGACTTTTCTAAAATCAATGCACATCCTATAGCCTACTACTATTCTTTGAGGAATAAGCTCATCATTATCATTAGGAACAACGGTAATACCTCCTTTTTTAGGAACACAATGAAAAGGACTAACCCATTCACTGTCGGCAATCGGGTAAATAATACCAACATCAAGGAGTTTCAATACCTCATTCCTTACCACTTCCTTCATTCTAGGATTTAAACGTCGTTGGTGCTCTACTACTGGCTTTGCATCTGGTTCTATGTTGATAGAATGCTGACATATAGTAGGTGAAATCCCTTTTAAATCATCTAGAGTATAGCCCATAGCTCCTCGGTGTTTCCTCAAAACCTCCAATAACCTTTCATCTTCCTTTCCTGAAAGTTTAGCGCTAATAATAACATGATATATCTTTTTATCATCAATATAAGCATATTTAAGATCATCAGGGAGAGGTTTTAGATCGAAAACCGGATCCTTTTTAGGTGGCAACGTGGTACCCAAGTCTTCTACCGACAAGTCATGCTTTAGCATCTTGGGTTGACGACGGAGGATCTCGTCAATTTTGTTCCTTTCTTCCATGAAGATCTCACTTTTGTGATCTTCCATAAATAGCTGCAAAGTGATACATTGCAAATGTATCTATAATTTTTGATGCTCCATGCTTGTTTTTATCTACTTTCTTGTGTTTTGTTCAAACTTTGGAGTACTTTTCATATAATTTCTTGGACTAACCTATTAACAAGAGCCATAGTGCTAGCTGCCTGTTTTGTGCTGTTTTTGGTTCCAGGAAAGTCAGAAAATGAATATTCTCGGAATTGGACGGGACAAAAGCCAAAGTGCCTATTTTTCTAGAAGACTCCAGGTGCCAGAATACGAGACAGAGGAGGGCCAGGGGCTGGCCACACCACCCCCAGGCGCGGGCTGGGCCTGGCCGCGCCAGGGCATGGTGTGGTGGCCCCAGGCACCGCCTCGGTCTCCCTCTTCACCTATAAGAAGCCTTCTAACCTAAAAACTTTGGGGGGTTCGACGTTTTTCCACGAAAAGTTCCGCTGCGCCGCCACCACCGAAGGGGAGATTCAGGGGACAGAAAGTCTCTGTTTCGGCACCCTGCCGGGATGGGGAAATGCCCCAGGAGCCATCTCCATCGATCTTCACCATCATCTCCATCGACCATCCATGTTTCCCCCATCTATGAGTGAGTAATCCCCCACTGTAGGCTATGGGGATGGTAGGCATTGGATGAGATAGTTCATGTAATGGCATCAGATTGTTAGGGCATGGTGCCTAGTATCTTTTATTACTGCTTTATGACTTTGTTGCGACTTGTTGTGCGTAATGCTTGTCACTAGGGCCCGAGTGCCATGATTTCAGATCTGAACATGTTATTGATTCATTATGATAGTATTGTTCTTGATCTTATCTACAAGTTGTATACACATGTTGTTGTCCGGAACCTATGGCCCCGAAGTGACAGAAATCGGGATAACCGGAAGGGAAAGGCTTTGATGTGAGGATCACATGTGTTCACAGAGTGTTAATGCTTTGCTCTGGTGCTCTATTAAAAGGAGCACCTTAATTACCAGTAGTTCCCTAGAGGCCCCACTGCAAACGGGCTGGCAGGACAAAAGATGTTGTGCAAGTTCTCATTGCGAGCACGTATGACTATATATAGAACACATGCCTAGGATTGTTTAGTACTTGGGTGCTTTATCTAATTTATCTGCAATTGCCCTATCTTCTGATTGCTATGTGAATTGTCTTGTCCATGCAACGCCCGTCCATCCATCCCTATGCCTACCGCACTCGAATCCCATTGTTTACTGCTTTTGTTACTACTATCTTTGCTTTACTACTGCTGTTACTTTACTATTCCTACTACAAAACTGTTGCTACTGATAAATTGATGTGAGCAAGATTGTTTCTAGGTGCAGCTGAATTAACAACGCAGTTGTTAAGGCTTATAAATATTCTTTGGCTCCCCTTGTGTCGAATCAATAAATTGGGTTTCACTTCCCTCGAAAATACTGCGATACACCCCCTATACTTGTGGGTCATCAAGAGTATTTTTTGGCGCCGTTTCCGGGGAGCATAGCTTTATTTATCAAGTTCACTTGGAATCACTATTGTTCAAGCTAAGTTTATCTTTCTCGTTGTTTGCTTGTTTCTTTATCAAAAATACAAAAAAAATCAGTTCCTACCCTAGTTGTTATTTTCGTTGGTCTGTTATTTCTTGCTTTATCATGCTTGTTGGCAATGGTTGGTTTCTTTGAAACTGAAGCTTATTGGCAAGGTGGGTTCACGGAAGATCAAAAATATTATTATAAGGAACACCGCTTGTCACAAAAAGGGAAACACTTATGGGAACAAATTGATAGATTGTATACCATTGCTAGGAACGTGTGCTCTACTTATAATGTTACTTATTGCTGTGATGAGTCTTGTTGCAGAAAGAGGTATAAACACCTCCCTTTTCAATGTGAGTATAGTGATAATGATACCATATCTTCCTATGCTAAAGGAATTTATGACTTTTATGATGCGGAACAAATTGAAGAATTTATTGCTTGGAAGGTGCTTTTGAACTTGCTAGTTTGCTTGAAAATATTGATGATTCACCTTACAAATATGAGGTGTATGGTATACTTAAATTTTGCTTTGATAATTACAAGGATGAAAATGGCTATATTCTTGAATATTTAATAGATGCTTTCCATAAATGGAAGAGACTAATGCCTTGCAGGATCCTATGGAAGAAGAAATTGATGAACCTGAAATCTCATTAGATGAAAAAGAGGAGGAGAGTGATGAACAAAAGGAGGAAGAATGGATTAGCTACCCATGCCTACCTTCTAATGAGAGTAACTCTTTATCCCTTACATTATTTGATTGTCCCCCTTGCTTACTAAAGGATAATGAATGTTATGTTCCTGAGGTTTCTCTTGAAAATGTTTATAATAAAGCTCTAGTGGTTGTAGATCATGAAGAGCATGCTTTATGTGATAGTTATATTGTTGAGTTTCTTCCTGAGGCTACTGAAAATTATTATGAGAGAGGAAAATGTGGTTGTGGAAGTTTTCATGGTATTGAAACACCTCTCTATGTGCTGAATGTTTTGAAATTACTCTTGTTTTATCTTCCTATGCTTGTCACTTTGTTCTTTGTGATTTTATTTGCATACACGATTCCTATGCATAGGAAGTGGGTTCTACTTAAATGTGTTTTGAATTTGCTTCTTGATGCTCTCTTTTACTTCAACTCATATTTCTTATGAGAGCATCCTCTCAAACTTTTATGCCTGAAGATGATAATATGTCTATTATTCTTGGGAGACCTTTTCTTAAATACTGCAGGAGTTGTTATTAATTGTAATCAAGGGAAGGTGACCTTCAATGTTAATGACAAGGAACATACTGTCTATTTCCCCAAGAAGATTGAAAGGACTTATGGCTTGAATTCAATTGAACATGTTGAGGGCATTCAAGTTGGAGAAATATATTGTCCCATACCAAGAGAAAAATTTGAAACTATTATGATTGGGACCATTGCTATCAAGGTTGAGGTAACATAATCATTAGTGGAATACAAAGTTTTGTCTCATATGAAATTGTTTTGTTAACAAGACCTGATCAACCTTGTTAACAAAAGTATTTCATTGAACAAAACAATGTTTTCACCATTATTATCTCCGCTTACTTCTATTCTATCCATTTTAGTTTTTCCTTATGCCTAACTTAAAGGCGTTAAAGAAAAGTACTTATTGGGAGATAACCCAAAAAATTTAGATGAGTCTTGGAAGTTATTACCTCTGTAATAACCGCTCCTTATACTTTTTATTTGCTTTTTGTGCCAAGAGTAACCTCTAATGAGAGAGAAGTAATGATTGGGAAAGTTGCTTTCCCGAAACAGATTTCTGTGCTTCACCGTAAAAATTCGTGTAAAATCTCTGAACGTATTTTTGAGGCATGAATTTTTTTGCTTCTGCCCCAGGTTGTTATATAACTTTCGTTAGATCAACACTTTTTGATTTGAGCAACAGAAGGTCTTCGAAAAAAATCGTCTTTACCTGCTGGTCTGTTTTGACAGATTTCTGCCATTTTCTGCATTTGCTTCTTGTTGGTTCCTTTTTGAGTTCTTTTGGGGAATTGAGCTTTTTGAGGGAAGTACTAGAGTAGCTAGTGTTCTAATGGAAGTTTATTTGGTGTTAGAACTGAACCTAAAAACTTATTATCTTGAGTGCACTAATGTTGCTAATAAAGATTGTGTGAAGTTTTGTATGAAGGAAAAAATTTAGGTGTATGAAAGGAATGAGTAATGAGATGAAGGATGGACTAAAGCTCAAGCTTGGGGATTCCATGCGTGTCACCCCAAGAAACATCCAAGAAGTACAAGCGTCAAAGCTTGGGGATGCCCAAGGCATCCCCTTCTTCATCAATAAAAATCCCAGGTTTCTTCCAAACACTTTATTTTTATTGTTGTATGCATAGTTGTGTTGTTCTTGGAGCGTCTTCTTTTTTGTTTTCGTTTTGGTTTTTAGTTTGTGTGGTTTGCTTACTCTGCTGAATAAATTGGTTGGACCTCCCCTTTCATACTTTGGTGTTCAAATAGTCTGGTTTGGATTGGAAAAGAGTAGGAAAGCTCATACTTAAATGGTAAAGAGAGCTTCTTTTTGACTGTGGCCTATACTTTGTCATGTCATGCTTGATATTGTTTTGTCTTTATGCTTAGTATTCTTTGTTGTAGCATGACTTGTTATAAACAATTGAGATTGCTTAATGTGCCATGGATGAATCATGCGTTGTTTTAGCATATTAAAGCATAGTATTGTGGTATTCTCCTTTGATGCTTTATTTGGGTTGACTTGGCGCATTCTCACACCATGTTATGACTATCTCAAGTCACCATAGCCTTTATGATCCTTTAGTTTTCAACTTGTAGTATCACTTTATGCTTTGATCAATGATGTTTTGTTGCTCTGCATGATTATGGCCATTATTGCTCTCTCGTTTGTCGCTCCCTTACTATTGCTAGCCTTCACTTACACTGAGTGTTTTTACTCATGTTTCCAACTCCCCTAAACCAAATATTGCCAAAGTGTCCACCATACCTACCTATTAGCATTATTTGCTACTTCCGTGCATATCCAATATGCCTTGTTTTCTTCCGAATAAAATGTTTGCTTGTTATGAAAAAGTTAGTTAGTAAAGCTCTCATGAACTTGATGGCACACTTTATTTTATTGCACTTAATAAACCTGAACCATTGCGTCCTTCTTTGTTGCGCATATGCTTGCGCTTTATGAGTTGAAGTTAGCAGAACCATGTATCATGGGGACCACTTTCAACGCTTCATAGGTACTTTGTACCTAGTTGATATCATGTTCTTTTGCTTATGGATCCTGGCGGTGTGAAATAAAAGTGGAACTTGTAAGATCATGGAGTTTGTATGTATGTTAGAGAAACGCCTGGGCCGCTAGCCTAAGCCATGCCTAATCATGGTGGAAACTTGTAGCATAACCATAATGAGCATTCTATGAAGCATCCTCAATAAAAATCTATGCACATAGTAAATAAAAAGATCATCGAGATGCTCATTGTCTGCTTGCCTTGTTATTTTGATTATGGGATAGCTCCCGTGTCATGTGCAAGGGGTACCCCGTTGGCGGTTCTCTATGATACGTATATACTTACAATGACAAGAGCTTACTTGTGACTGAAGTTGAGTAGCATGAGGATCGGTCTTCGGAAGTAAGGGGCATGAGACTTCGATTTATAACTTATCAAGCATATCCTCTTAGTTGTGTCACTTTAACCTTAACCATTTAAAGATGCTTATGATAGGGGCAATGAGAGCTCAAAGCTAATGAGTACCATACTTTCAGAATTTGGAAGCCTTTCGAACTTTTCAAAACATGTTCATTTCCTTGTTGAGTCTCCACACATTCTATGAGCACTTTCTTGAGAGCATAGTGGTCATTCTTAGTTCTATGTGCATTGTCCCAAGACTAGTTGATTGATGCATAACTTGATACTGCTTGTTTTTAACTATTTGTATCTAGTCACTCTTATGAACTTTGAAGGTGTCCTATGCATTTATATTTGCTACTCTATGAGGGACAAGCTGAATACTATTATGCTATGTTTTCTTTATGTGAAACAAACAAACGTCTTGCAAAGCATTGTTATTCATGAATCTTTTGTTTGTGCCTTTTCATGTTGCATCATAGTTTCTTTGTCTTATTGCTAGAACTTTGTCTTTCATGTTATGATTGAAGTACTATGATCCCAGCTTTGAATGTTTTACAAATACTTTGATCAAGTCTTTGATGGTGCATGTCACCTCAAAAATTATTTTTCTTTTTATCACTTACCTACTCGAGGACGAGCAGGAGTTAAGCTTGGGGATGTTGATACATTGCAAATGTATCTATAATTTTTGATGCTCCATGCTTGGTTTTGTCCACTTTCTTGTGTTTTGTCCACACTTTGGAGTACTTTTCATATGCTTTCTTGGACTAACCTATTAACAAGAGCCACAGTGCCAGCTGCCTGTTTTCTACTGTTTTTGGTTCCAAGAAAGTCAGAAAATGAATATTCTCGGAATTGGACGAGACAAAAGCCAAAGTGCCTATTTTTCCAGAAGACTCACAGAGCCAGAATATGAGACGGAGGAGGGCCAGGGCCTGGCCACACCACCCCCAAGCGCGGGCAGGGCTTGGTCGCGCCAGGGCATGGTGTGGTGGCCCCAGGCACCCCCTCGGTCCCCCTCTTCTCCTATAAGAAGCCTTCTGACCTAAAAACTTCGGGGGGTTCGACGTTTTTCCACGAAAAGTTCCGCTGTGCCGCCACCACCAAAGGGGAGATTCGGGGGACAGAAAGTCTCTGTTCCGGCACCCTGCCGGGACGAGGAAGTGCCCCCAGAGCCATCTCCATCGATCTTCACCATCATCTCCATCGACCATCCATGTTTCCCCCTCTATGAGTGAGTAATCCCCCGTTGTAGGCTATGGGGATGGTAGGGATTGGATGAGGTCGTTCATGTAATGGCATCAGATTGTTAGGGCATGGTGCCTAGTATCTTTTATTAGTGCTTTATGACTTTGTTGCGACTTGTTGTGCTTAATGCTTTTCACTAGGGCCCGAGTGCCATGATTTCAGATTTGAACATGTTATTGATTCATTATGATAGTATTGTTCTTGGTCTTATCTACAAGTTGTATACACACGTTGTTGTCCGGAACCTATGGCCCCGAAGTGACCGAAATCGGGATAACCGGAAGGGAAAGGCTTTGATGTGAGGATCACATGTGTTCACGGAGTGTTAATGCTTTGCTCCGGTGCTCTATTAAAAGGAGCACCTTAATTGCCAGTAGTTCCCTAGAGGCCCCGTTGCAAACGGGCTGGCAGGACAAAAGATGTTGTGCAAGTTCTCATTGCGAGCACGTATGACTATATATGGAACACATGCCTAGGATTGTCTAGTACTTGAATGCTTTATCTTATTTATCTGTAATTGTCCTATGTTCTGATTGCTATGTGAATTGTCTTGTCCATGCAACGCCGGTCCATCCATCCCTATGCCTACCGCACTCGAATCCCACTGTTTACTGCTTTTGTTACTACTGTCTTTGCTTTACTACTACTGTTACTTTACTATTCCTACTACAAAACTGTTGCGACTGATAAACTGCTACGAGCAAGATTGTTTCCAGGTGCAGCTGAATTGACAACTCAGTTGTTAAGTCTTATAAATATTCTTTGGCTCCCCTTGTGTTGAATCAATAAATTGGGTTTCACTTCCCTCGAAAATACTGGGATACACCCCCTATACTTGTGGGTCATCACAAAGCATTGTTAGGAGCAAGAGAGATAGAAGCAAGTTGTTCAACTCTAAAATCCTCATTATGGAGTTCCTCTTCACAAGGTTCTTTAGTAAATTTTGAAAAATTAAACTCATAAGATTCCCCATCAAACTTAGTCAAGATTTTCTCCCTCCTGCAATATATAATATCTCCACAAGTACTCAAGAAAGGTCTGCCAAAAATGATAGGATTAGTTTTACTAGCAGCTGAACCAAGTACTAGAAAATCAGCGGGATACTTAATCTTACCACAAAGAACTTCCACATCTCGTATAATGCCAATTGGAGAGATGGTCTCTCTATTAGCAAGGTGAATAACCACATCAATCTCCTCCAATTCGCAGGGATTGAATTCATGCATAATTTCTCTGTAAAGCTCATAAGGAATAGCACTAGAACTTGCACCAATATCACATAAACCATAATAGCAATGATCACCAATTCTAACGAAAAGCACAAGGACACTAGCTTTTTTAGCTCTATTAGGATGTGGAACAATATTAGAAGCATCCTCACAAAAAACTATGTGCCCATCTTCTATGCTTTTAGTGACAAGGTCTTTCACAATTGCTACTACAGGTTCAATATTTATTTGTTCATCGGGTTTTATAGTTCTCTTTTCACTTTTAGTGATTACATTAGTTATCATAGGATGATCCTTTACCTTATCTGGTAAGGGAATCTTCTCGATATAGGGCTCAGGTAAGATGTGATCAATAGTGCAACACTCAGTGCTCCCAATAGGAACACAATCAACAATATCTTTATAAGGTGCATGGTACTTATTCCATCCCCTTTTTGGAATTTCAATATAAGAAGCAAAAGCTCTAAAGCAATTCGTAATAACTTGCAAATCAAGACCATAAGCATTACTAATATTTTGAAAGTCACCAGTTCGCATAAAAGATTCAATGCATTCATAATCATAATTTATACCTGACTTTCTACCGTTGTCATTCTCCCAAGCTTCAGCATTGTCTTGAATATGGTCCAAAAGATCCCATTTTGCTTCTTCTTACATGCGAGTGAATGATCCAGCACAAGAAGCATCCAATAAATCCTTGTCATGTAGAGGGAGCCTTGCATAGAAATTATTGATAATAATATTGTTGGGGAGCTCATGAATGGGACATTTGAGCATTAGTAACTTCAATCTCCCCCAAGATTGAGTTGTACTCTCTCCATCAAGAGGCCAAATGTTGTATATTTGATTCCGATCTTTATGAATCTCACTAGGAGGATAAAACTTTGAATAAAAGAGAGGCACTATTTCCTCCCATTCTAGAGCTTGACCATTCTTCAACAGCTTATACCAGTCCTCAGCTCTTCCTTTTAGTGATAGTGAGAATAACTTCTTCTTAACTTGATCTGTAGTAATACCTGCACACTTGAACAACCCGCATAATTCGTGTATAAAGAGTAAATGATCACTGGGATGCACAGTTCCATCCCGAACATAGTAGTTATCCATAACACGATCAATAATTCTTGTAGGTATTTTGAAAGCATCATTTTCAGCAGGTGGTGGTTCATCTACTACATTAGGAAATAGGAAACTCAGTGAATTATCCATAATAAAAATAAAGCAACTAACAGAAGTAAACAATACTCACAATAGAAGTTTTCTTTACCAGTTCCACTCTCCAATAGCGCTTCACTCCTTGACAACGGTGCCAGAAAATAGTCTTGATGACCCACAAGTATAGGGGGTGTATCGCAGTATTTTCAATAAGTAAGAGTGTCGAACCCAACGAGGAGCAGAAAGTGCTGGCTAGTGGTATGGATCAGGAATTCTCTGCAAATACTTAGCAAACGGATTTTTAGGGATTTTTGATAAAGCAAGTAAACAAAGTACGAGTAAATAAAAGAAAGTAGGAATAAATGCAGCAAGTGGCCCAATCCTTTATGCAGCAAAGGACAAGCCGGTTGTATTACTTAAGATTACCAAACGTTCTCAAGGACACATGGGAAGACTGTCAAGTGCTTTTGCTTCATATAGTTGATTAATATTCTTTAGCTTGCTAAATGTTGTGTGGGTGAACCTGTGCTAATGTACCGACCTTCCTAGGACTAATACATACTTGTGATTATACCCCTTGCAAACATCCGTAAGTACAAGAAAGTAATTAAGGTAAAAACCTAACCATGGCTTTAAACTCTAAGACCCTTACATCCCTTGTGCAACGGTTTCCTAACGGGGGTTCAGGTTTCTATCATTCCGGCAACCCCTACGATTAGTAGCCAAATACATAATGCATTCCCCTAGTCCCATATAGGTGAAGTGTCATGTAGTCGACGTTCACATGACACCACTAGAAGAAGTACACCACAACTTAAATATCAAACTATTGAATCTTTCTCAACACAACTCCACTACTAACAACATGACTTCTCCCATGTCCTCAAGAACAAAGCGAACTACTCAGAAGACATCATATGAATCATGATCAGAGATGGAATAATGATGTATAACAATCTGAAGATAAACAATAATTCAATGGTTCACTCAATAGCATCAACTACAAAGAGTAATCAACACCGGGAATGTTTCCCCTATGAACTATGCAAGATTCAACCCAATTGTTACAGCAATATGGAGACGGTGATGAGGGTGCTGATGGTGATGGTGGTGGTGATGATGATGATGATCCCGATGAAGTCCAGCTTGATGGTGGTGTTGATGGCGATGATCTCCCCTCTCCGGGAAGGAATTCCCCCGGCAGAAATCTGTCTGCCGGAGAGATCTTTCTCTCTCGGTGTTTTCCGCCCCGTAGAGGCGGCGGAATCTTTCTGTGGTTGCTCCCCAAGTCTTAGGGTTTCGGGAGGATAATATACGCCAGAAGGGAGTGCCAGGGGTGGACTAGGGTGGCCACACCACCTGGTGGCGCGGCCTAGGCTGGCCCGCGCCAGGGGGTGGTGTGGGCCCCCTGTGGCCCATCTCCAGCCCCCCTTCTGGCTTCATTCGTCTTCTGGAAAAATTGGATTTTCCGTATATTTTCCCAGATTTTCTCATCTTCACGAATTTTGCCTCCAAATAGCACCTTTTCCATTAGAATCCTGACGGCAGCGGTCCATGCTCGAAAAGTCATCAACCATGCAAAAACAGATGAAATAACATAAGTATCACCTCTCAATATGAAATATATCAATGAATAATAGTGAATTATGACATAGAATAGTGATGCAAAATGGACGTATCAACATGGTGTGAGCATGCGCCAAGTCAACCCAAATGAAGCATTAAAGGAGAATATCACAATATTATGCTTTTAATATGCTAAAACAACACATGATTATTTCAAGGCACATTAAGCAATCTCAATTGTTTATAACATGTCATGCTATAGAAAAAATCACTAAGAATAAAGCCAAAACAATATCAAGCATGACATGATAAAGTCTAAGTCACAGTCAAAAACAAGCTCCTTTTATACCACTTGAGCATGAATTTTCCTACTCTTTTCCAATCCAAATCAACCTATTTGAAAGAACTCACAAAGATAATAATAATAAATACAGATCAGTGAGCTTGTCTCACAAATTCAAAAAAAAGAACTAAAAAGTTCTAAGCTGAAAGCACAAATAAACTAAGGCTAAACACAGTGCTAGCAAAAGAGAACACTCACAAAACAATAAGAATGAAAACTAGAGTGTTCTAGGCAATAAATAACGGGGGTGTATCTCTCCGAAAGAAGTGTGTTGGGATACAACCAAATTATTTAAGCAAACCAAACAAAAGAAAACTAAAAACAAAGACGAAGACGCTCCAAGAACAACACAATTATGCATGAAACAATAAAAATAATTATTACTCTCCACATAAACATAGTCATTCTTATTAATTGTAGTGGGAGCAAATTCAACAAAATAGCTATCATTATTATTCTCATCACCATAATCATCAAATATAGGAGGCATATTGTAATCATAATTAATTTTCTCCTCAATAGTAGGTGGACTGAAAATATCATATTCATCATTGTAATCATCATATATCGGAGGTATAGTATCATCAAAGTAAATTTTCCCCTCCGTGCTTGGGGGACTAAAAATATCATGCTCATAAAAACCAACTTCCCCAAGCTTAGACTTTTCCATAGCATTAGCAATAATGGTGTCCAAAGAATAACATTGCTATTAGCACGCAAATAAAGTTCCATAGTTTTTTTAATTTTCTCTTTAAACACTTCATGTCCTAACTCAATATAAATACTATAAAGATCTCTACTTTTGTTGTTGTTTTCCATTAAGGCTAACTAGTGAAAATAAAAACAAGAAACAAAAAGATATAATTGCAGAATCTAAAGGAAATAACTTCGAGCACTCACACCGGAGGATGTGAGTACCTTTTACCTTACCTCCCCGGCAATGATGCTAGAAAATAGCTTGATGTCTATGCACTTCTGTTCTTGTAGACAGTTGTTGGGCCTCCAAGTGCAGAGGATTGTAGAATAGCCACAAGTTTCCCTTAAGTGGATTACCCAAGGTTTATAGAACTCAGGGAGAAAGTGGTCAAAGGTATCCCTCTCAAGCAACCCTGCAATCAAGATACAAGAAGTCTCTTGTATCCCCAACACACCCAATACACTTGTCAGGTGTATAGGTGCACTAGTTCGGCGAAGAGATAGTGAAATACAAGTGGTATGGATAATTATAAGTGGTAACGGTGCCAGAAAATAGCTTTGATGGCGCGTGGTTGACGTGGGAAGAGACTAAAGGCAATCTGAAATAAAGATGGAAGCAAGCAAGCATGTAAAAAATCTAGTTGCAAACGATGTTTCAATGCTTAGAAACAAGGCCTAGGGATCATACTTTCACTAGTGAATACTCTCATATAAATATTATGTCTTATGGTAATACTCTAAACTACTCTCCGGTTGGACACTCTAATCAATGGTAGGGCTATAACAGCACTCCTCAAAGTTCGCTTTCCCCATCTAGGTAACCCCTCACTATCACCTTGAGCGCTAGATGGTTCCAACAAACACCACAATCTCATAGAGATATCCAACTCCAAATATAACTCATAACAAGTATTTGTAATCTCTAGCCTAAGAGCCACCATGGTGTGCATGTTATCACTTTCACACACGTGGGAAGAGCCAGAGATCTATTAAAGCACTAGAGTAGCAAGGTAGATCTACTTGATTACAAAGCTCATGATCACAATATGATCATGCATAGAGAGAGAGATGAACACATAGCTACCGGTAGAACCCTTAGCCTCGAGGAAGAACTAATCCCTCATCATCATGGGAATCAGCAGCAGCGATGGAGATGGTGGTGGAGATCGATGGAGATGGCTCCAGGGGCACTTTCCTGTCCTGGCAGGGTGCCGGAACAGAGATTTTCTGTCCCCCGAATCTCTCCTTCGATGGCGGTGGCGCTACGGAACTTTTCATGGCTGGAGGCTGGATTCTTTAGGGTTTCTGCATCACAGGCTTCTTATAGGCGAAAGGGCGATGTCAGAGGGTGGACCAGGGGCCCACACCACTTGGTGGTGTGGCCAGGGGGACCCACGCCACCACATGGTGTGTCCAGCCCCTGGCCCCTCTCCGTCTTGTCTTCTGGCTTCGTGAGTCTTCCGGTAAAATATCAACTTCGGCTTTTGTCAGGTCCAATTCCGAGAATATTGATTTTTTGGCTTTTCTGGAACCAAAAACAGAAGAAAACAGGCAACTGGCACTGTGGCATCTTGTTAATAGGTTAGTTCCAGAAAATGTGTAAAAGTACTCCAAAGTGTGGACAAAACATAAGAAAGTAGATATAAAACAAGCATGGAATATCAAAAATTATAGATTCGTTTGCAACGTATCACTCCTTAAGTATTTTCATGAGTTCTTCTTCTTCCCCTATGAGTTTAGCACTAATAATAATAAGAAATTTATTTGTATCATCTAAAACTCTTTATTTAAGATTATCTAGTAGAGTCTTCAATTCTGGAGGTGGTAATTCCTCGTCCCCTCTCTTTTCTGGCTCTTCAAAAGCCTCATTAGTTGGAGGCCCTATAATGGGAAGTGAATCGAATTCATCTTGTAGTTCTTCTAGGGACCTGTCCTCCATAACTATTTCTTCATAATTTAAGTATTCATTTATTTTTCTTTGTGATCACTAAAGAAGAGAGCTACCATTTCCTCAATTGTTTTCTCTTTCTCTTCTTCTTGTATTTGTGGAGGCCTGTCTTTAAATTTGGAAAAGTGGAATTCTTTTTCCGCTTCCCCAAGCTTAAGAGACACAAACTCCTTTTTGAAATCAACTTTGGCACCTACATCACTCAAAAAGTTTCTTCCAAATATAATTGGGCAAAAAGTGTCAACTGGCATATCAACAACTACAAAATCGATAGGAAAGTTTTTGTTGCCAATTGTGACAATTGCATCTTCAACTACTCCCATTGGAATTCTAAGAGTTTTATTGGCTAACATGATTGTCAAATCAGTATTTTCAATTGTAGCAGATTCTATTTCTTCTGTTATTTCTAAATAAAAATCATAAGATATAACATTAACTTCGGTGCCAAGATCGCATAAACCATAATGCGAGGTTTCCTTAAATATGCAGGGAAGAATAGGCTTACCCACATCTTTTACCTTTGTTTTACCTTCACCAATATGGAAGTCTCTTTATCAAGTTCAACTATGTTACAATGTGCATACATAGCCATAATTGCTTCCTTGGTTACCTCTTCATCTTTGGTTTCTTCCAGATGTTTCACAACTTCTGGCATACTTTCCTCTTCCTCCTTCTCATGTACTGCTTTGACCTGTTCATATTCAGAAATATGCTTATGTGTAGTGTTAGGGAAAGGTATCTCATAAATTGGTTCCAGGGAGGCCAGTGTTGCTTTAACTTCTCTTTTCTTCTCAAGTTTGGGTGGTGGATCATACTTTACCAAACCTTCTTTTGGAGCTTTGATTTGTTTTGTAAAAGCTTTAACAACTTGCAACACAAGATTTGAATCCAAATAAAGTTCCTTAGATAATTATTTAACATGGCCCTTTTTATTATAGTCATGAATACAATCATAATCTATTTCTACGCCTCCTTCGCTTCCTAGAACAAAAACTCTATGATTTTGAATTCTATTAAATAAAGACCAAGCTTTAGTTATAGGAAGATTCATCAAGGCTCTTTCCGCGAAAGAGTCTAGTTCAATTTTATTAGGTTCAATTAAACCGCCATAAAAGATATGCAATAAATACCATTCAGGCAAATCATGATGAGGACATAGATTAAGTAAATCTTTAAATCCGATATAATCTCTTACTAGTCCTTCATTAGGACGGTTCCTCCAAGTCATTATAAGACGCCTGATTCCAAAAGATTTTGATAATGGATAATATTTTGCTAGAAACTCACAGGCTAAATTATCCCAAGTAGTAGTGGCTTCTAGGGGTAGAGATCTATACCATGAGAGAGTTGTACTAGTCAAAGTCTGACTAAGAAGTTTAACCCTTACCTCATTGGCGGTATATCCTGGAAATTGAAAAGCGCCACATATATCTTTGAAACATCCAATATGCTCATATGGATTAGGATCTTCATCCCCAGTAAATTGCTTCTTGTGTAGAATACCAAGTAATAGAGGATTTATTTCAAACCCCCGTGTCTTCTCGTTGGAGTTGTCTCTTTAATAAATATCATAGGGCTTCCCAAAATGGCTGAGTGGGTTAGCACTAGTCATATGCTCAAACTCCATCATGTTGGTGAAAACCTGTAAATCAACACAAAACTTAGCAAGCCAAAAATAAATAAGCAAAAACTAAAAGACCTACAATGCTTAGCTCCCCGGGAACGGCACCAGAAAATAGCTTGATGGCTGCAAGTGCACAGATTATTTATAGCTAGTTTCGAAATAAAGATATCGATCCCATAGGAAGCAGGAGTCTGAAGTCTAATAACTCTTGAAATAAATACTATAATAGAAATGCTAAATAAAGTTCTAAGTGAAAAGATAAAATGTGAGTATTGCGTAAAAAGGTGTTTTGGGTTTTTAGTATAAGAGCAATAATAAATAAAGTGAAACAACTGAACACAGAAAGTAAGTATCACGTATGTAAGAGAGATTAAAATTGCAATAGGGAAAAGGCGTTCTTAGGGAGTAGTGGATACACCTCTAACATTATAAGGAACTAAGGGAAAGATTATTATCATGAATATTCTCAACTGTGTATGTGTGGGAGGAACTCCGTATTTGGACAAATAGGCAGCAACCGCTGCTCACATCATCCTCATAACCACAGCAGCCAGCAATCGACATCAATCAAATTACTACGCTATTAAGGGACTTAATCCCGTAGGACGTATCCCATGGCATGGATAGTGTTCCGTGAGTTTCCTCGGTTCCCAAGTTGATACGTAAGAAGTGCCAATAGGTTTTTAGTCACTATAAGTGCTAACACACCTCCGTCTACCAACAAGTAGTTCCCTCCATCGAGTCCCCATAAGAGGCAAATATTGAGAGGTCGACTTCTCCCAACATCAAGATGAAGACAATCTAACACATGGTCACAACGATAAATATCATAATAAACTTTGTCTTATTTCAATCTCATACTAGGATTTCTCCATCTCCCTAAGAACTAATGATCTACTCAGACATGGAGGCAATCAACATCTTGACAATAACAATGGAATCTATCATATATGAATAGTACTTGTATAAATCCACAACGAGTATGGAAATTACAACAAGATCTAGACAAGATGTAGATAGGATGAATGGAGATGGTGGTGATGCAGCGGTTGATGATGAAGATCGATGCCTTAGCCTCCCGGATCTGCGCAGGGTGAAGATGGATCTTCAGTGAACGAGTTCCCCCTCCAGATGCCTCCCGGAGGTGAGGCTTCGGCGATTTCTGGTTGTTCTATATGTTGTCTCCCTGATCCAGTTGCACGGGGTGAAACTATTTGAGGAGGCGGTGGCGGTGCCAACTATACAACGGGAACTATATAGCCGTAAATTTTATTCCCGTTGTATAGTTGGTTGTTAAACCATCTGTATGCCTTGATCACTTCGGATTTTCTTCTAGTATTATTGATATCTCCCAAATAAGCGATTTACGTTGTTTTTGACTCCTTTTCTCCCCAGTACAACTGCTCTGAGAATTGTGTCCATTGTATCCATCGTCTGTCCTGATCCTGGTAAAAATAGACATAAAATGTGCGCATAAGCGCTGTAAAATACCAAGATCCTACATCTACAATGCAAAATAATAATATAAAACATGATGCAAATATGCACTCATCAGTGCACCAACAACTTATGCTAAGCCAGACAAGCAACAAAGTGATAGCAAGATAGATTACTTCAAGCAAGAAGACTATCACAATATAAAGTGCATAAGTAAAGGGCTCAAGTATAGTGATAATCGAGGCACGCGGGGACGACGGTGTTTTACCGAGTTCCTCCCTATAAGGGAGTACATCTCGTTGGAAGGGTGGGAGGTACTAATACCACCATCGCCACAAGAGGCCTCACCCTATTCTTCCGAGCACCTGCCGCACAGCAAGCACCCCGATCCACTATGGGACAATTGATAGCGGTCACCAAACCCATACAAGATTGGGGAAATCTCCACAACTTAATTGGAGGCTCCCAATAATCAGCACCAAGGACACTAACTTGGGGAGAGCTTCACAACTTAATTGGATGCCCCAAGAACTCACCACAAAGGCTACACAATCGTCTAGGGTTCTAAGAACCCAAGAGAACAAGCTTCTAGATTTCACCAACCAAATCCTCTGAGGAGAACTCAAACTGATGCACCTAATACAATGGCAAGTCCTTCACTCCCAAATTCCACCAAAGTTATAAAAAGCTATTGGGGATAAGAGAGGAAGAACACAGTTGGAAATCCACAAAAGACTCCAAAATCTAGATCCAATGGGTTCCCCTCACTTAGAGGAGAGATTGATTGGTGGAAATGTAGATCTAGATCTACTCTCTCTTTCCCTCAAGAAGATGCAAGAATCATCAGAGGGACTGAGATATAGAAAGCTTGGAAAGGTCAACAATGGAGAAAAAACCTTGCAAGAAGAGTTGGGGAACCATGGGGAAGAAGGCCCCTTAAATAGCGCCCCCCAAATCCAACTGTTGCAGCCCAAAAATGCGATTCCCGGTACTACCAGACTTTTTGTCAGTACTACCGGACTTTCTCGGTAGTACCGGACATTCCCTGGGGTTCCTGGGTCACCCAAACGCACTTTTGCCTGAAAATACCGGTACTACTAGACTTTTCCCGGTACTACCAGAATTCCTGGGGTTACCGGGTCTCCAAACGCATTCTAGTCAGATACGCATGGTACTACCGGACTTTTCCCCGGTACTATCAGATTTTCACAACTCCCGGACACTCGCTACGAAAATGGTAATAACTTTTGCATCCAGACTCCGATTTCGATGATCTTATGCTCGTTTCAAAGAGGACAACAAGAACTACAAGATCACGCAGATAAACATCATCGTACAACCACAAAGATAAAGCCACAAGATGAAAGGTTTGACCTCTCTAAAAGAGACGAACAGGTAAAACCTCCAAAACGCAAAACACAATAAATTGACCTTGGAAACTCCGAATATGTTGAGACCAATTTTGTTGGAAAGATACAAACAAGTAGCATCCAAAAATATGGAAATATTGGATACCACCAAGGGAGAAAATATGTAGTTTATATATATGAGATACCTCCCAAGATGTGGAGCCAAAAAACCCGCATGATAAAAATGCAATAAGATATATATAAGGGAAATCCGTCTTTGATGAACTAGAGCTTGTTAAGAAGATTACCACAAGCTCTAGAACCTCACTTGGATAAGATCCAAGTAACAACCAAAAAAGATGATGCTAAGTATGCAAAGGTTTGAGCTCTCTCTGAAAGATACGATCGAGTTACTTACTCGAGAGCTCCTCTTGATAGTACGACTATCTATCCTAAACCCAGTTTCCCAACATGAGACCGGTAAAAGTGAAAACCTATCAAGATCATACCTTTTCCTTGAGCATTACACTTGAGCTTGATGTAGATGATATTGTCCCTCTCAAGATGGAACATCTTCCTTGATTGCTCTTGCTCACGCTCGCTTGATGAAGTCTTGCGAATTGCTCCCATATACACATGTGGGAACTCTTTATTAGAACTTGTCTCCATCAAACCATGATCCCCGAGGATGGAAAGCTTCAAGCATGAGATCTTCTAGATATGGCGCATCTTGATCTTGCACATCATTTCTTCCAACTTCATTTGGATGATGTCTTGAAGATACACATGGTCTGATAACCATTTTTTCTAACTTCACCGAGGAACTCCATCTTCTTCTTTAAGATACTCTTGATCTTATTTTTCTTTATTCTTCTACCTTGAAGCCAACATATGCTCCAAGCGATGCCAAAGGACAATTCCTACAAGTTCAACTTAATGCAAACATTAGATCATAGAGATTGTCATTAATTACCAAAACCATACATGGGGGCACACATGCTCTTTCACCAGCATTTCAAAAAGGATGGAAGAAAATACTATTTTCTTAATAATATGACTTATTGGTTATCGACCCGAGTGGTGTTAACCTAGTATGGCGGGCAAATGGAACCATGGTATGGTTTGTGGATTGGTGGAGGTTCCATTTGCACGGGAAAATATCACCTAGGAATTAATAACAACTGTCGCCAATGATTCTCGCGCCATATAATACACGCTAACCATGAGATCTATATGTCTTTGGGGAAGTCAGCTGGATCTTTTTCCTTTCGTATGCTGACAGACAACTTTATTGGAGCGGTGATCCTACATTTAGGCATGTCCAAGGGTGGGAACCATCAATTCCTTGGTACTTGTTGTCTACGATGGATTGGTCTTCAGGAATGTAAACCGGCTCGGCCGTTGTCCTGAGCTAGCAAAAGGGTGAGCATACAGGGTTGCGAAGAAGGGCAGTGGTTGGCTTGGATCTTAGACTGGGCTCCATACCAAGGAAGTGTGGACGAGATTGCAACTCAGATGTGCAACAAGGCTAAGATCTCTCATGGGTAAAGCAACGCACATCTACAAAGTGTAAAAAAATATGACGTGTTACTCCTGAAGGGATACGGGTAGGCTACACTAGCATAAAATCAAAAATTTCTACCGCGTCAACCAGGAATACTATTGTCATAGATCACGGGATTACCGCTAGACGCGCAGGTGCGGAACTCGATGAAGCACGTTGCGGCAGTGTAGATGTTCTACGTCTCCTCCTCGTCCTCGTCCCACGAGCAGCTCCCCTTTGCGCGGCTCGTCCAAGTGCTACAGATGCAGCACCTCCGAGGTATCCACACGTCCGGAGTGGAAGTCGTCACACGCCAGACTGCTAGGTCTGCGCGTGCAACACAGGCGGAAGAGGAGTGGCGGCTGGGTGGAATGCTCTCTCCTTTTCAGCTCGCCTCACTCCCTCTTATATAGGCATCCCCGGTGGGCTTCTACATTAGCAGCCCATTAGCAGCCTAAGCCTGGTCTAATTCGGATCCAATCCTCATTAGGCTTCCAGCCCCTAAAGTGTGTGACCCTATAGGTTCATACACGTATAGACATGACGCGAGTACACTTACTCCGTCAATAGTTGGTAGCGGCCTCTAGCAAGACGTGCCAACTCCTAAACGCATATAAAGATCATTCGGACGAACCATCACAAGGTTGAGTACATGTCTTTCCCTTTGCCTCACGATATTTGGTCTAGCTCTAAGCTGACCTCTCTTTCTCGATACTGTGATTCAGAATCCCTTTACTAGGTTAACTCTTAACCATATGTAGCACGGCCATGCATTTCTAGATCCGATCACTCGAGGGGCCCAGAGATATCTCTCTCAAGTAGAGAGGGGCAAATCCCATCTTGATTGACCGATGCCTTGCAGCATGTATCAGGACAAACCCGAAAGCTACCTTTATAACTACCCAGTTACGGAGTAGTGTTTGATAGCCCCAAAGTAGGTCGATCCACATCTCAAGTACATGCGACAATCTCAGGTCTAAGGACAAAACGTACACGATGTGTAGAGAGAGCTGCAAGTATTATTGCTAGTCTCATGTTGGGTCAGTCCAACCCCATGTTCATAACATGTGTCCACATCATTGGTTTGACATCTCCATGTCAATGACTTGCGAAACATAGTCATTAACCAATCGATGTGCTAGTCTAATATTCACGTGTGTCCTCGCATGAACTCCGACTAGGGACAATTATTAGATAACCATACAAGTAAAGAGTTTCACAAACAATTCACATAATTGCCAATCAATACAAGTTGCCTAGTATATGGATATTCAAGGAACATTATAATAACTCATGGATATACATGAAATACAATCATCTCTATGATTGCCTCTAGGGCATATTTCCTTCAGTCTCCCACTTGCACTAGAGTCAATCTAGACAGTATCTAATACCTATTGCTCTTGTGTGCGCTTCATGCGCAGGCTGCGGGAGTGGCTTAGTCAAGGGATCAGCAACATTTGAGTCCGTATGTATTTTGCATAACATGACACTGCCTTCATCAATGAACTCACGAATCAGATGGTAGCGCATGCGAATATGTTTGTTCTTCTCGTGCTGTCTAGGTTCTTTGGCTTGTGCAATAGCACCATTGTTGTCACAATAAACGTCCAAGGGATTGGACGAGCCTTGAACCACACCAAGAGCGATCAGGAAATTCCTAATCCAAACAGCTTCCTTTGCAGCCTCCGAGGCAGCAATATATTCAGCTTCTGTTGAAGAGGAGGCCACTGTATCTTGCTTGGAACTTTTCCAGCTCACAGCACCACCATTCATGACAAACACATAACCTGATTGCGATTTCGAGTCATCTGAGTCATTAAGGTAACTCGCATCTGGAATATTCTTTACCGCTGTCCAGTGAATCTCACCTGGATCAGCCTGGTATCTGCTCGTAACACTTAGAGCATAGGAAACATCTGGGTGAGTACATGTCATTGCATACATGATGGATCCAATAGCCGAAGCATATGGAATCCTACTCATGCGTTCTCGCTCATCAGTGGTCGAAGGACACTGAGTCTTGCTTAGTTTAATGCCGTGAGACATGGGCAAGAACCCCTTCTTAGCCTCTTCCATGCTGAACCGTTTCAACACTTTGTCAATATACGTACTCTGGCTTAATCCAATTAGCCTCCTTGATCTATCTCTATAGATCTTGATACCCAGAATATATGCCGCTTCTCCCAAGTCCTTCATAGAAAAACTATTTTTCAATGAGGTCTTAACAGACTCGAGCATAGGAATGTCATTTCCAATCAATAATATGTCATCCACATATAAGATTAGAAACACAAGTGATTTCCCATTTTCTTTCTTATACACACAAGGTTCTTGTTCGTTTTTGGTGAAGCCAAACTCCTTTACAACTTCATCAAATCGAATGTTCCAACTCCGAGATGCTTGCTTCAGCCCATAAATAGACTTTTGAAGTTTGCATACCTTTCCAGCATTGTTTGGATCGACAAAACCTTCGGGCTGCATCATATACACGTCCTCAGAAAGGATTCCATTTAAGAAAGCCGTCTTGACATCCATCTGCCATATCTCATAATCGAAATGTGCAGCAATGGCTAGAATGATCCGTATAGATTTAAGCATCGCTACGGGCGAGAAAGTCTCGTCGTAGTCAACTCCTTGAACTTGTCGAAAACCTTTTGCAACAAGTCGAGCTTTATGGATGTGAACATTTTCATCCATATCAATCTTCTTCTTATAGATCCACTTGCACTCGATGGCTTTAAAACCATCAGGCAGGTCAACCAAGTTCCAAACTTGATTGTCTCCCATGGACTCTATCTCGGATCTCATGGCAATCAGCCATTTCTCAGAGTCTGGGTCCACCATCGCTTCTGCATAGGTCGCAGGCTCATCATTGTCTAACAATAATAATTCTCGCGCTTCGCGGAGCCTCGCCGACCTTCGTGGCTGTGGTGCTTCTATTGCCACGGGTTCCTCAACTTGTTCTGCTACAATAGCATCACTCGTAGAAGCATCCCCGACTGGCTCATCTTGAACTTCTTCAAGTCCCACCAACCTTCCACTCGTTCCCTTTGTGAGAAACTCTTTCTCTAGGAAAACACCGCTACGAGCGACAAACACTTTGCCCTCTTCTCGGTTGTAGAAGTAATACCCTAAGGTTTCCCTTGGGTATCCCACAAAAATGCACTTATCCGATTTGGGTGTTAGCTTGTCCGACTGAAGTCGTTTGACAAATGCATCACAACCCCAAATCTTTAGAAAAGACAAACTGGGATTCTTTCCAGTCCACATCTCATATGGTGTCTTAACTACGGATTTAGATGGTACCCTGTTTAGTGTGAAAGCTGCTGTTTCTAGCGCGTAACCCCAAAATGATAATGGTAAATCCGACTGGCTCATCATAGATCGAACCATGTCCAACAAAGTTCGATTACGCCGTTCAGAGACCCCGTTTCTTTGAGGCGTTCCGGGCAGCGTGAGCTGTGGAACAATTCCGCAACTCTTAAGATGATTGCTAAACTCGTGACTCAAATATTCACCTCCGCGATCAGATCGCAAGGCCTTTATTTTCTTGCCACGTTGATTCTCTACCTCATTTTGAAACTCTTTGAACTTTTCAAAAGTTTCAGACTTATGCTTCATCAAGTAGACATAGCCATATCTACTGAAATCATCAGTGAAAGTAATGAAGTAGTGATATCCTCCTCTGGCTGTCGTGCTCATTGGTCCACATACATCAGTATGTATGAGTTCCAACAAGTCTATCGCTCTCTCGGGAAACCCCGTAAAAGGCGTCTTGGTCATCTTTCCAAGTAAACAAGCTTGACATGTCTCGTATGATTCAAAATCAAACGAAGTTAGAAGACCATCACCATGGAGCTTCTTCATACGCTTTTCACTTATATGCCCCAAACGACAATGCCATAGATAGGTAGGACTCAAATCATTTGGCTGAAGCCTTTTAGCACTAACATTGTAAACACATGCATTATCAAGATTTAAAATAAATAACCCATTCACAATGGGAGCATCAGCCACAAACATAGTATTCTTAGAGATTACACAACCATTGTTTGTACTCGCGAATGAATAACCATCCCTCATCAAACATGAAGGTGATAAAATGTTTCGACCCATACTAGGAATGTAATAACAATTATTCAACTCCATGATAAATCCTGACGGAAGGTGAAGTTGCATGACGCCGACGAACAATGCAGCAACCCTTGCTTTATTTCCGACGCGAAAATCCACTTTGCCTTTCTGCACTTCTCTAGTCCTTATTAGCCCCTGCATCGAATTGCAAATATGAGCAACTGATCCGGTATCAAATACCCAAGAGTTAACATAAGAATCTGCGAGAAAAATGTCCACAACATTTACAACAAGTGTACCTGAGTGGGAAGTACTCTTACTTCCACTTTTCTTCAAAGAAGCCTGGTACTTGCTGCAGTTTCTCTTCCAGTGGCCATATTCGTGACAAAAGAAACACTCAGTGTCTCCTGCAGGACCAGCCTTTTGCTTGGGTGCAGGGTTTGGCTTAGGGATCGTATCCTTAGCCTTGCCCTTCTTCTTCTGCCAAGAAGTGCCCTTTTTCTTGAAGCTAGGCTTGTTCTGCATAGCCATCACATGGCTATGCCCTGCACACTTCTTAATGTCACATTCTGCTGTTTTCAGCATCCCACATAATTCATTAAGGCCCCTCTCCACCCCATGCATATGGTAGTTCGAAATGAAATGCCCATAGCTAGATGGAAGAGATGCCAAAATGAAGTCAGTGGCCAACTCTTGGCCTAATGGAAAACCAAGCTTTTCCAAAGTCTGACTGTAACCAACCATTTTGATCACATGGGGGCCTACAGCTGCTCCCTCTGCCAGCTTGCATTCCACAAAGGACTTAGCGACATTGTACCTCTCAGTCCTAGCCTGAGTCTGGAACATGTCCTTAAGCGCAACGATCATATCGTACGCTTCCTGATCCTCAAACTGCTTTTGAAGATCAGGTTCCATGCATGCAAGCATAATACAACTGACCTCAAGAGATTCATCACATGCTTTCTTGTAGGCATTCTTAAGGGTAGCAGTTGCATTATCAGCAGGTTCATCCGGGATTGGGGTATCTAGAACAGTTTCCTTTTTCTCAGCCCTGAGAACAATTCTCAGGTTACGGACCCAGTCCGAATAGTTTGTTCCATTTAGTTTATCCTTTTCAAGAATCGAACGCAAAGCAAAAGGTGATGAATTGTTCGGTGCCATTGATCTACAACAAAAAAATATGCAAAATACTAAGCCATGTAACCATGAAAGAGTAAAACATATTAAACAATTTAATAGCATATACTCCCACTTAAATCAACATCCCTCTATTGATACTAAGTGATTCAAGATCCACAATTAACAAGTCGACTAGTGAGCTTTAGCATCACTGCTAGAAGACAAGGTAAATCGGTAAGCAACCTTTGCTAATCATATCACATATGACTCTTGTTGTTGGGTGACATCTCTATGTCAAAACTAGGCGCCCAACCTTTATGCCCCAAGGTCCTTAACTGTTAAGATGACCTTGTTAAGCTCACCAACGCTCATGCGTGTAGGTATCCGATACAAACCCATCCAGCCAAGGAAAACCGTGGCACCCTAATTTCATAGACCCACCAACGATTGTACAGGGCATAGGATGGTGCAAGGTTTGGTTGGGAGGGCATGGTTTAACTTAAACTTTGTGAGGGATCGTTCTACTTCTATCATCTAAGCATGCATAGTAGTAAAACGTATAAGAATAGCATTCACATAGATGTGATACAGTATGGCCCATTTTCTCATGGTGATCTCCATCGCCATAGAACCTGTCCACCATGATGATCTCCATCTTCATGCTCTATGCGAGCCATCCTCCAAGTGATGAGTTCTCCAAGAAATAATACAAGCTATTACTCTTAACATCTAGTAATCAAAATTACATTGTATTGGGATCATCACAAGTTGGCACGCAGGCCATTACAATAATTGACAACACATATGGCTCCAGCCGTGTTGCCCAACTCACGACGCGCAGGTCATGAAAAATACATACATGCATCACATACATTTTTGGGCCATACTGATCACATAAATCCTGCAAAAACAAGTTGTGCATAGAATCGCATTCTACCGGATCATGTGAAATCGTACCACCTATGAACCTTAACGAGATACAAACAGGGGGGCTACGACTAAGGGGGGTCTAGGGGTCTCCCCCTGCGGGGTTCGAAGGGGCAGCGCCCCTCGCGGTACCTTTAAGGATTTTGATCGGCAAATCCAATTTACCATAAAACGACCATAGTTCCGATTTGACCAAACTCCTTTGATCACGGTACGTCGATTCAGATCTAATTCCCGATTCGATCAATCATATTGATCTTCGCGTGATTCAGAAGGATTTATGTGTCACTGTCTACCCCGATGGCGGAAACCGACCGGTAGGGGTAAGTCGTTCGACGACCTTAGAATCACGATCACGGAAAGTAAGATCATAGATCAATCCAGAAACACCGCCATACAAACGATCATATCATTCATATCAATCTACATATCACCATATGCAAACTTCCCGAACCTATGACTGAATAGCATCGGCTCTGATACCACTGAAGGGATACGGGTAGGCTACACTAGCGTAAATCAAAAATTTCTACCGCGTCAACCAGGAATACTATTGTCATAGATCACGGGATTACCGCTAGACGCGCAGGTGCGGAACTCGATGAAGCATGTTGCGGCAGTGTAGATGTTCTACGTCTCCTCCTCGTCCTCGTCCCACGAGCAGCTCCCCTTTGCGCGGCTCGTCCAAGTGCTACAGATGCAGCACCTCCGAGGTATCCACACGTCCGGAGTGGAAGTCGTCACACGCCAGACTGCTAGGTCTGCGCGTGCAACACAGGCGGAAGAGGAGTGGCGGCTGGGTGGAATGCTCTCTCCTTTTCAGCTCGCCTCACTCCCTCTTATATAGGCATCCCTGGTGGGCTTCTACATTAGCAGCCCATTAGCAGCCTAAGCCTGGTCTAATTCGGATCCAATCCTCATTAGGCTTCCAGCCCCTAAAGTGTGTGACCCTATAGGTTCATACACGTATAGACATGACGCGAGTACACTTACTCCGTCAATAATTGGTAGCGGCCTCTAGCAAGACGTGCCAACTCCTAAACGCATATAAAGATCATTCGGACGAACCATCACAAGGTTGAGTACATGTCTTTCCCTTTGCCTCACGATATTTGGTCTAGCTCTAAGCTGACCTCTCTTTCTCGATACTGTGATTCAGAATCCCTTTACTAGGTTAACTCTTAACCATATGTAGCACGGCCATGCATTTCTGGATCCGATCACTCGAGGGGCCCAGAGATATCTCTCTCAAGTAGAGAGGGGCAAATCCCATCTTGATTGACCGATGCCTTGCAGCATGTATCAGGACAAACCCGAAAGCTACCTTTATAACTACCCAGTTACGGAGTAGTGTTTGATAGCCCCAAAGTAGGTCGATCCACATCTCAAGTACATGCGACAATCTCAGGTCTAAGGACAAAACGTACACGATGTGTAGAGAGAGCTGCAAGTATTATTGCTAGTCTCATGTTGGGTCAGTCCAACCCCATGTTCATAACATGTGTCCACATCATTGGTTTGACATCTCCATGTCAATGACTTGCGAAACATAGTCATTAACCAATCGATGTGCTAGTCTAATATTCACGTGTGTCCTCGCATGAACTCCGACTAGGGACAATTATTAGATAACCATACAAGTAAAGAGTTTCACAAACAATTCACATAATTGCCAATCAATACAAGTTGCCTAGTATATGGATATTCAAGGAACATTATAATAACTCATGGATATACATGAAATACAATCATCTCTATGATTGCCTCTAGGGCATATTTCCTTCAGTCTCCCACTTGCACTAGAGTCAATCTAGACAGTATCTAATACCTATTGCTCTTGTGTGCGCTTCATGCGCAGGCTGCGGGAGTGGCTTAGTCAAGGGATCAGCAACATTTGAGTCCGTATGTATTTTGCATAACATGACACTGCCTTCATCAATGAACTCACGAATCAGATGGTAGCGCATGCGAATATGTTTGTTCTTCTCGTGCTGTCTAGGTTCTTTGGCTTGTGCAATAGCACCATTGTTGTCACAATAAACGTCCAAGGGATTGGACGAGCCTTGAACCACACCAAGAGCGATCAGGAAATTCCTAATCCAAACAGCTTCCTTTGCAGCCTCCGAGGCAGCAATATATTCAGCTTCTGTTGAAGAGGAGGCCACTGTATCTTGCTTGGAACTTTCCAGCTCACAGCACCACCATTCATGACAAACACATAACCTGATTGCGATTTCGAGTCATCTGAGTCATTAAGGTAACTCGCATCTGGAATATTCTTTACCGCTGTCCAGTGAATCTCACCTGGATCAGCCTGGTATCTGCTCGTAACACTTAGAGCATAGGAAACATCTGGGTGAGTACATGTCATTGCATACATGATGGATCCAATAGCCGAAGCATATGGAATCCTACTCATGCGTTCTCGCTCATCAGTGGTCGAAGGACACTGAGTCTTGCTTAGTTTAATGCCGTGAGACATGGGCAAGAACCCCTTCTTAGCCTCTTCCATGCTGAAACCGTTTCAACACTTTGTCAATATACGTACTCTGGCTTAATCCAATTAGCCTCCTTGATCTATCTCTATAGATCTTGATACCCAGAATATATGCCGCTTCTCCCAAGTCCTTCATAGAAAAACTATTTTTCAATGAGGTCTTAACAGACTCGAGCATAGGAATGTCATTTCCAATCAATAATATGTCATCCACATATAAGATTAGAAACACAAGTGATTTCCCATTTCTTTCTTATACACACAAGGTTCTTGTTCGTTTTTGGTGAAGCCAACTCCTTTACAACTTCATCAAATCGAATGTTCCAACTCCGAGATGCTTGCTTCAGCCCATAAATAGACTTTTGAAGTTTGCATACCTTTCCAGCATTGTTGGATCGACAAAACCTTCGGGCTGCATCATATACACGTCCTCAGAAAGGATTCCATTTAAGAAAGCCGTCTTGACATCCATCTGCCATATCTCATAATCGAAATGTGCAGCAATGGCTAGAATGATCCGTATAGATTTAAGCATCGCTACGGGCGAGAAAGTCTCGTCGTAGTCAACTCCTTGAACTTGTCGAAAACCTTTTGCAACAAGTCGAGCTTTATGGATGTGAGCATTTTCATCCATATCAATCTTCTTCTTATAGATCCACTTGCACTCGATGGCTTTAAAACCATCAGGCAGGGTCAACCAAGTTCCAAACTTGATTGTCTCCCATGGACTCTATCTCGGATCTCATGGCAATCAGCCATTTCTCAGAGTCTGGGTCCACCATCGCGTCTGCATAGGTCGCAGGCTCATCATTGTCTAACAATAATAATTCTCGCGCTTCGCGAGCCTCGCCGACCTTCGTGGCTGTGGTGCTTCTATTGGCCACGGGTTCCTCAACTTGTTCTGCTACAATAGCTCACGCGTAGAAGCAATCCCCGACTGGCTCATCATTGAACTTCTTCAAGTCCGCACCAACCT